>OU343223.1:226622846-226802548 GCA_910596185.1 Chrysanthemum makinoi | reverse complement strand
GGTTAGGTCACTAGTTTTACAACACAAGCTTATAAGAAAGGAGATGAGGCGATTGAACAAGTATCAAACACACACACACACAATAATATGACCGGTTATGAAGAGAGTATGAGTGAAAGGAAATAACTTGAACAACCAACCTTCAAATGAAGGTTTACAAGAGGTATTTATAGGAGGGAAGCTAGGGCAACACTCCTAGTTCCCTTCCTATCCTTATTGGGCTTGGGTCAAGCTTATGGGCCTTCTACATAAGCTTGACCTTAAACAAACATAAAGGCCATAATAAAGCTACCTATTACATATGAAATATAAATACTTGAAATATTGTTTAGGAGTGATTCCAACAATCTCCCCCTCAAGTATATATGAATGAAAACGGTGAAGGCGCTGATGTAATAGTAGCAGGACGCCTTCTCGACATTCTTCTTCTTGTGAGAAGAATTGCCTTGATTCAACAATCTCCCCAAAGTAGAGAGATAGTTATCTTTGAACAGTTATGCTTTGACGCCATCTTTAACTTTGTTCTTTGATCATTGTTCTTTGTGGTGAGAGTGATAGTATGTTGTTGTTCCGATCGGTCCGCCTCAGTCCGCTTCGTTGCTCCAAAGGTTCCACGCCATTCTTCAACATGCTCACACGCTCTTTGACGTTGGAATTCAATACCGATGAAGTTCTTTAAGTCTTTAACTTTGTAGATTCTTTGGTTTGACGAAGAATCATTCGGACGGTTGTGTTGCTTTTGAATAGAACTTCCATTAGTGATGATGTTGGCGTGAGCATGAGAAGAATCAAGACGATCATCCCGCCCGAGCTTCCATAAGAAGAAAACATTTCAAACGGTTAGTAATAAGCTTTCCGCACTTACAAGTTTGAACTTCGAGAGTGTCAACAAAGATAGTGTGAGGACACAACTCTAATTCTTACAAAGGCCGCTCGAACCGAGTCCCACAAGTGAGATAACGCGATGTACCGGTACATCTACAGCCAGATGAGTCGCCGAGGTACACCAAGCATCACCTCACGATCAGACCGCTTGAGACACACCCGCGTAATCCACGGGAGTTACCGGCGACCTCCGACAGTGGTCGTTTGATGTTGACCCCGGCAGAGTTTCCATTCAATCACAGAGGATCACAGATGTGAACCTCTCATAAATGTTCTCGACAGATTGCTAAGATCCGTGAAGGACTCGATATGAACCACCGATGATCTTATTAGTTGATCATCAAGTGATTAAATGTCAAGTGTTCCTAAGAGATCTTTTGATGAATCTCGTGGCTCTAGACTCAATAGTGCGCTTTTGGTTTTCCCCGAGCGAGACTAGGGAGAGGGTCTCCTTCTTCAATACCAGAATCTCTAGGAGAAAGCCGATAGTTTACGTAGGGTTCCCTGTGAGAATGAAACAAGCTTCGTTTGAGAGAAACTTGAGTGGATAAGAAGGTTTAGTGCATGCGTCACCGGGTCCATGACGACTTTTAATCTTCAATACCGGCGTCACTAAGTGACAACCAAGAGCATATGAATTGAACCCGTGTTCCGCCTCTAAGTTGAATAACTGAGGGCTATTTCTTTTCACCTTTTTCTTTGCATTTCTTTTAATTCTTCAACTCCTTCTTTCTCCGATTCTCATTTTCTCCTTTTTACAATCATACCTAAGGACTTCTAAATACTAACTATTTGTAGTGTCCTTGGGTAGATCCTCCGCTCAAGGATCATAGGACGGTTTTTCCTAACCTTAGTCACCTTATAACTCCATGACTAACCTATGTTTGCCATTAAAACCATCAGATGAAAAAATGTCTCTCAACGGGTTTGTTAATGAAAAACATGTTTGAACCATTGTGAGAGATGATGTTTTGCAT
The DNA here is from genome assembly GCA_910596185.1 of Chrysanthemum makinoi. Lineage (NCBI taxonomy): Eukaryota > Viridiplantae > Streptophyta > Magnoliopsida > Asterales > Asteraceae > Chrysanthemum > Chrysanthemum makinoi. The sequence continues at coordinate 226,800,686 of OU343223.1, read as the reverse complement.
AAATACTCCCTCTCCACATGTGCTTAATAGTTTTAATGGTTAAATGCACAAAGGAGGAAAGAGCGCGACTTTTGAATTGATCCATCAAGATAGACAATCCCCGCGAGACACGGTTACCTTGCATAGTTAAAGAGTTACATTGTCAGCTTTTAGGTGACAACTAGCTCTAATAACTACCTTGAAGGTGTAGACAAACCTTGGAAGGTTGTCAAACCCGCCAGAGTTCATGTCTATCAAAAGTTTCTCGAATGGTACATTCTACTCAGACAAGTCCTTTGCGAGACACGCTTACATCACTAGCTTAACTAGCTTGAAATTATTACCCGCCCAGACAAGTCTTTTCGAAGTTACTAACAGCTTAAGTATCACAATTCGCTGGTTAAGTCTGAGGTACACAGATTCATTTGCATTTTGTACAACATATTTCTTATCACACAATTTTCTCCCCTCAAAAATGGCATATTAAAGTGTTATTTTTGAAACGTTTGAGAATAAATATGACCATTTCGAAAGTGTTGGGAAGAATGACCATCGTGAACAATTTGTGAACAAAGTTTCAAATACTCCCCTCAACAAGTGATATAAACGGTTGAGGTTTTGAAAGTCTTAAGGGAAAGTACTTGTTCTTTTGAGCAAAACCTTGAAAAATGAAAGGTTTGATAGGTTTTACTCAAAAGTAAGAAGCTTTCGCCCCTTTTATAAGGATTGTGGCAATCAAGCCGCACTACGTGGTCCTTTCTTGACAATTACGGGTTGTACAATCGTTATGTGTGCACAAGCCATAGACATAATTTAATCATACATCCAAAATTATGAAGGAAACAATTCAAGGGGTACCAGGAAGTGCAGTGATGTTCCTGTGAGTGCGCATGGCTGAAAGCCGGTGATGTTTCTCCCGGTCGACCACCAACATAGCTCTCCAATCGCCTCGAATCGATCCCTCAACAACCGCTCATCAATCATGGTGATGATCCTTCTCACATCCCTCCTTTCCTGAGAATTCCAGCATTTACGAGATCCCACTTTCAGGCGTATATCCTTCAACCTCAGATGCTAATCCGCCCCTAACCAGCTTCAAAGTATGATCCCCGAATTTCTGAAGATCACTACACGCCATTAAGCGGTTTCTTTGAAGTTCACTCGCGTAAACAACTCCGAAAGGTTTGCTGATGAGCGTATATTGAGGTAGCCGATTGAGATCGGGAAGAGTAAGCATTGGAGGAGTGAGGTTGACACGCCCCGATAAGATTCAACAACCATCCGATATCTTCAACACGCTCTTTGATCACAATGCGCCTAATGAAGATGAGAACCGACTTGATAAATTCACGCTTGAACTTCACGAGAATTGTCTCATACGCACTCGCACTTGGCAAGGTACATGTCTTCGATGTCGCTGAGGGACAAGTTCTCAAAGTCACCTCGAGAATCCATAGTCCGGTTCATCTTGTCGTTTGACTATGATATTCTTTAAGAATGAATAGTCCCACTTAGACTTGAGATCAATGTGTTTGATGGCCACGATGTCCTTAGAACTATACACCGCATGTTGAGACTTCAACCGTGCAGCTTCAGAGTAGATTCTTCGGCGCTCGTGCCAATGATGAATCCCATAAAATGCATCTTGGTCGTATGCTTGCACGCTGTCAGAAAACAAGTGATTTGCACGTTCCTCGATAGCTATGCAGCTTTGAGTAAATAGTCACTGGAATGGAAGAGTCAATGATGTAGCGATTTTCGCGAACCATCGCTACCGTAAGAGAAAATCCGTGTCTCTGTTAAAGAAGTATCGGAAGGGAATCCGTGGTTCGTCTGCTTGGCCAATGGTCGGTAGAGGTTTGGTCCAATCGGTGTAGTATGGAGGGTTGTCCCTTTGTGTGAAGTCAATGTTTGCTTCCGGATTGAGCCAATCCATGTCGTTAGACATAGCTCGAGCGATGTTCTCAAGATGATATTCGACCTCGACGCTTTCAGAGTCGTCTTTAAGAAGTTGGAATGCTTCATTCTTGATTCGCTTCAATTCAGATTTCGCCATTTTCTTCACATGGAACTTTTCTTGCAAAAGTTTTATGCGGCTCCAATGTAGAACCGTCTACCAATTCTTGACCTTCATCATGGTAGGGAGTTTGATTGACAAGTGTGGAGAACCATTCAAACTCTTCGGTTTTATCGTCATCTAGCCATGAGACAACCTCCAGCCGAAGTCGCCTTCTTCTTCTTTTGGAAGGCCTTGATGATGATACCGGTTTCTGCACTTGTTTGGGTGAGGTGGGTTGTTGTCGGGGCTCAAGGACCTCTTCATCGCCACCACCCGTATACTCAAAGTAATCACCGCTTTATGAGTCGGGTGGTAACTCGGAATCGTCCCGAGGTTTATCAATAGAAGACCGAGGTGGAGGAGACTTTTGTTGAGAAGAAGTTCGTGATGGAGGAGGTGGCATAGAGGTAGATTTACCGCATCGCTTCGACGCTTAGGTGCGAATCCTTATCCTTATCATCGCCATCTCTTGGTCGTTGGGTTGATCGGCCGACTCCTTGCATGATGATCCGAGTTGAAAATCAAGTAGATTTTCAAAAATTTAGCTTCATCCGGTAAACGCTCCGATCGCTTTGACATTTGTATCACAAGTTTAGCGATTAACTCGCATTCAGAGAGATCGCCTTCTTTGGCCATTGTATTTTTAACCAATGCTACGATGTTAGGGGTGAGTTGTCCGGAAAATATTTCTCTAGTCACACCGGGACAAGGTCAAGAAGAAACTTGTGAGTATGATCTCTTGTCGCCTTTTCCAGCCTTTTGGATTTTAGGAACGATATCCTGAAGGTACTTGTTAGTGTAACCTTCGATCATTTCGCTCAGTTCCTCTTTACGATGACTCTTCATGAACTTCTGAACAAATTCCCTTTCTTTCTCCATCTTGTCATGCTCGCCATACATATGTCGTATGTGATCAAGAAAGAAATTTAGCTTTTGTAGAGCACGCTTTTCTTTCTCGACTTGTTTGACAGCTTTGTGAATCCGATTATGAGCTTGAGAAATCCAAGATCGAGGTGGTTTCTTCACAGATTTGGATGATGATTTTGTTGATCTTTTGATGGTGGTGGTGATGAGTGAGATGAAGAATCTGATGAGGAGGGAACATGAGGAGATTCGGGTCCTTTGGAGGTGCGTATATCCTCCTTGAACGAGTTGGACTGCCGAGAAGAAAGTCATCATAATCTTCTTCGCCATCATGTCCGCTTTAGCCTTTTCTTCCGCTCTGCTCCTTAGCTTCTTCATCGCTTTCTTTCTCGCCATATTCTTTTCTCGTTCCTCAATGTTAAGATCAGTAGACTCCTTCACAAGCGTTTGTTGTTGCACAAGAGTGGTGGCACCGCATCCTTTATCGGGTTGATTAACCGCATCGACCGTGAAGAGTGGACAACACCACTTGATCCTCCAGGGCCACCCATTTGATCTTTTGCAAATTCTTCAGCTTTTTGAATTTGTCTAACTAATTTAAACTTCTTCCTGTAGGATTGATCCAGCTGCTCTTCTTCTTCTTCGTGAGCTTTCATCATGAGATTCAAGTACATGAGTCTTTCCTTTTCCATGTTCGGCTATTGGACTTGTAGATTTAGCTGCCGGAGGAGGGGATACTGCGCATTCAGAGAAGGTAATCTCTTCATCCGTGTCAAGCATCTTCGAGCTTTCGCCCACAAGCTTTCTTTGCGGTTTGGGAATTGGGATGGGAGCAGCTTCCTTAGATGGAACAATCCTCTTTGAAGGAGGGTTCCTCTTGGGGAACTTCCTTTGACTCACAAGATTTGCCGCACTTCCCGCACTTCCTCTTTTGGTTCTCCTTACAGGTGTTCCATAAGATTTTTCGTCGAGATGACCAACTTTGCCTTGTCTAACCGCTTCTGCATACCTTTTGTACGCTTCGAGCTTTCGACATCTTCGCTAGAAGGAAATCGTAGCACAAAGACCTTGTTTCTTTGTAGACGTTTCCTTGATTCTAACAGATAGAATGGGTTCCGTCAACATGTCGTGATTGTTGGGGTCATTGAGCCTCTTGGGAATGTCGGGATGAAGTCCAAGTGCTCTCTGGATCAACAATTTTGTATATCCGATGTAGGGAATCTTTGAGCCAAGTTTGTTGAGAAATGACATCATGTCATCCCAAATCGGAGCTTCGATAGCGATGTGTTTCTTGTTGACCAATGCCCGTAATATTTGCAGCTCCATGAGCTTAGGGTGCTCATAGCCACTGCCACGCACCGTAAAACAGACTTGGTGAAGATCATGTAGAGAGTTCTCCATGGTTGAGGAATACTCTTAAGCTCTACGTGAGAGTGCTTGGTGATTACCCCGTAGCCTCGCCATAACCGATATTGATTAAGAATTGAGAGTGAGCTCTTCACAGTGTGGCATATAGTTTGGTTGGATCGACATCGTGAATTAGGAGAATGTTAAGTCTGCAGTGTAATGGTGACTTGTTTGTGATTCAGAGTCACCGCCACAGCAGTTTGTCCTTTGACCCTTTCCATAGTGTTCCGTAACTGTTGGATGTAGATCTCGTGAACAGCTTGCAGAGTGTGAAAGCATGTTCTGATACGGATGAGTCCTCAAAATGTCAATAGCAATTAAACACGAAGATTCAGAGCAAGTGAGGTTGTCAAAGTCAACACGGAGATTATTCTTTCCTATCTTCATTGGATAGCCATGAGGATAGATATCAAGAATGGAGAGAACTTCAGGTGCATCCATATTCATTTGTTCAGCCATGTCGTGATCCGAAATAACATTAGCCAAAAGAACCAACATATCGAAAGACATAATGTTAGTCAACGGAAGGTCTTATTGTCTAGTTATTGAATGTAAAGTGTCAATGATTGTTACGAGTCCTAAGTCACTTGTATATTCAATAGTCCAATGACGCCGTGAAATGTTTCGTGAGTTAGTTAACTTTAAGTTTTAAAGTTTATTTTATCACTTATTGTTCACAACATATCAAACGATTTCAGTTTATTAGTGACATTTTAGGATTCGTGATGATATGATTAGTTTATTTACAAGTTTGTAACAAGTAACAATTCATCATGAAGGTCAATCCATGGTTAAGCGTAGTTTTGGCAAAGTTATGCGTAGACAGGAATGATATATGCTTAGGCGTAGACTTACGCCTAGAATCCTAACTTACGCTGCAAGAAGTGTTACGCCAGGAAAAGGAGACCTTTTGCGTAGAGCTTATGCGTAGGCATATATTAACCTTACGCGTAAGGCTACTCGTAAGAGTTGACCTTATGCGTAGAGGTCATCGCACGCATATCCTTCACGTGATACGCCAGTAGTCCATTGTAGAACCTTACGCGTAGCTGTTATGCGTAGGATTATTCTTACGCATAACATGACTACGCGTAGGGTAATCCTTATGCGTAGAGTGCAAATGACCTTGATTCTGATTTTCACGAGTAACAAGCCTGAAATAAGTTTATCAAATCATCAAAGTTAACACAAAACATCATTTTATCACAGATTACAACATACTAGCTCATTTTAATCAGTTACGCGTAGAATACATACGCCAGTAGCCTAAACCCTAAATCTACGCTGTATGGATTCTAGCCATAGATTATGCACCAAACTTTTTCTCGTAGCTTAAGAGAGTTGAGGAAGTCTATATACCAAGTTATAACACCCAATTCATGGTGAATCAAAAATACCCAAACTTATGAACTTTAAACCCTAATTCCAAATTATTGATTATTTAGAGTTTCGGGGTGGTTATAAAGCAAGGAAATCATCAATTCATCACCATAAGACCATAACCCAACAATCTTTTGACCAAAAACACTTCACATTTGAAAATACCCAATTCGACTCATAAACCCTAATTTTCAAAAATCATCAATTAGTGTTTCAGGGTGGATTTTGATGGTTAAAATGGTATCATAGATGTATTATGAACGTTTTGACACAAATCATTTTACCACAAACATACACACAATGATTGTGTGTTCATACGCTTATGCGTAGAACACATAATCACGCCAGAAAACGCTTTTAGCCGTAGGATTTGAATGAAATTAAAAACCTTTGCTTAAAAACATGTTTTACACAAGAAACAACTTACAAAATGATGATCAAAACACGGTTTCTTGAGTGAATTCTAATGCGTAGGATGGTTTTAGGTTTTGAGTAATAAATGAGAAGTGAAAGTTAGGTGGGGTGTTATTAAAAATAACTTTAAGGTTTTGACAGTTTTGGTCCCTCCACCTTTTCCATTTTCATCCAAAGCCTTTTAACTTCCATTTTTGTTACCAAATGAAGATTTTAAGAAAGAAACTTGACGACACTCCCCTTCGACTTGAGAAAATAATGAAAGGTTATAAATTAAAGTTCGAGGAGTGTCTTTGAACCATAAAATGTACCACCATTTGTAAAAGAATCAACCGAGATATGATAACATGCAAGTACACAGTGATTTTGAAACAAGTAAGTTTATTTTCTCCCCCTCAACACTTGATCAGAAAAATACTGAATTTTGAAAGATTAAAGTGTTGACGGAAGAAATGTACTTGCAATGTTGAAAGAAAAGTAGATTAGAAGAATATTTTTGTTGTTTTTATCATGTTTTATAATTTTGTATTTTGTTTTTGAAAAAGTATTTACAAAAGATGTTTTGGTGTTTGATGTGTTTTAAGACTGCTTTTAGGAGGTCATCCAATTCCTCTTGAGTCAAACACCTCATACCAATCCGTTGGACCAACTCATTAAACCTAGCGGGAGGCAAGGCTTTGGTGAGAAGATCCGCCAATTGGTATTCAGACTCCACAAAATATAATTCAACAAGCACTGCTCCACGTGATCCTTGATGAAATGATATCAAGATCGATGTGCTTTGATTTCGAAAGTGCCGAACGAAGTTGCACGAGATTGCAATTGCACCATTGTCGCAATACATCGGATTCTCACAAATACGTAACCATAGTCTTTGAGTTGTGTTCTCATCCAAATGACTTGAGCACAACATGCGAACATGGCTACATATTCTCGCTTCGTTGATGACAAATGATGTACAATCCTCGCTTCTTCGATTGCCAAGACACCGCTTTATCACCAAGAAATTGTAAAGCTCCCAAGTGCTTTTCCGTGAGTCTAAGCATCCTCGCGTGGTCGATCCTAAAAGCGATTAGTTCAAAACCGTAATCCTTCTGGATACCGTGATCCCCAAGTTAATGGTTCCCTTTATGTATCGGAGGATTCTTTTAGCCTCGAGAGGTGGGTTTCAGCTTGGTCGCGACCGATAACGGAGCATAGATAAACGGCAAAGACAATATCGTCCGCTAGTCGTTAGATACATGAGAGATCCAATAATACTACGGTATTTTGTAGGGTCCACCAATTTCCCATGTAAATCAGCCTAACTTCTTGGTATGAGCCATTGGTGTGGCATAGGTGTCACATGTTTTCATTCCAAATTTGTTTAACAATTCAAGGGCATATTTGGACTGACTCAAGAAAATACCACGGGTGATTGATGAACTTGCAGACCGAGAAAGAATGTAAGTTCACCCATCATGGACATTTCAAAATTTTTCTTCATTAGTTTTGCAAAAGCGATTGAAAACTTTTTATGTGTAGACCCAAAATGATGTCATCCACGTAAATTTGAACAATTAAGATATGTTCCCCGTGATATTGTATAAAAAGAGTTGGGTCAACCGAACCTTTGGTGAAATTATTAGCAATGAGGAAAGATGATAGCTTATCGCACCATGCCCGAGGAGCTTGTTTGAGACCATACGAGCTTTGTTCGCTTTGTAGACATGATTCGAAACTCAGATCAACGAATCCATCCGTTGGTCGACATAAACCGCTTCTTTAAGTTGTCCATTGAGAAACGCAGTTTTGACATCCATCTGATAGACCGTTATATTCATATGAGCCGCGAATGCTAGAAATATCCGAACAGCCTCAAGACGAGCAACCGAAGCAAAAGATTCTTCAAAGTCTAATCCTCTTCCCGACGATAACCCTTAGCCACCGTGACGTGACTTGTTTCGATGACGCTCCTTCAAAGATCCAATTTGTTTTTCCAAATCCATTTTAGACCAATGACGAGACTCCTCGTTGGTCTTTCAACCGCCCCATACTTCAAGACGATTAAATTGGTTGAGTTCTTCTTGCATGGATTCAATCCAGTTGTCTTTTGTCATTGCGCCTTTGATGTTTTTAGGTTCGATTGGCATGCTGAGTGCATAAATGCAATGTTCACCGCTCGAGTGAAGACGCTGTCTCGTAACGACCGGTTGATTCGGGTTGCCAATAATGTTTTCCAGAGGATGGTCTTTCGTCCATCTATGTGTGGAGGGTTGATGTTGGTATACATTGTGCGATTCTGAGGATTCAAATGGTTTGTTGAAGATTCCGCGACATCCGTGCGCAGCCTCATTAGCAAACGGGTTGAAGAACGATTTGGATCAAAATCGCAGTGGGGGTATTTCATTCGTAATATCATCACCGGTTCATCATTGTTGGAAGCGTGTGTTCAACTGTTGTGTTGGAGTCAATCGTGTAGGTGCTTCTTCAACAAGAGTTGTTGTAGCAGTGTATCGTATAGGAATATTATCGTTGTGCAATGAAACAAATGGATACACCGAGCACGCTCATCAATATCGCCACCAACAAAGGAGCAAATAACCTTTCCATTTGTTGACGAGTAAGTCGAGGGCTTTCTTCACCGATGATGGGGTTTGAGGGAAGTTTAAGCGGTTGTGACCGGTTCTAAGTCGTTATACTCGTAAGCCATTTCAGAAGTTCATCGAAATGAGCATGAATCGCTTCCATCACCGCTTTGTACGACGATTCCGATTCGAAACCTTTGGAATTATCACAAGATCCGATAAAGACTCCAATGTCAGTTTTGGCTTTGAGCTTTCCAAAGTCATCACGATCATTATTCGGATAGCAAAGAGATCCAAATACATGAAAGTGTTTTAGATTCGGTTTTCTGTTATGGACAAGCTCGAAAGGTGTTTTGTTGTGGCGCTTGGTGATCATAGAACGGTTTTGAGTATAGCATGCAAGAGATACAGCTTCCCCATAAGTAACTGAAGTTTAGCATTTATTAACATTGTTCTGCAGCTTCCACTAACGCTCGGTTTCGCTTTCAACAACTCCGCTTTGTTCGTGTGTACGCGCAATAGATGTCTGATGCTGAATTCCCACTTTCTCATAGAATTCACGAAGGGTTTTGTTAACAAATTCAGCCTTTGTCTGCTCGATGATTCTCGACGGTGTTGCGGAGTGAACCTCGTATTTTTGTGAGAAAAGTGATGATCATTTGTGGAGCTTGGTCTTTGCTACGAAGAAAGTAGACCCAAGTCCATCGAGAGTAGTCATCAACAATTACTAAGATGTAGCGCTTGCCATTGATCGCTTGCACAAGATCGGGCCACACAAATCCATGTGAAGAAGATGAAGCACATGCTGAGAGTCGTGTTCCACCTTTGAAGGAAAATGAGCACGAGTGCTTTTCCCTTGTTCACAAGCCGAGCAAAGGTGATCTTTTGAATACCGGAATCGTGGGAGTCCTTCAACTAGTTTGTGTCGAGCAAGGTTGGTGATGGTTTGAAAGTTTAGATGTGAGAGACGACGGTGCCATAGCCGATTTTGTTGATGTTTCCTTTGAAAGTAAGCAAATGGGAGAGGAAGCAACCATGTCTTGCATAGAGATAGTGTAGAGACTAGAATTACGCGAGCCGGACATAAGGTCATTTCCTTGTAGATCACTTAATGAAACAAGTTTTCTCCCTGAAAGCAACCTCCAAATCTCCATCACAAAATTGACCTACCGAAAACAGATTGTGACCGAGGCCTTCCACATAGTAAACCCCGCTAATTTCGATGTTCCCATTGACATAATCTCCGTAGCCCATGATAGCTGCTAAGTGATCATTCCCTAACCCGACAAAGGCCAATGAACTTTGCAATAAAGTTTGATAACAGCTTTAAGATTTCCGTCATGTGTCGGGAACATCCGCTATCAACAATCCAGAGAATGATCTCAGACACCGCATTACAATACGCATCTAATACGATGGAATAGAAGTAGATGTGGAACCCGAAATGTTAGAGGGTTCCATAGCAGTTTTTAGTAGATATACACACATCAATAGCTTTAGGTATCCACTTAAATCCTAGTGTGTTATATATCCATTTCTCCCATCTATAACTACTCTTTGCTTTAGTCTTAGTGAATTCACTAGGTGGTACTACATTCCTAGGAGGTGAAACCGAGCTACAGGGACAAAGAATGCGCTTCTTAGAATCTAAAGATGGCGGTCTACCAAGCAATGCACTTAGAAAGATTAGGTGGCCTAGAGGTATTCCAGTTCTTAGGATTCCTTAAACGAGAGATTATAGCTTTAGCAACACATTTATCATGGCAATCGGAATTCATACTTTTACCACAAATAACACAAGGTGCATCGATCAATATCAAAAGTACTAAACGGTTTAGCATTCGTTACATCACTATTTCTATTACATTTGCTAGACGCAATATCTATAGTGGAGGCAACGTGTGTCTTATTCAGAGTCCTAGGGTGTTCTTCTACTTTAGCATTCTTGATTGATCTTTTCTTAGGTCGCAACTTCCTATTCTTCGATTGAGTGCTCTTAGGCCGTGAAGTGCGGACGTTTGGAAAAGGCTCAACTATTCCTGCTTCAAGAGAAGGAAGCACGCTAGCTACTTGTGATTTGGCAAGAGAGATTCTAGGTGCATGAGTACTAAGTGTTACGGGGCTAATCTCTTAATGATTGTTGGCGGAAGTTGTTCATACTTTCCTAACATTTCTCTTAACTTGATGATAGTGTGAATCGATCTTGATTTTCGTGACCTAACATTTCCAAAGAAAATGCATAACTTCTTTAGTGTGTGCAAGATAATGATCAATTTCATTTGATGCTTCATCACGAAGTCTTTTAAGTAAATCAAATATGACACCATATTCCTTTTAACTTTTACAAGTTCTTGTTCATATTTTGAGATTTGACACTTGAAAGACACGCTTTGATCATCCAGTTGCTCAATTTTAGAATCGAAGGTTTTGCACGCGAATCGTTGATTTTGTTTTGAACAGCAATTTGTTGATCGTGAATATCTTTTTGACACCAATTAAGACGACGTATTGCATTTGAAAGTTCGCTTGACAATCGCTTGTTTTCAACAGCTTAAGGACTCGACCAAGCACATTATCGTGTTCTCAACATTTACCACGACGCAACAAAGATCGCAGAGATATTATCAAATGCATATGACAACGAATTCAATAACACAACATTTTGAACATCCGCACGGATAACATCTTCCAAGAGTCGATCAACATCTTTTCTTAACATTTTCTTTTACGCTTAGTGTTTGAAATAGATGTTTCGCTTTCTCAAAACGCTTTTCATGACCCCAAGTTCCTTATGAAAATCCTTTTCCTGTGCAATTGCACAACTTTTCAAGTTTTTAACATTAGGTAAAAGATTTTTCTCAAAAATGTCTCTTTGTTCTCGCGCCAGAGGCGATTGAAAATGTTCAACTTTGATTTCAGATCGATATTCTATCTCATGTTGTAAAATTTTGAGGTCAACCATGAAAATGTCAAAATATCAAGAATTTTTCGATTTTCGTGTTGTGAATTTACTTCACTAATGGAAGGTAAAGGACCATAAGTTTGTGCAAAGTCTGCTTTGGGATTAACAATAGAAGACTCGTGTGTTCGATGATAACTCTTGGTGTGTTGGAAGAATCCGCTGGTGTGACGAAAGTGACCGGTTTAGAATAATTAAAAGGTTTGTTGTAAACAATGCTTTTAATTTTGATCGACTCTCGCCTTCTCGTGATCTAATTCCTCTTGACGATGATATTCAACAACATTCATAATGTAATTATCAATTTTATATTCTCGCGACCGAAACTTCGTGATTTGGTTTGAATGTTTTGGTTGAAAGCTTAGGTTTGTAATCGCAAGATTCGTCCATATCCATTTGTATTGGGTTTTAAAGTAAACTTTTCAATGGTTGTGACCGACTCGCCATGTTTGTAAACAACAGCTTTAAACTCTTTAAGTTTGTTTTGCAAGCCGATGATTTCTTCAAGATGATCATCTATTCGCTTCGTTGAATGCTTTTTGTATGCAGAGAACTGTTTTTGACAAGTTAACAACTCATTTTAGCTTTTTGATTTTCCAAGGTGAGAGCGCTAATTTGCTTTTTATGTTCATGTTTCAGCTTGTTCTATTTCGCATAACAAAGCATTCTTCGGCTGCTAGATCACGATCCGTCGCTCTAAATATTTTTCGCTTTGATAAGATTTGGCAAAGGTCGCTTCAAAACCGCTTTCACGCTTTTCTTGAGTTTTGAAAAAGTTGAGTTGCTTTTGTAAACATTCAAAATCCTTTGTTAACAAAGGCATTTTTACTTTTCAAGTCCTCGATTTAATGCAACACATGCAAAGAATTTGGGATTGTTGGTCTTGAAGTAACGTAACAAGATCTGATGGGGCAAAGTTCATCTTGTTCAATTTGAGTCACAACATGATCATTATTTAGATCCTCAAGTATGACCACGGAGTCAATTTGATTATCAAGGGAAACCGTTTGGTCATCTTGATCGCCAAATATAACTACGGGTCTAGTTGAAAATCTTCGAATGAGATGTGGATGACTCATTTTGAACATTCCGAGCCTTGCCGGATGCAGATGTTGGCGGAGATATGAGATCAGAGATAAATATGGTTTGTTCGGTACCGAGACAAGCCATCGTGTCATACACCGGGCCTGTGTCACTCATGTGTAACGCCGCATATTAGCCATCAACATAACAAATGCATTGGCCCGCAAGTCCTCCATATCATCATCCGAGTCAAGATTTGCCATAAAGCTCGTTTTTGTCCGTGAGAGTTCCACCAGCTTCATTCTTAAGAGCCAAAAGAAGAGCCTCTTTGAAATAAGCACTGCCCTTAGTCCTTGGCTTTGGGCATGCATTAGCCAGTTGTCCCTTCTCATTGCAGCTTGTAGCATCAAGACCATTCAACCCATGCCGAGCATTTCCCTGCTCCACCACTTGAGCTCGTTGTTATTCCTACCCACAAAGATTAAACCCTTGACCACCGCCCATCCGACGCACCATAATCACGATTCTCAACTTCAACACGCCCATTGTTCACAAATGCTTGAGTCCGTGTGTTAGATGAGGAACTAATACGATTGTTGGATTTGTTGGTATAACGGCTAAAGGCATTAGCAATCATAGCAAATCCTTGTTGCAATGCTTCAACGGATCGGATTCCTCGCCGCTTCACGACATATGCTTGAGCAATGTTGTTGTATGGAACCAATTGATTTTGTTGAGGTTGTTGTTGTGAAGGTGTGTTTGAAGCATTTGGTTGAGTTGCTGGTTGAGGAGAATAACGGTTTTGAGCATATAAGGCAAGTTGTTGTGAATTTTCCGGATGTGTTGGTGGAGCAATTTGAGCACGGAGAATCCTTTCTCGATCAACTTCCTTTTCATGAGGTTTCAAGTAATCGTACAACAATCCGTAGGTAGAATGATGCATGTTCTTCGCTTGACGGAGAAAAATGACATACTTCTCCCATTCAGACCAAGACTACTCAAGAACTTAGTATTCACCGCAATTCTTGGCATGATGATGTTGTGTTTATCCAAATCATTGATGATGTCCGAAAATCTATGATGATAGGACTCTAGTGTCTCTCCATGTTCAATCATGAAGTGTTCATAAGCCAAGTAAATTTTGGATTCCAAATCCTCCCGATTGAGTACAGATCCTTCCATAAGAAGACGAATATGATCCCACATTTTTGTGCGCTTTTGAGCATCAACAATACGAAGAATTGGGTTTGGTAATCCTAAGAGGATGTATTCCATTGCAAGTTCATCAGCTTCATAGTGTAGAAGTTCTGGGATTTAAATCGCAACAAAGAGCAATGTTGGTTTGTTCATCTCTTGGTGGAATGGCATTTGGATCTCCGTGTACAATGATAGTAGGCATCTCAAATGGACCTTCTAAGATAACCTTCTTTAAGAACTTTCCATGTGGCTTCTTCAGATCACAAAACCTAAAGAACCTTATCACCCATTGATCGTAGTTTCCTCGGAGTGAGCATTGAGGTCTATCAAGTGATCCAAACCTCATGAATTGATTGTTGTCCGCTTAAAGCTTCACACATCTTTGCAAACCAAGTGGGTTCCTTCATAGTGTTCCTTGATGGATGTTGATTGAATTCATTTGTGTACGGTTGAACTTGAGAACTTGGTGGTGGTTGAACCATTTGAGGTTGTGGATTTGCAGAAGTTGTGGAGTATGTTGTTGATTAAATTGTTGTTGATAAATTGCTTGTTGTTGATTCCATTGCCGATGTTGTGGACTTAGTTGTTGTTGTCGTTGAGGATAAGTGTAAGGGAAATAGTTAGAGTATGGTGGTTGTGACATGTTGAAAAACTTGTGTGGTAAAATGGATCTTTGTAGTCGAATGAACCTTTGTTGATGAAGTGTCCTTAGGCGAGAAAAGACAAGAACCAAGTAGCACTTATGCGTAAAAACACCAAAAGTTACGCTTAACAATGAGGAGTTACGCGTAGGTTTTAGCTTACGCGTAAGTAGGATAAAAGCACTAAAGTTATGCGTAGACAAAAGTTAGGCGAAGAAAGTTAGGCGTAGGATTACCTTATGCGTAGACCTAAGTTTACGCCTAAAGTGAATCTTATGCGTAGGATTTCTACGCGTAAGCTTATGCTTATGCGTAATTTTAGGTTTTTGCTCAAATGATCTTTTACACTTCACAAAGGCAAAAGATATCCAAAGTCGACGATTTTCGACTTATCCAAGTAAGAAGACACGGAATAAACCATAAAAATGAAGATCAAACCAAGGAAAATCTTACGCGTAATTTTAGGGTTTTGATACGCCTAGGATTACTCGTAACTTTGATTTTGCCCAAATGTGTTTCTAAACCAGATTTTTGTTATGGAATAGCTTCAATAGTACCAAAAGAACACAAAAGTGTGAATTTTGATGTACCAAATCTGCTAAACGGGTTACGCGTAGAACGACACCCACCTAACAAAAACAAGCTTAAAAACGTGAAATCCACGCAGTAAAGTTTGAAACTTATTGCCAAAAACAAGTATTTTAACACCTCAAAACATTGAAAGTACAAGAATCTTGGATTAAAAAGTGTAAAAACGAGTTTTTAAGATAACCAAAGGTTGCTTATCTTTACGCCGAAGTCACAAAACAAAACTTCAAAAACAAACGAGTACACCCAACTATTTGGCGATTGATACCACTGTTAGGTCACTAGTTTTACAACACAAGCTTATAAGAAAGGAGATGAGGCGATTGAACAAGAATCAAACACACACACACAATAATATGACCGGTTATGCGAGGTATGAGTGAAAGAGAAATAACTTGAACAACCAACCTTCAAATGAAGGTTTACAAGAGGTATTTATAGGAGGGAAGCTAGGGCAACACTCCTAGTTCCCTTCCTATCCTTATTGGGCTTGGGTCAAGCTTATGGGCCTTCTACATAAGCTTGACCTTAAACAAACATAAAGGCCATAATAAAGCTACCTATTACATATGAAATATAAATACTTGAAATACTGTTTAGGAGTGATTCCAACAAAGGAAAAAATAGAAATGCCGTTGAGGCTAAAAAGGCTGGAGGGTCGGTCCCCAAGAAACGCCCGATTGGAGAGGGTGGCGTGGCTCGGCTCAGCCGAAGAGAAAGAAAACGAAAAGTCCTACTCCACCGGTCATCAATGTAGAGTCTACTACTTATGTCTCTCCTTTGAACATCATTCAACCTGGTGGGCCAACGCCGAATAGTCAAACCACGGTTTCCCATTTCAAGGAAAATTTGGAGGGTCATTCCAGCAACCATCTCGATAACGCTAACGCCGAAGAGAATGTTAATGTGGAAAGGCTATTGGTAATGATGAGGAGCAGGATCATCTTTCTCGGGTCTTTGAGCGCTCTCCTCCGAAGGATACTAGTAAGTGTATCTGTTTTTAGTGCAGATGTTGCTTTCTTGTTCAGATACTTCTCCTTTTTTATGTAGGGATTTCTTCTCCCCCTCCTCAGCAACGAGAGGGGAAACTTGTGGAACAGGGTGAGAAAGTAGCTGCCGAAGGGGTTTATGTGTCGACATGGTCGATTCTGAAGGACCAAGAGTGAAAGGCTACGAATCATGCTGGGACTTGTTACTTCATCTTCCTCCCCCCGCTGAAGAGACATTTATTCAGAACTTATCAGATGCAGAAGCGACCCAACGGTCGTGGGCTATTTTAGCTAAGGGGAGTCTTGCTTTGACGGACGTGCTCGTCCGATTTGAAAACCACAGCAAAGAGCACCAAGAGTTGTCTGCTACGCACGAGGGGTGTGAGAAAAGTGCTCAAGATAACTTCAAGTATTTGAGCAAGGTGATGGGTGAGCTAAAGTAGGTCAAGGATGACCATGCTCAGTGTGCCATTAAAGAAGAGAGTATGAAGAAACAAGTCCGAACCCTAGAAGCGGAGAAGGCCACATGGCTGAAGTTGACTTCGGCTCAGGGTGAAAAACTTTCTGCCTTAGAGAAAGAGATGATGGAGGTCAAGGGGGACCTGAAGAATGAAGAGGAGGAGAATTAAGCTCTCTAACAGACATGGAAGGATTTGGCTGTGAAAGTCGGGGAGCTTAAAATGGATCGCTTCAAAATCCTAAAAGAGTTATTCCAACGGTTGTGAGTCGCCTTCTTGAGAGTCATGAATACAAGTCCTCCTTGGCCGTTCCTTTCAGCTTGTGTGGGATGGCTAACTGGTTAGATGGGGTGAGCCTGGAGTGTTCAGATGAAGATTTGAAGTAGATCTTGGCCGACACGGAAGACATGGATCTGAACGCTTCTGAGAAGTATGAGGCCGAGTATAACAAGATCTTTGTGAAGAAGTACCCTTATCTTGAGAAGATCCGGAATGCTTGTTACCATCCTCTTGACGAAGTGATGCAGCTCCTTCGAGATCCTGCTCCCATCCGGCCTTCCGGAGTTGCCACAGAAGAGAATGTTGAGAGCCAAAAGACAGTTGAAGAAAGAAGATATGAGGGCGCGGTAGGCGGTGGTGGGAACAATCCTCCTGTTACTGAAGCTTGACCTTTTTCTTTATCTTGCTTAGTTTTATGAAATGGTCTGTAATATTTAACACTTAAATATGTATATTTCATCGGTCGTGGAATTTTTGTATGCTTTCACGGTTTTTCTATGGCAGCACGTATTTTGTTCATAATTACGTATTTGAATGCTTGTCTGGTTGATTATCTCAGTCATTTTGATATTTGATGATTCTTGGATTTTTTTATGAGTACGAATCATTCGGCATGTCTTAGTTATGGCAATATTTTAGGGTATGAACCCTTCGTCTGGTCTTTGCTACGGCAACCCTTTTTGGGTATGAACCATTCAACTGGCCTTTGCTACGGTAACCCTTTTTGGGTATGAACCGTTCGGCTGGCCTTTACCATGGTAACCCTTTTTGGGTATGAACCGTTCAGCTGGCCTTTGCCACGGCAACTCTTTTTGGGTATGAACCGTTCGGCTGGCCTTTACCACGGTAACCCTTTTTGGGTATGAACCGTTTGTGTTATTCTATCCATGGCAACCCTTTTTGGGTATGAACCGTTCGTGTTATTCTATCCATGGCAACCCTTTTTGGGTATGAACCATCTTTGAACACCGACCATCAATCCCCGGAGGTCGCGAGCCTGACCGCGGGAGGGGGGGGGTCACTTGATAATTATGTTCAATAATCAATAATTAGGGAAAATTTCTCTCCCAATGTCCGGGGAGCTATATTTGTCATTCATAATAGTAGTGAACTTACAACGACAGTGCCCCTCGGGCTATAAAAATTATAAGAAACATTTTCTAAGGTTCACGGCATTCCAGGTACGGGGTATCTCTTTCTCCTTGTCTGTTTGCAACTTATATGAGCAGTTTTCGTACGCTTCGGTGACACGGTATGGACCCTCCCAGTTTGGTCCTAACTTGCCTTGGTTTTCCACCCTGCTTGCTTCATTCTTCCGATACACAAAGTCTCCTACCCTGAACGTCTCGGAACGGACCCTTCGATTATAGTACTACTCCACTTTCTTCTTGTTCCTGGCTTCCTCTATCGTTGTTGATTCCCTTCTTTCTTGTAGTAGATCCAGATTAAGGCGGATCTCCTCTTCACTCCCTTCTTCCTTTATCATCTTTATCCGGAAAGTTGGCATTCCTATCTCCGCCGGGATTACAGCTTCACTCCCATATGTTAGGCTGAATGGATTCTCACCGTTGCTGGTCTTGAGGGATGTCTGGTGCGCCCACAATACGTTTGGCAATTCATCCACCCATCCGGCTCTGCTTTCTTCCAGCCTTGCTTTTAAGCCATGCATCAGGATCTTGTTGGCCCTTTCAACCAAACCGTTGGCTTGGGGGTGAGCCACGACGGTATTTATTTGCTTTATGTTCAATCTTTCACACCAACTTTTGAAGGGATCATGGATGAAGTTGCTGCCAGTGTCTGTTACTATTATGTAGGGTAAACCAAAGCGACATACTATGTTCTCCCGCACGAAATTTTTGACCTCTTTGCCTGTTATCCTTGCCAATGGCTTTGCTTCCATCCACTTGGTGAAATAATCGATAGCCACGATAACGTATTTAACCTTTCCGGGAGCTTTAGAAAGTGGGCCCAGTACATCCATTCCCTACTGAAAGAACGGCCATGGTGACATGATGGAGGTCATGAGGGTCTTAGGCAATTTTGGGATCGGGGCGTGTATCTGGCAGGAATCACACTT
This sequence comes from Chrysanthemum makinoi, assembly GCA_910596185.1. Classification (NCBI taxonomy): domain Eukaryota; kingdom Viridiplantae; phylum Streptophyta; class Magnoliopsida; order Asterales; family Asteraceae; genus Chrysanthemum; species Chrysanthemum makinoi. The sequence goes on along the minus strand of OU343223.1, from coordinate 226,781,805 downwards.
CTGAATAACTTCCCTGGTATCCCGGTGCATTGTTGCCCAATAATACCCTTGTCTTATCAATTTTGCCACTATGGACCTTGGGTCGGAGTGCATTACGCATGCCCCCTCGTGTGCTTCTCTCACCACGTAGTTGGCTTGCAACGGACCCATACATCTTAACATAGGTCCTAAGTAAGAATTTTTAATCAAAATCTCGTCTTCCATGGTATAGTGATTGATTTTCATCCGGAGAGCTCTTGCTTCATTTTGATCATCCGGCCATATGTGACAACCGGCAATTTAGGGAGTCTATTTTAGGTAACCGCATTACGTTAAACTAAACCGAGCTTTTGCATTTATCACTATTTTTATCGACCATGACTTGATTTGATATCGCTATTGGTTTTATGATTTATTTTATTATTGGATGAGTTATCGTGTGTGAGTTTTAACACTTTTGATAGGCACTATTGATTCAAAGACAATAAAAGCCTAAAACGACAAATAACGTAACTTTTAGACCGTAACTCGAAAATTGGCAAATAAATAGTCAAAACTCGTGAAAAAACATAAATAAACATAATAGAAAGTCGAATGAACATCGTGGGACACTCGTAGGACAATATATGAGCTCGGGAATGGGTAAACGATAGTTTACTTAAAAATTACGGCCGTCCCCTATTTCTACCCTAGCCGGCCACCCTCCCCTCCCCTACCATTTTTATTTTGGTCCCTAGCACCAAATATAAATACCCTCCCTAACTCTCATTTCACTCTTTTATTTCTCTCACTAAAAACACACACACACCAACTTTCTCTCTCTACTCTCTCTCTTCTAAAATTAAAAACCCTAACCCTAAAATACCACCACCACCGCCGGCCACCTTCCGGCCATTTTCCGGCGAGTGACATCTCACCTCCACCACCATTTTGTAGATCTCTCTTTCCTCTTTCCATCCATATATAAATCTCTCACAAAAGCCTACATTAACACCTCCGAATCTTACAAATACGATTCGTGATTCTAGGGTTTTCATTAAATCTTGTAGATCGGGTTGTAAAAAGGTAAATGTAACAAGGGTCAAGCTTGTTTTGGTCTTGACAAGCCACGTATGGCTTCTTTTTGGCTCGACCATGGTGGGTTTTGGGTGAAACTTGGGTCTAAAACTAATTTACAACTAATAAAACATATAACTAGTGGTTTGGTATAATGTGGTGTATCATATTGTTGTGTTTTTGCATTTTAGGTTTAGTTTCATGTTCTTGGTTAGGATTAGTTGATGGGTTTGATGTTTGGATGATGATTGGAGGTTGATTGATTGTGTTTGGTTGTTGTAGAAGCTATTTGGGGAGTGTTTGGTTGTGTAGATGGGGCGTACAAGTACCAAGACCCACTATGGGTCATGGTTTGGTGTTGTACGTGACCCATATGGACCACGGGTCCGGGTCGGATTGATATTGTTGGTGTTTGGATGAGACGCGTGGAGCCGAAAAGCTTCTAGAGCTTGTTTGGTTCATGTGGTCTTAATGGCAGGACTGTCATGACCATTAGGGTCATAACATTGGTTTTGGGTATATTTGGTTGGTTGATTGGTTGGCGAGATTGAATTGGGTTGATTTGAGATTGAATTACGCTATTATGACTTTTATTTGGACTTATTATATAAATTGTCAACTTTGAGCAACGTCGGTGTTACTTGACTTTTAGTGAATAGTTGACCCCGACAACGCCGTAACATGGACTTTAGTATAGTTTAGACTATTGATTGATTAAAAGCTGAGAAGTCATGACTCGTACTTGTGGACTCGAAACGAATAACGATATGAAACTAATATTGAAATTGACAAAATATATACTACCTCCTTCCCAAAATTATAGTCCCCTATTGACTTTTTTGGTATTTCTTTTTCAATTTTGACCTTAAATATTTTTGTTTGTGTTATACAATAATTGATGAAAAAATATACTAATGAAAATACACTTAAAATTCAATCCATTCATATATTTTGTATCAAGTATTATATAATACAAACAAATATATTTACGGTCAAAGTTAGAAAAGAAAGACCGAAAAAGTCAATAGGGGACTATAATTTCGGGACGGAGGGAGTATATATGAAAATGTTAATAAACTATGAAACATAAATAATAAAAAGGCTTTTATACCAAAAACTATCGATAACAAGACTTGTCTTGTTATTTACTATTTTAAATAGAAACTAACGACTAAAAATGGAAAGGTTTTCTAATAAATAAGTAATTAATGCTTCGAGTGCACGTTTATCAAAATGTGCCATTTATGAGCATTTAATGCTATTTTCAAGTATTTATTTATTTACGTGGTGTGCATGGGTTATGGATAACCTAACATTAATAGTGTCGATCCACGTGAATGACGGAGTTTTTAGGTTGACGAATCTAATAAGAGCCCGTTAGGCACGTTGGATAACAATATTAATGGGTGAATTATCCTTATGACTCATTAGGATGCGACCGGTTTATGGGATAATAAGTTTACACCTAATAAATAATTGAGTTTATCTAGTTGACGAATTCGATAAGGTTTACTATTTATTCCGAAACTTATTGGACTATGGAGCTTATCGCTTAGACGTCTCATTGTGTTGCATTGAGTCACATATTGGTTGTTTGAGTGCATTCATGATATCATATTGAGTCAATACACCCACATGATGATACCAAACGCTAGGACTAAACGGTGAAACAAGAAATTTTTGGAGATAAAGAAAGGAATACATTGGGGTAGATAACGTTGATTTTGGGGAATATATATTAAAATTGGTTTACATTAATAGGTTGTGCCGAGTCGATAGTTGTTGTGCCGTGATTAGTTGTTATATTCTGCTAGTGTTAATTTGTGCTGCTTTGCTTTGAGGCAGTGAGTCATAGCCCCACTTTTATCTATGTTTTTAACTAAATTAGGGTGAGAATCATGCTATTATTTTTGGACCTTCTAAACTATTTTGATTTGCTTATGTGCTTGACTGATTAGATAGATATGTGGTAGTTGTTGCCTTAGTCTAGGGTAGCAATCCTAATTGCTATAACACTTGCCTAGCTAAGTATAGACTTCTACCTCGACCTAGTCCAGGGTTAGCAATCGCTTTAGACTTTGCTACGATCGTGTTGCTAGTGTCGCTAGGGGCCCATTATGATATCGGATATGATATTTGTATGTGATTGATGTGTATCTATCTTAGGTCTCGCATAGAAAATTAACTCCTACAGGTGCACTACTTTTAACTTGAATTTAAACCTATGAACTCACCAAATAAGTAGTGACCTTTTAGCATGTTTTCTCGTAATTAAGTGATGTTTGGAGTAATGCGTTCTGTGGAAGCTTGGAAAGGAGGCATGGTTCAAGGATCATAATCAACTCTGATAATTTATGGGGACCTATTTTATTAAATCATGTTTGGGCCTAATATTTACATTTTGGGATTAATGTTTTGAATATTTAAATTTGGGATTGGTTTTGAATGATAAATGACTATCTTGTTTGCTATACTTGTGTGAGATACCAATCCAGTTGTAACGCCCCGAAAACTTGATTAAGTCTTCCGTTGAACCGAGATTTGGGGGTGTTACATCATACTCCCTCTGTAATGCACCGGATAATTGGGGACATCTAATTTTCTTCCTCCTCTACTATCACCCCAATGACTTCCTCCTCGGTCGATGACATTTCTAAAATTTCCACAAGTATTTCCTTGGTTAAGTGGTCAAACACTACTGAGGCTAACTTACTCAGTACGTCGGCCTTCTGATTCTGAGTTCTGGGATGTTCTGTATTCTGAATTGTTTGAAACATGCAATGTGTACTTTCGCTTTGGCCAGATACTTCGCCATGCTTTCCTTGTACGTTGTGAATTCACCATTAATTTGACTTGCCACCAGATTCGAGTCTACCTTCGCGCTTAGCACTTGTATTTTCATGTCTTTAGAGATTCTCAAGCCCGTCAGCAGTGCTTCGTATTCTTTCTCGTTATTGGTGATGTGGAAGTTAAGTCGAAGTGCATAAGTATACTCCGTTTGATCCGGGCTGATTAACACCAACCCCGCTCCAGCGCCATTTTTGTTAGATGCCCCGTCAATGAAGAATGTCCATTCCTCTTTCTGAGTGGAGATATCACATATCTCCTTGCCTACCTTTTCCGGGCTGTTTTTTCCTTTGCCGACCGGTATTTCATTCAAGAAATCCGCCAAGACTTGACCTTTGACCGAGTGCCTTAAGATGTATGTGATTTTGTATGCTCTCAGTTCCACGGCGTACTTCATTAACTTTCCTAAAGTCTCCGGCTTGTTCAATACTTCCTTAATGAGTTGATCCATGATTACCTTGATTGGATGGGCCTCGAAGTACCTTATGAGTCTTCTTGAAGAGTGTAAAAGAGCCAAGGCCAAATTTTCCAAAGGGGCATAGTTTCGCTCGGCCTCATGTAGTGTTCGGCTCACATAGTGTACCGCCATCTGTTTTCCCTTTCTTTCTACCATTAGGACAGCGATTATGGCTTCTTCGGCCGCCACTAGATATATGAACAAGTCTTCTCCTACTTCCGGGGCTATGAGGTGGGGTAACTCTAAAATTATGCCTTTCATTTCTTGAAAGGCCTCTTCGGCCCGCCCAGTCCATTGGTATCCACTTTGATTTTCTTTAGTTATGTTCTTTAGCGTGTTGAAGAATGGCAAAGCCTTCTCTGCCGACCGAGACAAGAACCTGTTCATAGCTGCCAGTTTTCCACTTAAGCTTTGCATTTCCTTGAGGGTTTTTGGTGATTGCTTGTCAGCTATCGCCTTTGTCTTTTTGGGATTTGCTCTTAACCCTTCGGATGTCACCATATATCCGAGGAATTTACCTTCTTCTACTCCGAAAGAACACTTTTTAGGGTTAAGCTTCATATTGATTCCTCGGAGGTTGTCGAACGTTTCGGCCATATCTGCTAACAGTTCCTTCTCACTCCTGCTTTTTATGACCATATCGTCAACATACGCTTCCAAGTTCCTTCCGATTTGACTTTTGAATGCAGAGTCAACCAGCCTTTGATATGTTGCCCCGGTGTTTCTCATCCCGAATGGCATTTTTGTGTAACAGTATGTGCCATGCTTGGTGTAGAAAGCTGTTTTCTCTTCGTCTTATTTAACCATTTGCACCTGGTGATATCCTTTGTATGCATCAAGATAACACTTATATTTATATCCCATAACCGACTCAATTTTCCAGTCAATTTCCGAAAGGGGGTAGTAGTCCTTCAGGCAAGATGCATTGATGTTTTTGAAGTCCATGCACATTCTCCATGTTCCATCTGGTTTTTTGACTAGCACCGGGTTGGAAATCCACGTCGGATACTTCACCGATCGGATTATGCCTGCCTTCAACCATTCCCCCACTTCGGTGTTGATTGCTTTGTGGAAAACTAGAAGGGGGTTGAATAGTTTTACCAATTAAAACTTCATTTTAATCTATTTAGATCGACTTATGTCAATCTATTTGGATGTGTGTGTTGGATGTTGATAAACAGACATATAAAGGTAAGTAATGAAAAGATAGGAGTAAGAAGCACAAAACCACAACGCAAGTATTTATAGTGGTTCGGCTACAAGGTCACCTTCCTTGCCCTACTCCACTCCCCGAGTCACCTACTCGAGAGTTCGTAATCACTACACCAATCTCCTTATGGCGGAGAAGCCTTCACAACGTCGCCTACTCTTTTTCCGGTACTAGGCTAACCACCGGGTTCTTTCACTCCAAGGTGAACCACACCTACACAACGTCGCCTACCCTTTATAAGGTACTAGGCTAAGTACCTAGTTCTTTCATACCTTAGGTGAACTACACCTTCACAACGTCGCCTACCCTTTATTAGGTAATAGGCTAAGCACCTAGTTCCATTGCAATGGAGGAACTACTACCACACTACACCAACGACTAATCCCAAAGGAGATCTACTCCTTTACAACATCATCAAGGATATCAATATCCTTGGATCTAATACTAGTCTATCTTGTACATCGAAACACACCATATCGAATGTACATCTAAGGCACCTTTCACTAATGCCTTTGACTAGATCTACAAGACACCTTTCACTAATGTCTTGTGTCTTCACTTCTAAGCACCTTTCCCTAATGCTTCTTTGTCTTGATTTCTAAGCACCTTTCACTAATGCTTCTTTGTCTTGACTTCCAATCACCTACCACAAGTGCTTTATCCTATAGACGATAGATACCCTTCACTAATATCTTCGTCTTGACTCTTGAGACATCTTTCACTAATGTCTTCAACACTACACTTCTTTGAAGAAAGAAAGGAATCATCAACAAGAAGACTTCAGTAGCCTTGATGATGAGGAAGCATGGCAACTCATGGACTTGAGCTTGCTCGACTTCAAAGGTGGTGATCTTGCCTTTAAGAGGAACCTAAAAGATCACACAAAAACAAACTACAAACATAGATCTCTTGGATCTAAGGTTAGTGAGATTTAACTCAGGGGGAAAGTGTGTTAGAAAGGGATTCAAAAGGGGTGAGAAATAATGAAGACATGGCTCACTATTTATAGAGGAAAAATCCTACTGTTCCCCGGATCCCACGGATCCCTACCACAAGGGATCCGGCTAGCACAAAGCTAGGGATCCGTGGTACGCTCCTCTTTGCCCATGGGTATTTTTGGTTATGGTTCATGGGTCATGGGTTATGGGTTGATCCATGGTTTTATTTCTAGGTACAATGTATCTTAAGGATACAATAAACTTGGTTAAGTGGTATATATAAAACCATGGGTTGTGGGTCAAAACCATTTGCTAGTATTTACCCATTTAGTATATACTTGTATTTACCCATTTTAGCATATACTTAGTTTTTACCCATTTTAGTATACTTAGTTTAAGTATATGTTTAACCCAATATGTAAACACTAGTTGTTGTACATATGTATCTAAATCATAAAATCACTTATACTTGTTTTAGTGTTTTATGTGAAAGCATAAGTGTGTTAGAAAACTATTAGTCCAAACCATTTACGTATTTTATTTGTTTCGTTAAAATTATTTTACTTTTGTTATCGACAAAACATTAGAAGATTGTAAAATATAAATAAACGTTTTTACGGCTTATTTGTATTAACAATCTCCCCCTTTTTATTGATGACAAAACATAAAATTATTTTAAGGAAAAAGCTAAAATTCGTAAAAATTTGAATTTGTAGTTTTTACTTTCTTCTCCCCTTTTGTGAAAACAAAAGTGTTTGAAGGAAGGCAACACATTGTTTTTAAGAAAAAAATGTGAAAGAAAAAGTAAAAAGGAATAGAGAGCAAATAACGGGAAAGGATCTCGTCTTTTACTCCCCTTGACGAGTCCATCCCTATGTAAGGGCGTCAAGTAAATGATACTAATCTAGTTTGTTTGCAAATAAGTTTGCAAAAGATATCGTCTACGAGACGAATGTGCTCCCCCTTGATTATTGCAAAGGGATGTCACGAAATGTAAACCTAGTATTGCATGTAATTTGCAATGTATTGCTTTGACATAAAGCTCCCCCTAGCTTTAGGATGTCAAAGTCTTCATATGTAAATTGAATAACTACAAAACAAAGGTTAGAAATCAAGTATACTTTACAATTTCCTGCAAATGTGATTCAAGTTAGTAGAAAGAAATATTTCTGTCTCACGGATCCCACGGTTCCCTCCTAGTAGGGATCCGTCTAGGCAAATCTGAGGGATCCGTCTGGCTGATGAATAAAGTCAGCAAAGATTGGTATAACAAGAAATGTTAATACCGAAAGGAGATATGGATTATATAGTATACTCACATACTTAGAAATATAGCAAGTAGCATGTAATTCCATTTAATAAACAAGAGTTATGATATACATGACTCGAAAAACAAGAAAATAGACAATACATGACTAGGAATTTCTAGATCACCTAACGCTTGAAGCTAAGACACCACTATAATCTTCTAGCTCAAGTTTTGTTTAGGTTTAATCTCGTCGAAGCATTCGAGGAGATGATAGAACATGAAACGTTGGTCTTCTCGTACTTCATGTATCAAACTTTCAACATGTTGACAATGATAGCAATCTTTGTCATGGCTAGGTAGTGGTGGTGGATGAAATGAAACGGCTTGATTCGAAGGATCAAGTGAAGCGGCTTGTGGAGCTTCAAACGATGGAGGGATTGGTGGAGGTGCATTTAAGAACGACTCAACCAAGAATGATGTTGGTGGTAGAGAAGTGTCAACTTCCATATGGTCGGGTGGTTGACTTTGATGATTTGTCATAATCCAAATGGGATTATATGATGAAAACGCCGAGAAGGAAGCCGGAGCAAGTGTTGACTCAACACCTTGATTTTGAACCATTATTCCTCCTAATGAGGAGAATGTTGTCGGTGGAAGCGGATGAGACGGCCTAGGAGGCAAGTCCTCTAAATTGTAGAGGTGTGGTGATGATAGTGGGGATGTAAATGAAATAGCTCTAGGAACCAATGGTGATGGTTTGGTGGAGATGATATTGTTTGGCCTAGGAGGTATGGTGGTGTTTGGCAAAGGTAGTTTTGTGGGTACTATCCTTTTAGGAATTGGTTTGATTGGATGATGAAGGATTCTATCATTTGTTGGCTTGATCGGAGATGATTCGGTTGAAGAAATTTTGTGTATAACACGAGCTCTTTTCATGGGTGGTTCTTTGGTGGATAAGTTACTACTTGGGGTTTTCCTCATGATGAGATGATTTCAAGAGTTTGCAAGAGCTGAAAGTTAGGATGAGAGTGATGACTATGGAGGTCCTAACAAGGTGGTTTATAAACTAAGAGATTTGGCAAGTGCATTTAAGCCTTAAGCCACTAGAATTCATTGAAATGTGATGATTGACATGCACAAGAGTCAACTTCAGAGGTTGCACTGATCTAGGAGCTCATTTAAGATGAGATGGACTGTTTGAGTTAGGAAGATAAGTTGAAATGATTGTTTTTGCAAGATTTGACATAAACTGTCACCCGGATCCCACGGTTCCTCCCCTCGAGGGATCCGTCTAGGTTAATCCTAGGGATTCGGCTCTCAGCAGCTATGAAAGAGTGGAAATGATGTTTCTAAGATCTAAGACCTATATCATCTTGAGTGTTTTAGTCCTCCTAAGTGTTTTAAATGAAGGGATGCTTGAGTACTTGAAGGTAATGAATGATGTAGCTAATGATTGCCATTTATGGAAGGATTTGGAACTTTTCAAGAGTACCAATGGATGAGCAAGGATGACACTAAAGATTTGGAGTGTCAATTGAAGCTAAATGATCCTAGAGATCAGGTTGTATCTTAGGATAGTGTTTTGGAAAATATCCTAGAAGCTTTGAGATGAGAAAACTAGATTTTGATCAACTTTGATCAATTTTGAGGTGAGGATAATTTATGATCAATTTTGCCATAATCGAAAGATTTCTAAGACTAGATTTGAGGGATCAAGTAGAAAATGAAGTGTGAGTTTAAGAGCGGAAGAGTAGTGGATTAAGGACCAAACGGTAGATTTACAATTGACTTAGAATGTGATCTAGGTGAGTTATGTGTGAGTAGGAAAGATCAACCTATCTTGATAAGGACTTAATTTTGCCTTAAGGCACTATGCTTAGCTTAGTGTGTGAGGTGTTCTAAGGATATGTTTGAAATATAATGCTTGCAATTGCATTTTCTGTTTGCCGGATCCCACGGTTCCCTAAGAGTAGGGATTCGTCTAGTACAATCTTTGGGATCCGCCCATCTGCTCAGCAGGACCTTTACTAAAGGTATGCAATGATCTTGACAATGCATTATATCTCAAGGATAGTCTAAAGAGAGTTCTAATACCAAGATATCAAATGTAAAATGTTTTATTTCATGAAGGAAATTGGATTACATTGATAAAGCACGAGTACAAGAGATTTGATCCTATTTTGGAATACTATTAGTTTCCTTGAGTGTTTTCGCTAGAAGGATCATTATATGATTGATGAGTGTTGGTGGAATCAAGAATGAAGAAAGTCTTCATGAGAGATATGTTTAGCGGTTCCATCATCTTGTTCACAAGTACGTACAACAGACTTTGAAATTGAGGATGGAAGTGCATAACATTATGATAGAGGCATGTCAAGAACATTCCATAAGGGATGAGTTTATTCTTGGAGCCTTGAAGATTTGCAATTAACGCCTTCAAGAAGTAGGCGAGATTATTTGGTTGTTGTGTTAGCAAATAGTACAACATGTGAGCACAACAAGCGGGAAGGATTTCTCGATTTCCTCTAAGACTCCAAACATTTTCACGTAGGATGAGTGCAAGAGGCTTGTACTCTTCTGGGATATCCCTTGTAAAGATAATGTTTGGATCGGAGTAATATGGTCGAGGTTTGCATATTATGCGATTTAAATCTTCGGAGAGGGTATGTGTGAACAATATGGACTATTTTCTTCACGAAAGTTGAAGAGAGAATCAAGAGACCAATCTTCGGTGAAGGCACATTGTCCATGATTTGGAATCCGAAGGATGTGAGCAAAATGCCCAAGTGTTAGAGCGAACTTTTGGTTTTTGATATAAAAACAAAGAGATAAAGAGCGATCCTCGTTACTAACGAGTTCGACTTGACGGAAGAATTCCATTATGAACCTTGGACATATCTTCTCGTTGATTTCAAGAAGACATTCTAGTCCTATGGCTCGGAAGGAGGTATTGGTACCTTCTTCGAATTGTAGAGAGGTGTCTACAATACGTCCTTCATGGAAGTGACGGTTTTCGAGATTATTGAACCCACGGACATGATTGCCAGGTGTGTTGGGTTCGAGAGAGATGTTCGGAGTGTAGACGCTAGTGAGTGAAAAATCAAACTCATATTCATGCGTCATAGTTGAACCTATAGAAATGACAAATTAATAAAAGAAGATGTTTGTGGTCAACTTATGATAATCTAATGTTTTTACTAGATTTTTATTAACAATGGTTTTTAACAAAAAATACACTTAACTCACTTATGGTTTTGACATATAAGTGGAGTATTACTCTTAAAAGAAAAGAGGTTTTTGATTTGCATGAAAAACAGTTTTCCAGTAGGACGGATCCCACGGTTCCTTTTCAAAAGGGATCCGGCTAGTATATCTTTTGGGATCCGTGGATCTGTAGTAGCAGAAACAGATTTGATAAAAACATAGGTTTTACAGTTTTTATACCATGATATATGATATGTTTTAACCTACATTTTCTTTTAGCATGCATACATGACTTCTAATGTATCACAAAAGAATATAAAACATATAGATCAAAATAAGTGAAAAAACACATTATGATAACAACAACCTAGATAAACTAGATTATTAATAATATTGCATTTCAATACTAAGGATGATACAAAGGATTGGGTATATGATCCCAATATAGATTAACAACACAAAGTAAATGTCTCCGTATGTGAACTTCATCATAGGGAACACAAGTGCGATGAGTGTTATGGCGATGAGCACGAGTGCGATGTAAACCATGTTGAAGACGGATCTTTCTTGGTTTCGGTTGAGATGGAGTGAGGAGGAAGATGAAATTTTTGAATAAAATGAAATTTTTTAAATTGGAAGATTTTGAAAAAGTGAGGGTTTTGGGGGAGTGGCTGACGGTGGGATTATAAATAGGGAAAGGAGAATTTTTGAAATTCGTGTTTTGTTTTATTATTGGATTGAAAAGAAATAAACCATAAGTTTTATATACTATGACCATAGATGAGAAATATAACACGTATTGTAAGAAAAAGGCTTCCTAACGAAGCTTCATGTAAAACATGTATGAGCACAAAAAGGATAATTATATAAATACCTAAATAGGCATATTTAATTATCAAGCACAATAAAAGGAGAATCATACCTCTAGCGCACTTAGGAATGTCTTTACAAATGACACAACAAATGTCACTTAGACGATTCCCACTCCTTTGCGATTAAGATACCTTCTTAAGGAAGGTATTCTTGTTACCAAGCTACTCCTAAAGCTTGGTGGGTATGAGCTTTGGCTAATCAACATGACAAAGAAGATTAGTGCAATTAAATGAAAAAATAAAAAGAAAAAAAAATGTTGTTATCAACTTCAACATCCAAACATATAGTTTTGAAAAACATGGTGTTTGCTTTTATGAAAAACCTTCTTTGTAGTTTTCAATTAACCATGGATCGTATCAAGTTTTTAAAGTACAATATACTTCAAGAACCTTGGTAAGAAGCTCTGATGCCAATTGTGGAAAACTAGAAGGGGGGTTGAATAGTTTTACCAATTAAAACTTCATTTTAATCTATTTAGATCGACTTATGTAAATCTATTTGGATGTGTGTGTTGGATGTTGATAAACCGACATATAAAGGTAAGTAATCAAAAGATAGGAGTAAGAAGCACAAAACCACAACGCAAGTATTTATAGTGGTTCGGCTACAAGGTCACCTTCCTTGCCCTACTCCACTCCCCGATTCACCTACTCGAGAGTTCGTAATCACTACACCAATCTCCTTATGGCGGAGAAGCCTTCACAACGTCGCCTACTCTTTTTCCGGTACTAGGCTAACCACTGGGTTCTTTCACTCCAAGGTGAACCACACCTACACAACATCGCCTACCCTTTATAAGGTACTAGGCTAAGTACCTAGTTCTTTCACACCTTAGGTGAACTACACCTTCACAACGTCGTCTACCCTTTATTAGGTACTAGGCTAAGCACCTAGTTCCATTGCAATGGAGGAACTACTACCACACTACACCAACGACTAATCCCAAAGGAGATCTACTCCTTTACAACATCATCATGGATATCAATATCCTTGGATCTAATACTAGTCTATCTTGTACATCAAAACACACCATATCGAATGTACATCTAAGGCACCTTTCACTAAGGCCTTTGACTAGATCTACAAGACACCTTTCACTAATGTCTTGTGTCTTCACTTCTAAGCACCTTTCACTAATGCTTCTTTGTCTTGACTTCTAAGCACCTTTCACTAATGCTTCTTTGTCTTGACTTCCAAGCACCTACCACAAGTGCTTTATCCTATAGACGATAGATACCCTTCACTAATATCTTCGTCTTGACTCTTGAAACATCATTCACTAATGTCTTCAACACTACACTTCTTTGAAGAAAGCAAGGAATCATCAACAAGAAGACTTCAGTAGCCTTGATGATAAGGAAGCATGGCAACTCATGGACTTGAGCTTGCTCGACTTCAAAGGTGGTGATCTTGCCTTTAAGAGAAACCTAAAAGATCACACAAAAACAAACTACAAACATAGATCTATTGGATCTAAGGTTAGTGAGATTTAACTCAGGGGGAAAGTGTGTTAGAAAGGGATTCAAAAGGGGTGAGAAATAATGAAGACATGGCTCACTATTTATAGAGGAAAAATCCTACTGTTCCCCGGATCCCACGGATCCCTACCACAAGGGATCCGGCTAGCACAAAGCTAGGGATCCGTGGTACGCTCCTCTTTGCTCATGGGTATTTTTGGTTATGGGTCATGGGTTATGGGTTGATCCATGGTTTTATTTCTAGGTACAATGTATCTTAAGGATACAATGAACTTGGTTAAGTGGTATATATAAAACCATGGGTTGTGGGTCAAAACCATTTGCTAGTATTTACCCATTTAGTATATACTTGTATTTACCCATTTTAGCATATACTTAGTTTTTACCCATTTTAGTATACTTAGTTTAAGTATATGTTTAACCCAATATGTAAACACTAGTTGTTGTACATATGTATCTAAATCATAAAATCACTTATACTTGTTTTAGTGTTTTATGTGAAAGCGTAAGTGTGTTAGAAAACTATTAGTCCAAACCATTTACGTATTTTATTTGTTTCGTTAAAATGATTTTACTTTTGTTATCTACAAAACATTAGAAGATCGTAAAATATAAATAAACGTTTTTACAGCTTATTTGTATTAACATGCTTGATTCTTTTCTGCCGAGAAAGTCCTCTTCTTCTGGGCAATCGGCCTATCCTACACATTGACATTTAGATTATGTTCAATTATTTGCCTGGGAACCCCGGTCATGTTGGCTGGCTACCACGCAAACACATATTTGTTATTTTTAACAGCTCGATCAGCTGTCTTTTGCATTCTTCAGAAAAATTGCATCCAAATGTAACAAACTGTTGTGGGAATTCAGGATTGATCATAACTTCTTTGGTTTTTTTAGGGGGTTCCTCTGTTTCCACGACCTGCTCCGGTTCCTTACTTTTCGCTCCTTCATTAAAAAACTACTTCTCCAGCCTTTTACATTCCGACACGATGACCGACCTTGTGACGAGTGTCGCAATTCCCCTCGGTGTAGGGAATTTCATCTTGAATTGTATTGTAGAGGGGATGGCCTTTAGCTGCCTAATGCCTGATCGTCCTAGTATGATGTTGTAGGGAGAAGGGGATCTTATTACATCAAACGTCATCGTCGTCCGTCGAAATAAACCATCATTTCCAAAACAAACGTTCAACTCAATTTTTCTCAGGGGTCTGATAGCCTCTCCCGAGAAACCCACCAGTGGTGTGTTTGTTTCTCTTAGTTTTGCCTTGATCGAGGGACATAAGTTCTGAAAACAATGTTCGTACATTACTTCCACTGCTGCTCCCTGGTCGACATAAATTCTTCAAACCGTATACCCTTCAATGTCTGCTTCAACTATTAATGGCTCCTCGGATACGTCCCCTGGAAGCACCGGAGGGAACGCTGTGGGAGTGCTCAACTAACCTTCATCTTGATCTATGATCTTTCTCTTTCGGTCTTTTCCTCTGCCGTACACCATGTTGATGACCCTTCCCCAACTGGGTTGGTTGTCTTTCGGGGTGTTCCTTCCCCTTTGGCTCACATCCTTTAAGAGATGGTCTAGCTTTCCTGTTTCTAAAGCTATTTTTAGTTGTTCTTTAAGGTGGTAACAATCATTGGTGAGGTGACCTTTCTCACCGTGATTGTAAAACCCTAAAAATTGGATTCGATAATTTTGTGCTTAATTAAAAAAAATTAAAACGATATTATATAAATGGATTATACGGTATTCTCGCATGTGATATATCTTACTCCTTATTTTCAGCCTCATATCAATGACACGATCAATCACATTAAACTAAGATTATTTGTTTCCAAACTTATAGCCATGCTCCACCCTTTTATTCAGATCAAAACCCCTAGAAACTCAATGCAAATGGCAGCTTCTTTTCCTCTCCATCAACTATTCTCTCCAAGATGTAATACACATTTGTCACGTAAAAAGAAAAAAAAAATGATCACGACTCGTAAGCAAAACCTAACGTACTTTTGAGAGAATTCGCATGCCACGATCTGTATACATTTGTATGACGACCTATAAGTTTTTAGGTGATCGTGTAAGGCTGGGTTTCTGGGTTCGGTTACGTCTCGTTAGATTATGGTGTTAGCGTTCGTGTTCAGTTTCGGCCTCGATCTCGATCTCGCATGCGACATGAGGTATTCTTGGAACTTCCTATCACGCACATACTTAACAGGTTATATATAAATACGTGTTTTGAAATAGATTTTGTGCGATTTATAATGAGGTACAAGTAAATTAAGAGTTTAAACAAAATTTCTTTGAATGATGTATGGCTGGTCACGCATGCATGGTTTTGTGGGGTGGCTCACGTATGAATGTGAGAGATGTATATCTGTTTTAGACTCAATTTATGTAGGTGTGTGCATGCTTGGGTCATATATATTAAAAATGGTGTTTTCCAACATGAGCCGGCTATATAAAAAAAATGCATACAAGTGGGGTACTGGTTTTGAGAATATTTGTATGGAGTCTTGTTAATATTGTGTTTGTCTCATTTGTGTGTGCGTTTAGTGTCTTTCCCAACAAGGGTTGTAGCACATAAAATCATGGGTATTAAATTTTTATATATAAGCATACACATAAAGATTTTGTTGGTTCACATCGGGGTAAATTATTGGGTTCTTAATTCGTAAAAGTGATTGTGTCCTTCTAGTTTTGTGTCGAGAAGAATTTGGTTTTTGGTTTCTATAGTGATACCGAGATGGGAATATAATCATTCCGAGATTTCCTTTTGTTCCTAATTAGGGTTTTGTCTTTGTTCGTAATTCGGCTAACATGATTTCACAGGTGAAACCCTAACCATATAAATAAATTGACATTAAACACTAAAACATTTATGACCTTAATTAAGGGACTAGTAAGTAATATTTGGCTTTTAAATAACAAGACGATCATTAATTCGTGTAGATTCGCTGAAGAAGGAGTAACTCCTGATCCTTGTGTTTCTGATATGGTTCCATTTGCGGTTTAAGGTACAGATATTCCGTCATTTCAGTAATGACACTTCTTTTCTCTCATGACTCTTGTCTATTTTGATATCTGATTCGTATTCCTTAGTTTGATTTGATATGATCCCTTTGATATGATTCGTTTTGGTATGATTCTCTGATTTGATATTCGCTTAGTTATTCGTTGATATGCTATCCGTTTGAGATCCCTTATTGATATGATTCCATTATATGATCAGTTTGATATGATATGATTTGTTTTGTTTGGTTGCCCGAGCTAACTAGCCATGGAGGTACCATGGCCATGTCATTGATGCACCAATGGCATGACACTATCTGGGGCGGTGTGATTAGTCCCCGGCGTTCCCTTTATGATATGATATGTTATATGTGATCACTTGGCCATTATGAATACATATGTACAGTCTCGAACTGGCATATGTATATATGATTTGTTTTGCAGGGAGCGTATGGGTGCATCCTAGGTACTCAGTTCAGTTTTGGTGATGTGGTGCGTGTGTGCAATACACCCCCTCACATTTGGGAGCTAGCTACTCCATTTGGTACTTGAGAGGTCTCCCCTCCTTGTGCACTTATGATTTGACGGATTTGATATGATTTGGCATATATGGGTTATGATATGTGAATTGTTAGATTTGGCTATTGGAGTATCTCCTTTAGTATTAGGTGCTTGTGGCAACATTCTGATTTTGGTTATTATGTGACTATCTGATATTCTGATTCATTCGCTTACTATGCCTATTCAGTTAGCCAGTTAACTACTTATTCACTCAGTATTCTTATGTGATTCGCTTGACTATCGGACTCATGCTTCAGTTCATTTGGTTATTATACTCAGTCTTCGATTCATGTGTTGACTATGCTATTATATGATTATTTGACCCATCTGTTTACCATGCTGTTATATGATTACATGATTTCTCTGTCTACTATGTTAGTATGTGGTTACCTGATTCATTTGTCATCATGCTAATATCTGATTATTCGCATACCATGCCATTATGTGACTATTTGATTCATCTGGTTGCCATGCTAGCATGTAATCATTTGATTTATCCGTTTATCATGATATACTTCGTTTAGTTTTTCGTGGGTTATGATTATCATTTAGTAATCTTACATGCTATTTGTGACTACCATGTTTGTACTTCTATTTGGTATTTCTGATGCTTATGTTATCGGTTCGACATAGTAATTGATGTATACCGGACTTGTTGATCTGCCATGTTTACACTTCTATTCATGTTACTGGTTGATGAAGGAATATGGTTCAACTTATGTTATCTGTTTAGTTGACTCGTTTAGTTTTCCATGATATAATCTTGTTCACTTACTTTATTTAATAATGATGTTCGTTCAGTTTTTCCTACCTGTACATGTGACTGACATGCTTATACTTCTATTAGTATCTCAGCTGGTTATAATATTTATTATGTTTGTTAATGGTTGATTTTTGACATGTGTGATTGCCATGCTTACATTCTATACAGTTGATTTCGCCTGATTATAGAATTCTGTTTAGCTTATGTATATCTGATTATCTAATTTGTTTAATTGCCATATTCATGTTTAGTTGACCACTGACTGATATGCTTTTGCACTGTTGGTTGCTTGATTTGATTATGATATTGTTCATCAACTCCTATATGATTATGTTTTGATATTGTATATTTGGTTATTTATATGTGCTTATATTTGCTCAATGATTCGTTGCTTTGCTTTGTTTTGGTTTTATTTGGTTTCTGTTCCTCCTGGATATCTGTTATTATTGTGTTCTGCAGGTTCCTCATTGACTCATAGAATCATTATGCTCGTTCGTTACGACTTTGTTATCAGTCTCCTTTGATTCGTTTTTGTATTTTGATTACGATTAACTTTTGTTTTGTTATATCTGTTCACTGGGCTTTTTAAGCTCAGCTGCATTTCTTTTCCATGCGGCAGGTACCAAGTGGGATGCTGGGCTTTGATGGGCTGAGATTAGGAGCTTTTGAGAGAACCGACCCTAGTTCTCCTATTATTTTGGACTCATTTGGAAGAACATTTGTTTTGATATTTCTTATCTTTTAGACATATTGGATTATGTATTTTTTTCCTTTTGTAAGTCATTCGTTCATATGACTTGGTATTTTATTTAATAAGACTTCCGCTTGAATTTTTGTTGGTATGTTCTGATATGACTCCATAATGTGACATTCGGACCCTTGTCGGGTTGGGGTGTTACAGTGATAATTACAAAACTTGTCCAAGTTTTCTCGTCTTGGTGTTCCTTTTAGCGGTAGGAGAGGTGGTAGTTTTAGCTGAAGCACGGTTGCCAGTATCTCCTTTGGAGGTTTTGTGAGGATACTTAGCTCTATATGCCATGTATCATTCCTATAATTGTTTCTCCGATAATCGCTCCTAGGTGCTCCATCTGTCCTTGCTGGGTAGTAGGCGGTATACTGACTACGGGGTTTGTGATCCGATTGTCGATCTCCTCTTCGCCTGTCCGAATAGCTCTGAACTCGAGGTGACCGATCTGAATTATGAATGGCCGAGTATGACCTCCGGTATGTTTCTCCTCAGGGAAGCTCTGTGGTGTTTTAAGCATCTTCAGAACGCACGAAGTCATCTACTCTTATCATCATTTCGGTTACCGTTTTTGGGATCCTATCGGAGAATCGCTTTGCTAGCTTCGGGCATTTACTCCCGTTTATGAAGGAGGATATTTGCATGACCTCCGGCACTCCCGGGATGTAGCTAGCTTCATCCGTCTATCTTTCCTTGAACTCTGGTAATGTTTCGTTCGCTTTACGTACAATCTTGGTTATTTCCATCGGATCCTTCAAACATTTTCTTCGAAGAGCAAATCTCGAGAGGAACTGTTCTTGAAGCGCTTCCCAGCTGTCTATGCTGCCATTGGGTAAGCGGTTAAACCAACCCCTCGCCGATCCATCCAAGGTCTGTTGGAACATCCAACACCATACTGGCATTTGCCATCCTCCGTGGTTAGCCGCCCCTGAGAATCTAGTAATGTGATCGTCCGGGTGTGTGGAACCGTCGTAGAGTTTGATGTTTTTAGGCAACTCGTGTTTCGGGCCTGCGAATTCTATGATTCTTTTGGTGAACGGGCATCTGGGGAATCTTTATAAGGTTTTTTCAAATCTTCCTCTTCGGCCACTTTACCCTTTCGCACCTCTTTTTCTTTTTCAGCCCCCTTTAGTGGTTCTTCGGTTTCGTCTCCAAATTCGATCCGTATTGGTTTCAGGGGACTGGTTCCTTTGGTGTTATGTTCTCTTATCAGGGCTTTTAGTGAGGTTATGTGGCTTAATATCTGCTCTTCGAGGTTGGGCGAGTTATTATTTCTTTCGGCATTGCCGGATGGAGTTTCAGTGGAGGGACTCGCCATTTTCTAGTCTAAGTAGATTGAATAGCGGGTCCCACGAATGGCACCAATTTGTTGATGTAAAAATGTGTCTTCACCCGAACAAGCTAAGATCCTTCGGTGACTCTTTGGCTGTCCCTTCGGATCTGTGAACACAAAAGCAACACGCGTTAGCCTCGCCTAGGGTTTTAGCCCTAGACCAAGCTCCGGCGTGAGAATGAGAATATGATATGGATAGTTATTGTGTGTAAAAGTAGGGTTAGAGAGAGTTGACCTAAATGCAGTAACTTCCTTTCTTTATATAGGTGAGAAGTCTTATCTTTACCTGAGGGCCATATGTGGTGAAAGTGACCCTTTCGGATGGGACTTTTACTTGCTCTATTTAGGCTATGTCTGAATCAGGTAAGTGGTTCTGATCAAGATTCCTTCCCTTTTATACATGGTGACGCCATGTGACCGTTGCGCCGAAGCGCTTGTGGCCAACCATTCGGTAGGGGATGCGTCACCTCGGCTTGGAGTCTGCTTTTATACTTGGTCCAATTGATTTGTTGTAAACTGTCCAGATGGTTTTGGTCCCTTCAGTTGGATGCTTCGGGTACATACGCCAACAATTACTAGTAATGTACATATTCTAAAAAGGGTTGCTAAAGACTCTGGCTTGTAACCTGATGGTACTTGATATTGTATGAAGATGCTCCACATCAAATTGCTATCAGTTCAATTTTTTGTGGTAAAATCAGTGTGTTAACCATCTTCTTTTAGAGCTATCATAACAAAACCTTATCTAAAAAATAACCTAAAATATGCATAGTCTTTATTAACTGACATTGCTATACTCATTTTTTCTCTTCAAACAACCAATCATTATGTTATCTGATTCGACCATGTTAGCAGGCATACTTTTTGGCATATTTAGGGCATGTTTGGCGACACGTATTTGAGAACGTTTTGTAGCAACCAGTGACTATTATTTTAAATACAAAGTTTGTTAGCAACAAACGATTAGCAGTTGAATTTTGTGTAATCATTTTCATTTAAAACGCTTCATGAATAAGCATTTAAATCGTTCATTAGCGTTTTGGCTTTCAAATTACATATATACTCATTATTTGTTTAAACAATTCATATGCTAATTTGTCAATGTCTTTTTACATCATTTTACACTTTATAATTAAGTTACAACAAAGTTACCAAACGCTTTTGTTAAACAAATAGTTACCGCTAACTGCTATTGTTTATCAAGTTTCCGCTAACTGTCACTTTCACAAGGAAGTGGTATTTCTATAGAATCTACTCCGGCGTTTAGAAATTGGTTAATCGATAAAGATACATGTACTTGAGGCCCCTCCCAAGAGAGAGACCCAAGCCTCAGTAGCTCCACTAAATGGTGATTCAACATAGATTCTACATCTTGAAACCAAGCCAGTTTTGGAGCAGCTCCATGATAATGAAACCAACCAGCGAAAAGCTATGTTTCGTCAAAGATACTCCTCGGTAAAGGTGGAAAAAATAGGTCTGGGTTTAGACGGGTTGGGTATGGGTCTAGATGAGTTATTGTCTGGTCGATAAATTTTTTATTTCTTTTTAAATAAAAGATGAAAAAACTGAAAGAAAAAAATTTACTTATTAGATTCACCTAGACTTATTGGGTAATTATTACTAGTATATAACTACAATTTCTATCAAATACTCAATTAAATCCATCTATAATATTTAAAAATACATTATCTACTAGACTAGACACATGTTTAACCAATTGATCTCAAACTGACACATCTACTCAGTAGTTACTAGAGATATGAATCAATTTTTGTAACAAATAAAAAAGAATGGAGTAGTCAGTAGTGTAGTGGAGGATGTATTAGGCCGAAAGAAATGGATCTGGGCCATAATTCTCGGGCCTTAACTGTTCCCACACATTTTTTCTTCTTTCATTACAGTTTACTAGAGCGCGTTGCGGCGGCGGGTACCCTGAAACTAAAATTTTCAATGATTAATTACTTATCGATAATGAGTTTTTCGTGACATTAATTTTACGGATAGCGAGATGTTTAATTTGAAATAACATTAAAAAAATGTTATATTATACCATATAAAAATAGCAAGTTACACCCGTAATGCGAAGAAAATATAAAAGCAGTAACCGATAATATTATCACGGCAGGAAAAATATATAATCGACTAATATTGTTCATATCCAACTAACCCAAAAATTTAAATCAAGAAAAAATAACCGTATTCTCCGAATAAATCCAAAATTATACCAAGTATTTCACTTACTATCACACTTAAAATACATAGGATATTAAATTTTTGGCCTTTGTGTTATTTATTTTGGATCATAAATCATTGCAAGCTCATTCCAATTTTCGTGTGTTGTAGCAATTCAACCGAAAAATTCCTATTCATGTGATAATTCATATAAGCCCATTACTTGGATAACCCAACCCATATGACACAACCCGATCCACTACTCCATATTCGGATATTGGAAGTGATATCCTAATCACTTGTAGCGTGTAACACTAAAACATATACATCATTTTATAATCCGCCTACTATCTCACTAAACTCTCTCACACCCCATCTCTCCCAACTCATCAAACTAATCTGACCATCATCTTTAATCCAAATCACCATCTCATCTTCTACATCTATCATAACCGAACTCATCTCGATCATCATCTTCCATCTTTAATCAAAAAACAAAACAACCAAACTCATCGAATCATCACACACCAACACAATTGTATACAAGATTTCTTTAATTTCTACACATGCTAAGTCAAGAAAGCATATTAATGCTTTGTTCTTGTTTTTCTGTGTCTTTGAACGAAACAAGAAAAAGAAAGTAACATAATTGTTATAATTCCTTTTCTATTTGTTTCGGATATTAATGAAATTATGCTTAAAAAAATGACCGATGATGAATTTCTTTCGTTTGTTTGGCCTTGAGGGGTCTTGATATATCTTTAAGTAACGCAAAAGAAAGAACTTGGATCTCTTGATTTTTCATTTATGTTCGAGTTTTGTTAAGGTTCGGATTTTGTAGATTGTTGTTGTTGACGTGTCGTCGAATG
This sequence comes from Chrysanthemum makinoi, assembly GCA_910596185.1. Classification (NCBI taxonomy): domain Eukaryota; kingdom Viridiplantae; phylum Streptophyta; class Magnoliopsida; order Asterales; family Asteraceae; genus Chrysanthemum; species Chrysanthemum makinoi. The sequence continues at coordinate 226,759,061 of OU343223.1, read as the reverse complement.
ATTGTGAAATCAAAAGTATTAATTCTATTTGTACATTGTGCTTAGGTACTTGTATATATTGGTGATGTGGTGTTTTAAATTATGTATTAATTGTATGTAAGAAATAATTTTTTTTTAGTTTTATTTGTGCTTCAAATACTTGTATATAATGCATATGTGGTTGTAAGTCTGAAATTTTGTGCTTTAATGTGTTATACAACATGCTTTATTACTTGCAAGTCTGAAAGTCTGAAAATTAAATAGGAGAGAGAGTGAGTAGTGATACAGTTCTTCACGGTTTCTTTTCCTCCCCTTGATTGATATTATTCCAATTCCTTGTACGTAACCCAATCACCAAACACACCCATTTCCATCTTTATAAAAATCCATTTTCAAATTCAAATTCATTTTGGAATAATTTATATTAATGCAATATTTGCATTTCAATTCTCCTTCACCACACCAGGTATCTTCTTCTTTCTATTTCCATTTGTTATTTTAATGTTATTTGAGACTAACCCATGTTTAATTTGCTTTGTCTATGTTTATTTTGATTATGGTCTATAATAAAGGTCAGTTCTTTTATATTGGATTATATTTATAGTATGTTTATAAAATGTTAGTTATATGGATGTTATATTTTACTCCGTAAATTAGTGCTTAAAGATTGTATCTTTATAGGTTCCTATACTGTTATGTAGTTTGATTGATCAAGAAATTTTGATAAAGGTTGATTCTTTTTATTTGAAATGTTAGATATTTGGATTATATATTGCTTTAAGATTGGATTTTTATGGGTTCTTAAATTGAATACTAGTTTACGTCGTTTTGGTTTTGGATTAAAAAGAATGAAATTACGTATATACAGATTTCTAAGGGAACATATCATGAATGATTGAATGAATGAGCATTTTGAAAGTAATTAGGTGATTATGGTTGTTTATGGAGTTGATAGCTAAATAACCCGGAATGATATTAATGTGAAAAGGTGAGACATTTCATGAAATGAGATCAAAAGTCTCGTGGCCGGGTAAATGGAAAATAAACCTGTCATTTTTATGTTACAGTTAGATAAACTGTTTGTTGCAGCGGGTGTATGATCAGTTAATCATAAGTAGGAATGTTTATCTAATCATTAACAACTAATTGTAGTGAATTCAAGTCATTATAATCAGATAATCAGTTGCTAAATGCATTCCAATCACCCCTTATTATATTCGTAGACCCGGCTGACTGACCCGTTTTAAATTCAAAAGATTTATGTAAGTGCTTTTTCCTATTCCACTTATGTCCTAGGGTTAAAACCAAATTATATTTGTTGTTTCTCGATGTTTTTGACTTTTGTTTTTTAGCTCAATATCACATAATTATGTCTTATTAGTTGTTATTTCGCAGGTTAAACCAAGTGATTATTCTTTAATGCAGTTCCAACAGTGTAACATTCTGCTGTAGTTCCCGAATAAACTCAAATGAGAGCAGCAATGTGTTTTAGTTTTTCACATTTCCAGCTTCCAAGACTCCAAAATCATACATTATCCGGTTCTTTGTGGAAAAGGGCTCATAATTCTAGCATTAAAGGCGAAAATAGTTCTAGGTTTCAGTTACTCAGTCCCAGTATTTATGGGCTTCAAGGGGGGCAGCATAGTAGACAATGGAGCCGAAAATCGCTATCTACAAACACAGAAGGAAAAAACACCCTAAGTAGGAAAACAAACAACATAAGCCAAAAAATATCTGATGTAACAAACCTAACACATAGCGGTTTAAATACTAGTAGATTAGAAATTGGTGGATCTGAAAGTGTTCACATTGAACAAAAGATAATGGAGAACAAAGATATATCAAAGCTTGTAACTGTTATCGTATTTGATATTGAGACCACTGGCTTTAGTAGAATTAAGGACAGGGTCATTGAGATTGCAATGCAGGATCTTAGTGGGGGAGAAAATAGTACCATTGAGACACTTGTAAATCCTCTTAAGCGTATCTGGAACACATCAATCCATAATATTTCAGATGATATGGTCACGTCACCAATTGTCCCAAGGTACCATTTATAATCTTAATTATTATGTTTTGTGTATTTGTATAATTGTTCATGTTTGCTAGATATAGGCAAACAAAATCTGATTATGTTCTGGAAGATTGCATGCTTGTGGCTTTTTATTAAATTGAGACTGTTTAGTGGTGGATTGAACCACTACTAAAAATAATATTATGTTAACCTACTTTAAATAGAAGTTTTGTTATTGCAAAATACTCTTTAAAGTTACAAAGAGGGATTGTTTATATAGGTAGAATGGAGCTATTATAAGCATGTTTCGCGAAATTTTTAAAATTTGAAATAGATATGAAGAACTGATATTTACATGAACATGTGCAGGATGAAAGAATTAATACCCATCTTGGTGCAGTATATCCAAAGCCGACAGAAACCTGGTGGTCAAGTAATATTAGTTGCTCACAATGCTAAGACTTTTGATGCCCCTTTTCTGAAGGAAGAATTCAGGCGTCACTCCTGTGAACTCCCATCCAACTGGTTATTTTTGGACACAGTGCCTCTTGCTCGTAAACTTTTAAAATCAGGTCAGTCTCTATCTCTTTTCTTGGAATTTTCTGGATTTGTGATGTTTGGCTAATTTCTAATTGGTAATTAACGTCTGTTAAAATAAATCATGTTTCTTATTATCTCTTTATTTAGGTGTCGAATAATCATTATTTGGATAACCATTCACATAGCTGCTGCAACAAAACTCATTTTCTTTGGAATAGGCGTCAAACTCATTTTCTTTCAAAGTAAAACAAAAGGGTTTTTTTTTTTTTTGGGTGTGTGTAGGGGTGAGCAAAACTGAATTAAACCCGAACCGAACCAAGAAACCCGACAAAACTCAGTTCTAACTCGGTTTAGGTTTTTACCGAGTTTCGGCTCGGGTCGGTTCGGTCCGGTTCGAGCAAAAAACCGACAAAAACCGAAACCGAACCTAACCGAACCGAGAAAAACCGAGTAGTTTCGGTTTCAGTTTGGGTTTTTTCCAAGTTTCGGGTTTCGGTTTTGTCGGGTCGGGTCGGGCCGGTTTTGACCCGATGCTCACCCCTAGATGTGTGTGCGTGTTTGATGTAGCTGTTTAGATATTAGTCAAACACTTTAAGAACAGATTGTTTTATTGTAACAACTTGAATAGGAATAAGCACATCCAAACACTATCTTTTAATGATTGTTCTGTTTATGATTGTGTGAATCTTGAATATGACATAATTAGTTTCAAGTCACACTTCCAGACACCCTATATCTATCTATGTATGCACAAAGTCAGCAAATAATATTCGATTGGTGTTTGGATAATATGAGCAGGAGTAGGTCTTGAAAATATGAGACTTGCAACCCTTAAGGAATATTATGGGATTCCAGAAATGGGTGCTGAGCACAGAGCCATGGCAGATGTAAATGTCTTAGCATTAGTTTTACAGGGATTGACTCGTGATCTGAAACTCACGCTTCCTAGTCTTCTTGATAATCATACATTCACATCCTCAGATATTGTCAATAATTCAAAGAAGAAGAAGGATTGATGATATGCCAATGTTGTAGTTTTAAGTTATACATCTTAGGTTATATTATTTGTTGTAACTGGTATTCTATTGATTTACCAATTATAGATACATTTCGTTATAATTTCACCTTTTGCTCCAGGCTTGTAAATTATGATTCTAACTTTATCCAGAATAATATAACTTGGCATGACCATTTTCTCTTCAGGAATTTGTTTGCAACTTTCGTATTATATACGACTATTTACTACGTGTGTTTGTGCATGTGTAATGTGGCAAAAGAGTGGGGTCTTGGAGGTTGGGTAATGGGTCAAAACGGGTACTTTTTAGTGTCGGTTCAAAAAGGGGAGTATGGGTTTTCTTGGCCCCAAATATCTTTATTTCTCATTCTTTTTTTTAAATAATTAATGTGTCAAATACCATTAGGAAAGTACTTAGTATTTTATACACAAGTTCAAGGTCTGCCCTCTACAAAAGACATGAAAGACGATGTCGGTATAAACCATTTGTTGTCCTTATTATTAATATATCATTATGTTCTTGCCATGTTGAAACATGAATTGTTGTCCTTAACTATTTTAATTGCATCAAATATTGGTCGTGCACAAAGCATAAGGAATATGCAACAAATTTAGGTCCGATTCCTTTTGAGTTTTGACCCTTTGACATTGACCTTTTAATGTTTTCGTTATATCAATTCCAGGTGTAAGAAAGAAAATCAAAACTTAGTACGTGTTTGTTTTATGGGTGTCCCACTGTTTGAATAGAATGAAAGAGAAAATGAGTTGATTGGTATCTTACTTTTAGGATTCAATAAAAAAGTCAACAACAATTTTCATTCCACAACAATTTAGTGGGTATTGATACAATCCTCTGACACTTCAATTTCATCCGAATTCTCAACCACTAATTTAGTGTACCTTTTGATGTTCAAAAAAAAAAATTTAGTGTACCTTTATCTTTTACATTATTTTATATACATTATTATTTAAAAAAAATACTTTTATATTTAATTAAATTATAAATTAAATATAATTTATCTCTCTTATTTTAATTTTCATACCCCACTTAAATTTAAATCCTAAACCAAATCCAAATCCAATTCCAACCCCATCTATAAACCAAACGGACCCTAAAGTCTACAAGATTAAAAACAAGGACCTGACAAGTAAACCAAAAGACTTTACACCTCACAATATCCATGAATTAATCTTAGATCACTAGCCCAACCCAAGTGCCCAACCTTTCATGATCGTGAATTTTCGGCTAGGACATGCGACTCAAAATTTTGTAGCTAGCCTATTCTGAACGTGTGATGCCTCATATCGAGAATTTCAAGCTTTTATCACTAGGCTGTCTTCCCCTTAAGGTTACAACCTTTCGGTTACAATTTTCTTTTCTTTTTTCTGAAAAACAATACGGTATATATTATATATAAATAAAAAAAGTTTTGCTTTTTGTAGCCGTTATATTTAAAGGTTAAAGTTTACATAAAAAGACAAATATTCATTAGAATCAAAAAAATGATTAAAGAAAAAAAAGACTTTTTAAATTTCACAAAAATAGGGACGTTGATAGAGAAAAACACTCTGAAGAAAGTTTTCTAAAAGTATACATACAAAATAATTGTGAAAAAACCGTTTGTACAGTAGAATTTTGTAAATCGCTTTTTTATTCGTCAAAAATTCGTTTTTGCATCAAACTTTTTTTTAGTATATGTATCAAAACTTTATTACGCATTAAATTATAACAAGTTGAAAATTTTGTGGTATCAAAAATACTTTTTGCATTTAATTATTTATTTATTTTATTTTTTATTTATTTATTTTATTGTATTTTTTGCATTAAAAGATTTATAATAGCTCAAATCAGCAAAATAATAATAATAATAATAATAATAATAATAATAATAATAATAATAATAATAATAATATAGCTCAAAAGACACAAAATAATAATAACGTGTTTCTCTCCCCTGTGTGGGCGATTGGGGGTTCTTCCCCATCGTATCACCTCGATACCCTTTTGATCACCTCGATCATCCTTGTTGTTTTTACTGTTTCAACCTCGATCATCCCCTGTCTTTTTTTTTTCTTTCTTCCCTTTCTTTCGTAGATTTCGTGTCGTGTGTTCATCCCTGAAATTTGCTTGGGGTGATCTATCTTGTTTTCGTGTTGTGTTCCACCCTTGTGGAAGCTTTCCCCATCTCCATTTGCTGCTGTTGCTAGCCGGTGGTGACCGTTCTTTTGTTGTTGGTTCATCGCCGTTTTCAGGAAGCGTGTTGGTTTCTGGGTTAGTTTGTCGGTTAGCACTTTTTTGGAAATGGTCTGCCGGTAACGGTTTTTTGGCTTAACATTTTGGGTAGCGAGTTGGCTTAACAAATTTGACAACGCTTAGCTTTTTAGCGAGTTGCTTTACTTTTTCTGGTAGGGGTTGCTTCAAACTGATCTGCTGTTTGTTTCATTTGGTGGGGCCCACGTTGTGGATTTTTCTTTTATTCTTTTTGGTCTTTGTAGGTCCTCACATGTTTTGCACTTTGTTTTAATTTCATTTTATTTAGTCTTAGGTTTTTTTTTCTTGCGGGGTTAAAAAAAAAAAATCTCTATGGCTATTATTCGGTTTCATTGTCCCTTTGCTGGTTTAAGTGGTTGTCAAGACGGCAGTGGAAATGGGCTTACCAAAACCTCGTTGATTTCTCATCTTCGTGATCGTCATTTCAATGAGGATGCGCTAGCCACCACCAAACTTTCTTTAGCCACTAATCTGGTTGTTTTTTAGGCTGCTGAGGTTACGTTGAAACGTATGGGTCTTTGGTTGTGCGGGGTTTGTTTTAAGACGCACACTCTTCGCTCTAAATGTCGTCATGGATCTGATTTTGTGCCACCCCCCGATTGCGGTGATGGTGTTGTTAGATTTGTGTTATTTGATCTCGCTAAGCCCCAAGTTCCCTCTTCTATTCAGCTCGCTTGCGTTGAAGATTTGGTTTTGGAAGAGCACTCTAGTTTTGATTTACACTTACTTGACACCTTGCTCGCTAAAGGGTTGCACACTGTCAAATCTATCCCTCCAAAGTGCCGTTTGGGATTCTCTCGTGTTTTGAAAGGAGCCCTTGATAAGGTGATCTGCACACCTGAAGACATTTCTTGTTGGGTTAGCCTGTTAGCCTTGCCTCTTTGTCTCCTTAAAACCTTTAGCCCGAGGAGTAACATGGAGTGTAGGTCTGCTACTAAGCGCCAGCGTCAAGAAGAATATATCGCTAATGCCATTCGGTCTTGGGGTTCGTCTGGTGGTAGTTTGCAGCTTGTTAGAGAGGTTTTAGCTGAACCCTCCCTACTTGGTCTAATATTGAGGAAGAAAACCTGGAGTTGGGTGAGCGTAATGTCAAGCAATGTAGGAGGAAGATTTGTGATGGTCATTATATTGCTGCTGTCAGAGTTCTTTCTTCCTCAGGTGTTGCTCCTTATAATGATACTACCCTTGAGGACCTTAAGGCTAAGTATCCCTTCAAGTCTGCTCCTTCACTGCCTGATATACCTATTGATCATCATAACCTTATTGCCTCTCCTGATGTGGTTCTTGACATGATTAAGAGTTTCCCCCGTGGTACATCTTGTGGTCGAGATGGTTTACGCGCCCAACACCTATTGGATTGTTTTAGCGGTGCTGTTGTGGCTATATCTGATGAGTTAATCAACTCCATCACCCAGGTGGTAAATCTTTTTCTTGATGGTAAGTGTCCTAAGGCTTTGGGCCAGTATATTGCTAGTGCTCCTCTCACACCGCTGATCAAACCAGGTGGTGGTATCCGTCCTATTGCGGTGGGGACTGTCTGGAGGCGTTTAGTCTCCAAGGTGGGAGCTTCTATGATTGGCCACTCTTTAGATGGCTACTTTAATGATCTACAATTCAGAGTTGGGGTTTCTGGATGAGGGGAGGCCATTTTCCATGCCGTGAATCGGCTTGTTGAAGACCATGGTGATGATGTGGGTCTTTCGATGTTGTTGGTGGATTTCAAAAACGCCTTCAATCTAGTGGACCGTGAGGTTATGTTACAAGAGGTTCGCCTCCATTGTCCTGCCATATCACGTTGGGTTGAATTTTGCTACTCCAGCCCAGCCAGATTATATTATGGGGAACACACTTTATGGTCACACCAAGGCGTGCAACAAGGTGATCCTCTGGGACCTCTCCTTTTCGCGTTGGTGCTACATCCTTTGGCTCGCAAGATCAAAGACTCCTTTTCAAGCTTGGTACCTAGATGATGGTACGATCATTGGCGATACTCTGTTTGTTGGGAAGGCCTTGGAGCTCATTATGATAGATGGACCTCGCTATGGTTTGCACCTCAACGTCGATAAACGAGGTTTTTGGCCAAGGGAAGACCCTAGAAGCAGACTCGAAGGTGTTTTCCCTCCTAATATTGCCCGGCCCCTTCATGGTGTAAAATTGTTGGGTGGGCCTGTTGGTGTAGACCTTGAGTTTAGCAGTAAGCTCGTTTTGAAACGAGTTTCTAAAACCATTGAACTTATGGACGCTGTTGCTAAGCTTAATGATCCCCAATGTGAGTTGTCGCTTCTCCGCATGTGCGGCATCTCCAAGCTGTATTTCTCTATGCGCACATGTTCCCCCCGTGTCTTTGAACGTGCTCAGATTTCATTCGATGAAGCACTTCGCTCCTCTTTGGAGCGAATTGTCACTGCCTCTGGGCTCGGGTTTGGAAATTGGCAATGGAGACTGGCCACTCTTCCCTTTGAATTTGGGGGGCTTGGTGTATACGCTGCTGGCGATGTTTTGAACTATGCCTTCCTTGCTTCTAGACTTCAATCGGCCAGCCTACTGACTGAACTTCTTAGGCAATCTGGTGTTGGTGTTACTGGATCTTCCTTTGTTGATGCCCTGCATGCTTTTAACGAGAAAATGGAGACCGACCTTTTGGGTAGCTCTTGTGAGATTGCTGCCCCCAAACTCATGAAGAAATTGGCAGATTTATATTTCACACGTGTTACAAAAGAGGTTGAATCCACCTTCTGCTTATCTGCTAGGCAGATGGCCCTATGGAGATCGCAAATGGAAGTCCATACTTCAGACTGGCTTAGAGTAGTTCCGATAGCTGGGTTTGGGCAGACAATGAATGCTAAAACCTACCGATATGTTTTATGCTATCGACTAGGTGTTCCTCTTTTCTCCACCTCGATGCCGTGCTCGCTTGTTCCAAGGTTTTTACGGGTGATATTTATGGGGATCATGCTGTATCATGAGCAGGTATTATTGGTATTAAACATCGACATAATATGGTGCGTGATACTCTCGCTGATATCTGCTCCCGGGTAGGGGTTTCGGCTCGTAAAGAAATTGATATCGGGCTCTGCGGAGAGAGGGACAAACACCTACGCCAATGACTTGTTACTTTACTCGTGGAGAGAGGCCTTGATGTGTGTGTTGATCTTATCGGGTCATCGCCTTAACGCAAACTGGTATGACCGACTTTGTGGCAGTGGCGTGCCGTGATTGAAGCCGCATGCACAGCAAACGTGTCAAGTACCAAACGAAATGCCGATATTGGATATGGGTTCATCCCCTTCTCTTTCACTTCTTTTGGTGAACTCGAGAAGGAGGCGGTGACCTTGCTCAAGCGTATCCGAAAGTTCTCGTTCACTCAAGATATTGGAGCGCGTGATGCTAACTATATTTTTAGTAGAATTTGTTTTGCTATTGCTAGAGGAGTGGGGGCCCAATTAGTTTCTCGGCTCCCCACTAATTTCTTGTAATTCCCTTTGATTTTCTAATGAAGTGATGTTATAATAATAATAATAATAATAATAATAATAATAATAATAATAATAAGAGTAAATTACACCGTTCGTCCTTGTGGTTTTCGTTGACCGTAGGGTTTCGTCCTTTGACCAAAAAAGTTGCACCGTCTGTCCTTAAGTGTGAAACGTTATGCACCATTTGTCCTTTGACCAAACGACGTTAAAGTTGACTGTTAAAAGCTTCTCATGTGCAAGTCACATGAGGGTAAATTTGTCTTTTCATTTGAATGTTTCTCTTTGCACACCACTTTCAACTAGTGAAAGAAAAGTTACAATACGATAAGCCTAAAGTACAACTCATCACAATCATACTTACCTAAGTAATAAAATCCACACCAGAATCGTCTTCCTCATTGAAATCCACACCACACTCATCTTTATCATTAACATCATCATCAAAAAAAATCGAGCAAATCCAACACCCTTGTGGTTCGTGGTCTACCTGAACTGAAGACCAAGACAACACTGGTTTGGTTTTCTGTTGGGTCGAAACATACAACACCACCACAAATTAAACACAAAATACCCTCGACAATCTCACTACTAATATGTATTCCAAGAGCCAAAATTCATTTTAGTTGTAAATTATCTTTTTTGCCACACGAGTTTAATAACAACAACAAAACTGAAAACCAATCTTATTATATATGTCGATCGATAACCATAACCCAAAAACAAAATTCAACTTGTAAAACCAATTCAAAACACAATCTTAATATCAGAAGTTACAAGATAAAAAGAAAAGAAATCAATAAAAATCTTACAAAAGTCGATTGAAGAAGAAAACCAAGAGAGAGAAAATGAACCCAAATCCAAAGCGACTCGATTATAACCCAAGAAAGAACCACAACTTCACATAACCTTTTAAGAAAAACTTGTCTTGTGGATGGTTTGAGGTGTGAGACTGATGTGGTTCTAGCCATCGATCGGTGTAAAAAGAAAGGAAAGGAGAAAGTCTTGACCGCCCTTTTCTTCATGAATTCTTGCGACTCGTTTAATCAAACAAAAGTCACTATCCTTCGATAGCCTTGAGGAGGTCTCGTGAGGATGCTTTGGAAGATGAGAAAGTAAGAAAGTGATGGATCTACTTTTTGTGTTACCCATGCATCGGGAAGAAGAGAAAGATTGAGAATGGTTTCTCCTTGTCTGACTAAGGCAGTGATTTCTTCTTGGGGAAGGGAGGTTGTATCAAAAAGAAAGAAAGAAGAACCAGGTTCAGAGGAAAGGAAGAAAGAAGGAAATGAAAAAAAGAAAAAGTATGTTTGTGTGTGTGTGTGGTGGGCGGTGATAAGTGGGTATTTCCGTCATTTTCTTCCCCACCAACCTTAGTTAACTGCCGTTAGTGGGAATTGGTGGGCCCAGTTGGATGGAGGGACGAACGACGCATAACGTTTCACACTTAAGGACGGACGGTGCAACTTTTTTGGTCAAAGGACGATACCCTGCGGTCAACACAAACCACAAGGACGAACGGTGTAATTTACTCTAATAATAATAATAAAATAAAATAAAATAAAAAATTCTTTGCAACTCTTTTATGCATCAACATCCTCTAACTTCTGATAAAATTTCGGGTAAAAGCTATAAAATAGTCATGTACTTTCCGAAATTGTCCGTTTATAACGAGTTACTTTTTTAATTACATTAGTACACCAACAAACTTTCAATTTTTTTTTCCAACTTCACCAATATAACCCCTGAAATGACTATATTACCCTTATCTTCATCACACTCATCATTAAGCCCACATAAACACATTTTTAGACTCAATTCTGACGACACCTGCAGATTCCGATGACACCAGCAGATTCCGACAAAGCAATAGTTGATTCCGTCAAACCAAAGCAAACATCCAAAATTGTTGATTAAGAAAATCATTAATAACACCAAATTAAAATTGAAGAATGTTCAAAATCATTAGCAACAACAGATCTGACTTCGTTCCCTTACACATTTTGTTAATGAAAATTAAAGTTTTTTTTTTTTTTTTTCACGAGGTTTAAACCCACCACCACACATACTCAAACCAGGTAAAGCGCTCCCTTTTTCTTTACAACTAGCAGGAATTGAATTTGACATCTCACGTTTTAAAGTGACAATCACAAGCCCTTTTGCCACTAGGCCACCAAAGTAGTTAAAAAAATTAAAGAATGTTCAAAATCATTATAACACCAAATTATCTGAGTGATCGTATTGAAGCCGTAATGTGTATCTAAGTGAACCGCTCAGCCAACTTCCATCCAAACTATTTGAACCCAAGTTTTTAAAGTTCCTCAAACAAAAACAAAAGTATCCAAACCCAATAAAAAAAACAATCAAAAAAAGGATCAAACCCGAATTCCAACAAATAAAAACCAAATAAACCACACAACACATTATTAAGCGGAAATCATATTCGATGGTCCAATTGGAGTTACCGGAACGACCCACCATGCCGGTGAAAATGGCGACGATACCACCACATCAGATCTAGTAAGAAAAAGTGGTGGTGGTGGTGGTGGTTTATTGAATGGATTCTGTTGGTGACGTTTCCAAAAGCAAAATAATTGTGAGAATATCGGTGGTGACGGTTTCATAGATCTGTTGAATTTGAGGGTTTTACCGGAGATACCATAGCTGCTGGGATTGAGGGTTTTGATATTTGATGTCCTCGATGTGTTGAATTTGTTTATTGTGGGTTTTTGTGAGTTGTGTGATTTTGTGTGTTATGTGGTTGAAATGAGATAAGACTTGGGGTTTGTCTTTTTTATTGGAATCATCAGTGGGGTTTGGATTATTTGTTAGTTTCAGATCTATAATGGTTTTTGATTGAGAGTGATGGTATTTTGTGAGTGTCGGTTTTTTTTTTTTTTTGGTTGATTTGTGTGTTATGAGTGTGAGAGATGAGTGGGAGTGACGAAGATAAGGGTAATATAGTCATTTCAATGTTATATTGGTGAAGTCAAAACAAAGTTTGAAATTTCGTTAGTGAAGTATGATAATAAAAAAGTAAGTGGTTCTAGACGGACAATTTCAAAAAATACATGGCTATTTTATAACGTTTACCCTAAAATTTCATAATTTTTCAAAAAGTTTTTATTCTTTTTAAGTGTTTTTACACTTCCCACGAATATATGTCTTTTTTGATATGTTCTAATGTTTAAAAGTTAAAAACATGCAATAAGGTCGATACATTTAGTTGGTTGAGAGCAGTTAAATTCAGCAGGATGAGCAGTTATTTGAGAGGTACAAACAATTTATGCTTGTCAGAAATTTTTAAACATAACCCTAAAAGTTATGTATACCATTTTTCAAATAAAAATACAAGATCCTAATATTACAATGCAACATGATAAATTACAATTCTAAACTTGCACTACAATTTTGAACTTTGGGTTATTATACATAGAAGTCACTAAAGTTTGCGCGAAATTTGTCCTAAGTCGTTAAAGTTTAAAAGTTGTCATTCAGGTTACTAAACTTATGAAATTGTCATCCAGGTTACTACTGAACTTGTAAATACATGACTGATTGGTCCCAAACGGTCAGGTTTATTACACAAGTCAACCACTTGTGAATGGTCAACCGTAAAAAAAGTCAAACAGCTTGAGAACGCAATGCAATTATCCAGGAGAGTTTAGTTTTTCCCCGGGTCGTTAAGTCCCAACGAGCTGTGCGATTGAATAGCTAAACGCGTAGTGATCGAGTGATATTGAACAGGAAAGTGGTTAATGATAATACTAAAGGAAAAATCTGAGAAAATTCCTAAAAATACTTTAATATGACAGAAACTTAAGAAAAATATAAAAAACATATAGGTGCTTAATAATAAACTGAAAAGAAAATTAAAAAGCTAAATTATATTAAATAAACGCTATCACTATTTTTAAAGTTGGGTTTTCTTGATTTTTCTTTTATATATTTGAATTAAAAACCAATTTTAAACTTTTAAAACTAAATTAAAATTACTAAAAATTATGAAAATAAAGAGGAAAATTGTGAAACTATTTTTCAAAAATCTACAATAACTAAACAAACTTTTGAAAATTGAATTTGTATTTTTATGATTTATATTCTAATTTCTATGATTTAAAAACTATTTAAAACTAATTAAATTGCTAAAAATTACTATTTAAACTAGGAAAATTATGGAAAAATATTTTTTTGGCTTTTTATATTTATCTTAATCTATGAAAATTGAAAACTTATTTTTTTGAAGCTTTTCTGATTTATTTGGATTAAAAGCTATTTAAAAAGTCTTAAAAACTTATTTAAAATAAGAAAATTAGCAAACAGTGATGAAAAATTATGAAAAATTCAGGAAAACTCTAAAATATAATTCTAAATCTAAGAAAAATATAAAAACCTATACTAGTGTGCAAGATTTAGGTTCTGTAGAGGAAATTGCTTATAAATAAGCACTCAAGTTAAGCAAATGAGCACTAAAAACTAGGGGTGGCAATTCGGGTCGGGTTCGGGTTGGCGGGTTCGGGTTATCAGGTTGGCGGGTCAAAAAATCCCAACCCAAACCTAACCCATTTAAATTATCGGGTCAGCTATGTCAACCCTAACCTGTTTAAACATAACCCGAACCTAACCCATTTAACCCGTATATATACTTGGGTTGGCTGGTTAAATAGGTTACACGGGTTGAATCGGTTCAGCGGGTTTCGGGTTGACCCATTTAACCCTTTTATATAAAAAGCACATTACATGAGTTAAACAGGTTAAATAGGTTGTTGTATCGACCCATTTAACACATTTAACCCGCATAATAAAATATAAATAATTTTAAGTTTATGGAACAAATCTTAAACGGGTTGGCGGTCGATTTATTTTATTCTCAACCCGAACCTGACCTGTTTAATAAACAGATAGGTCGACCCAAACCTGACCCGAAATATATTTAGCACAACCCGAACTTGTTAATTTTCGTGTCGGTTTCAGGTCGGGTTTCGTGTCGGGTCAGAAATTGCCACCCCTACTAAAAACCACCAAAGGAAGGCAGAAGCTAAATTATGCTAAACTTAACTATAAGCAACTAATTCCAGCTACTCAAAACCTCAAGATAACCAGCTACAAGCTTATTAGCTCAAAATCAAACAAGAAAGTTCAGCCTGAGTGACTTAAAGCTTAAAAATAAGCTATCTAACCTAGTTGGAACTTAGGATCAGGCATCACAATCTCAAGTAGACCTGGCAAGGAGTTTATAAACCAAGAATTAGCCCAAGACAAGCTCCCATGAGCTTGTTGTGAGCTATGCACAAACCTGTGCACACTCAGTTATCTCTGAGTGTGTGCACAGGGCACTTTTGGCTTAATTGACAAGCTGATTAGGAGCTTATAGAAAATTACTAAAATTCTACAAAAATCAGATTTCAACTAAAGACCAATTGAACTAGAAAATCCCAAAGTATCACTTGAATTGAATCAGAAACGAATCCATGAAAATTCCACAAACTTTGGTGAAAACTGAGTTTTACAATTTTTTTGACTTTTACACAGAAATGAGAGTTTTGACCAAAATGAATTTTGAGCTTAATTTGTTTAATGCTAGTGATGTTTTAAGCTAAACTAAAGCTATTTTAAGCTACTCTAACTAGTTTTACTCCTATATGCAAAATTTAATCCACTGATTAAAACTGATAAGCAAATGAGACAAGGATTAATATGATTTTGACTTTTACTGTTCTAAGGTGCAAATGAATGACTAAAGTGATTATACTAGACCTGAATTGGACTCAAGCAACTGAGCTTAATCACTTAACAAACCTCAATCTCAGATCAATGATCTGATCCAAACACACTATTATGTTACTAAATTGAGATTTGACAGAGCAAAACAAAGAATTAGGCCATGCAATCATGAAATAGACATGTAATAACTTAAATTAAATATAAATTAACACAAAGAAACAAGGTTAAACAACATTAATCAACAAGAACTAGTTAAGCTAATTTTATGCTAAAAACTGAAAATTAAAGAAACAAGCTGAAAACCTTGACTATTATCTGGAATTGGTTCAAACAAGATCAAATATCACACACAAGTGTTTCCAGGCCTGCTCCAATATCCCAAGAACAGGAAATCCACCTCCTTTGACTTTTGTTGACCAGGATGCTCTTTTGTTTGGAACTGTTTGATAAGCTTATTCAGAGCTATCAGCAGCTTGAATAAGCTTATATAAGATGTAAACAAGCTATTTGAAGCCTAGTACTTAACAATTTTAAAACAGATTTGATTACAGAAAATGGAAAAACAGAAAACTTAACCAAACTTTAATTTATCACTTAAAATAAGTTACAATAGATTGAACAGGTTTAGACTGATACAAATAAGATGAAAATTACAAACTTTGAGCTAATTTAAGATTTTTAAGATAAAAACGACATGAAAGAAATTAAAAACTAATAACTACTCCCTATCTCTCCTTCTCTTCCCTCTATTTATCAACAAAAGTCTTCCACTTGCCACTCTGAGCATTTCCCATCAAGAATCTGAGCCATTGGATGATTGGAGTGGATTTAAGCCGTTGATGGCATTTTTGGCGCCAAAAAGATATAGCAACTGGGGAAAGATTGAGTGCACGGTAAGAGGAAGCATTAAATGCTTTTGGACGTTTGGTGAGGTGGAGTGATAAGGGTGGTGGTATGTGAGCTGGAGGTAAGGGGTGGTGAGTGGTTTTGCAGAGGGTGGGTGAAGAAGGTGGGTTTGGAGGGAAAAGGTGTGGGTTTGACTGGCTTTGACCGGGGGTATATTAATAGGGAGGGGGTTCAAGTTGGGGGTTCACAGGTTGCTTTGGCAGGGGTCAAGGCTCAAGCAAGGGTTCAAAGGATTTGATATTAATAACAAGGACCAAACTTGCAATTCCACAAAAACCAAGGGACCGAAACTGTAATTTTCCAAAATTTATTATAAGGACCATTTTTGACAAGTTTAATTTACCCAAGGACCAAAAATAATAATTTTCAAATTAAAAATGTCCAGGGGCAATTTCTGTCAATCTTTGAAACTTCAAGGACTAAAGTTGCCATTTTGCAAAACTGAACTTTATAAGGGTAATTTTGACAACTTGAAAATCCCTGAGGGCCTTTTATGAAAAATTAACTTGTTTTGAATAACCAGGGACTAGATTTGACAATTTATGCATAAAATACAGTCTAAATATTTTTTTATGCCTTTTTAAGACTTTTCAAAGTGTTTTTGACTGTTTTTGCAGTGCAGATGGAATAAAAATGATGAGTATTTAGACACTCATCAATGACATTTATGTTACTTAACATATCAAAAAAATATACATAAAAATCACTGAAATTATAGACGTGTTTGCTTTTTAAAGTTTAGTAACCTGGATGACAACTTTGAAACTTAAGTGATTTAGGACAAATTTCCCGCAAACTTTAGTGACTTGTTTGTATAATAACCTTTAAAATTTTGGTTACAATTACAAAAGAGCTTTTTATCTCATGTAAATATAGCTTCATTTTGCTATAAAAAGTGGCCATGCGAAATAATTTTTAATGATAGTAAATAGGGAACCGTTAAAGATTATAATAGTAGTAACTAAACTTCATAAAGATCACATAATATATCTGGCGATGTATCGGATCTTTGAGGAGCCGATTCACTGACGAACCAAGTTAAGATCCACTAACGATCCAAAAGGACGAATCAAACTGACGATCCAAAAGGACGAACCAAACTCACGGTCCAAAAGGACAAACCAAATCGATGAGACAAAAGGACGAACCAAACAGGCGATACAAATTGATAAACCAAAATGACGAACTAAATGTTCGTCCCTAACTGACGAGCTTTACGTCATTTCGAAAAGGCTACCCTAGCCTATGGGTTCTGCGAATAAGCCTATCAAG
Source organism: Chrysanthemum makinoi (assembly GCA_910596185.1). Lineage (NCBI taxonomy): Eukaryota > Viridiplantae > Streptophyta > Magnoliopsida > Asterales > Asteraceae > Chrysanthemum > Chrysanthemum makinoi. The sequence goes on along the minus strand of OU343223.1, from coordinate 226,741,866 downwards.
CCCATGCTTAGTTATCAGTATATGTGATTAGTATAAATAGCCCCAAATTGACAATTGAGGAGCATCATATCCTCGGGAGGAATTACTCCAAACGGAACGAGCATTTATATTGTTATACTTATTTTATACTTAATACTTCATTAATATCACTCATACTCATTCTTACACCCAAGTTGGGTCTCATACTGTATACCCAAGGCGAGACTAATGTGTGTTACTTGTCTTATCATAGCTCAAGACTTAGCAGGAGGTACGAAGCTCCTCGAGGTTTTGAGCACGTCAAGTGATTTGAAAACCCTAACTTCTCTTTGTGAAGATTATTGCATCTACAATATCTAAATTTTCAGTATGATGCTTGTTTATAGTTGGATTAACTATTATCTTTCTAAATTATTCATTTTGAATTCTTGATGTTAAGTTTTTCTTGTTTAATTGCACACATTTTATAAGAGAAAGCCATACAAGTTAAATACGAGTTAGCTAAGTGAGCATCGTCAGACACATGCACTAAATTCCTGAGATACTTACCTTCCCAATACCAATATTCCAAATAAACGGATGTGCATAAATCCATTTGATTTAGACGACAAGGAAGGATGGCAACGCCCCTTCATGTAACGATCACCACCCTAACCCAACACACCCCCACCTGCCCCACCCCCAACACCTCGTTGACGGGCTGCAACCACTAACTTTAACTTGTATCATTTGCTTTTGTCATTTTAATTTCATACTTTTTATATTATTTTTTGAAAAGCCAATGCCTTACTTTTATATTGTAAAAATATATTATCCTACATATAACGCATGAACAACATTTTCTCTTGATTGCTGCTTATAACCACATGATAGAAATTTGCTATGATGATTATGAAGATGCCAAAGCATTATGTGGTATCTGTACCTTCATTGAACATGAATTGATGGTTACAGTTAGACAGTTTATTCCGATCTAACCCACTCTTTGCCATTCTATCATGTTTCATGATAGTGTGTTACTCTAAGGAGCTCTGGCATTGAGAACAGCGAGCAAAAGTGAAATTAACACTTCTGTGTTAGAGGTAACAACTGCCACGAGCTGGAAACCCTGTCAAGAAGGCTCTTAGAATGAGTCTATCTGTCACAGGCAATACTAGGTACTGAAATATTGGGTTTTCACACAACCAGAGGTCATATGAGACCGGACTTTGATTAAGTGTCTTTATTTACACTTAATCCCTTCTTAAAACTCAATGTAGCATTGTTTTGTAAGAAAATTGAGTTAATAATGCTAGAAAAAATATTTGTACTGCTAGCATAAATAGATACTGTTGGGTATTTGTTTAAATATTGTTCAGGAATAACTACTTTTTGGAAATAGCCGTTGAGATTTTGTTATTTATTTTTCTTAAAGGGTTTCTAATTTGAAAAGTTTTTACTTTCTATCTTTTTAAAGATTACTTCCCTCTTAAGTTTCCTATTAATTCGAGTCGGTTAATCTAGAAACCCTAAATCTTGTTTATAAATACTCAAATGGCTTCCAAATTAGTATCATTCATTCAATATCGATCTAAACCCAGCAGTCAAAACATTCTTTTAACCCTAAAACCTAAATTCTCTTTAATGGCGCCTCTTGAATTTGCAGCAAAACACAATCAGGTGGCATTCTTGGAGAAAACCAAGGAAGCATGCGACTTCCATGAGATAGTGGACTTTTTGAATCATACCCACATCAGGGATGCTCTTACAGTTAATCCAACTGTCTATGTTTCTCATATCAAGCAGTTTTGGCAGACTGCCACTGTCAATACATTTGAAGATGGAAACAAACAGATAAAAGCCAAAGTTGATGGCACTATCATCATTCTTACTGAAGCATCTCTTAGGAAGCATCTGCACCTAGGTGATGCAGATGGTATTAGTGATATGCCAAATACTGAAATCTTTCAAAACTTAACCAGAATGGGGTATGACACATCCTCTAAAAACTTGTCTTTTCTCAAAGGTAGTTTTGCCCCACACTGGAAATTCTTGATCCATACTATTATTTATTGTTTGAGTCCTAAGAAAACTTCATGGGAGCAGTTCAGTAGAAGTATTGCTATTGCCTTTATATGCTTATCAACTAATAGGACTTACAATTTTTCAAAGTTGATTTTTGATAGTATGGTGAAAAACGTAAATAACCAGTTCAAATTTTTAATGTATCCACGATTTATTCAAACATTTTTGGAAACCAGACAAGTTAAATTCAAGTTCCATGAAAACATTTACAAAACTCCTTGCCTCACACAAAAACTTTTTAGCAATATGAAGATGGCATCAAAGGGGTTCAATGGACTTGTAGCACCGTTGTTTGAAAACATGTTACACATTTAGGGTGAAGGATCAACAACCCCAGTTGACTACACACACCCAAAGCTTATGGTTTTCAATCAGTCTCCCAACCCACTTCATCACCAGTTAGGAATGATACCAGATAGGACTCTGATGTTCCTCAGCACAAAATTCCTACTAATACTAATGGTGCAGATGAGGCTATCTCTGACAGTATAGGAAGGGTTGCTCCTACTGACATAGGCTTAGAAGCTGGTCAGGTCAGGGGTAACATAAATAAGACCCCTACTATGGCAACATCTAATGTGTCTGGTTCTAAGGGACCATCTGCAGGTGATGGAAACCCCAACCACATGTAAAACATGGGGAATATGCCCAGTGATCCACCTCTCCCAGAAGTTAACACATCTTGAAGTGGTGAGGGCAGTCTGAAACTTATACAGGATTTGATGGCTACATGTACCAGACTGACAGAAAAAGTGACTATCTTGGAGCAGGATCTTAAGAATACTAAAAGTTTTCACAACAGGGTCAACACCAAACTTATTGGCAAAGTGAAGACGTTACAGCTCAAGGTAAAGTCACTCCAACAACCAAGGAGAGTCAAACTGGTTGTATCAAGCTCAGAAAGTTCTAATGAAAACATGGAGCAAGGAGATTCTTCCAAACAGGGGAGGAAATCTCAAGAAGTATTTGATGCAGATATTCAGGGGAGGATGGATTCTGATATGGGACATGATGATGAGCAACCTGAGAAATTTTATCAAGACCTAGTGCAGCCAGTTAATGTTGAAAACCTTGTGAAGGATGTGGAAAAGGTAGCAAGGCAGATGGGAGTTATAGTTGATACTACTGCAGCTAAAAGAATTATTACACAAGCAGTACAAAATAAAGAAGGTATTGCTGATATTCTAGTTGATACTGCTAGTGATCCAGGTTCTACTACTCCAACCAGGGTTGATACTGAAGAAAGCTGTCTTAAAAGGAAAGCAACATCATTTGAATCAGAATCAGAAAAGAAGCAAAAAGTTGAAGAAGATACTTTTAAAGAGGTTGAAACACCAGAAGACATTACTGATAAACAACTTCAACAAATGATGGTAGCTATTCCAGATGCAGTGTTTGTTGAACCATTGCAGTCAAAATATCCCATTATTGATTGGGAAATTCACACAGATAAATTTGATAAATTTTGGTAGATCATCATATTGGGAAACAATGTGGAAATGTACAAGACTTTTTCTGATATAGTCAAGGCATTTGATAGAGATGATCTTGTAAAGCTGTGGGAATTGGTCAAAAAAAAGTTCAACCATGCAGACTTTGAAAATAATAAGGAACCAGAGCTATGGACTGAGCTGATTAGATTATTTGAACCTGATCCTTTTGATAGTCTATGGAAATTTCATGTTCCAGACAGAGCTACTACATGGAGATTGTATGACACATATGGTGTGCATCATGTATCTACAACTGATGATACATATGTGTTTATGCTAGTAGAAAAGGAATACCCTTTTAGAGTTGGAATTTTGGTGTTTATGCTATCTGCAAAACTCACTGTGGATGAAGACTCAGAGATGGCAAGAGAGCTGATAAGGAAGATTAGGAATCAGTGTGACCAAGCAATGAAGACTGCAAGAAGAAAGTAGTTTTTGGAAGAATCCTCATAGCCACTTAAAAGAAACTTGTCATTAAAGGCTAATCACAAGTTTAGGGGAGGATTGTTGGGAAATATTAAGCTTCACAATTAATACTGCAGGTATAAGTTAGTACTGATAGTATTGCAAGGTATAGCAGTTAGTACTGCTAGTTATAGTTAGTACTGTTGTTAGTTTTGGAAAGACGTGTGAAGGTTGTAACAGAATATTCAGGATATATTATATGTAATTAGAAGATATACTTAGATAGTTTTCTTGTAAAAGACTCCTTATCCTATAAAAGGAGGTCATAGGTTATATAAAAAATATAAGATTAGAGAGATTAATTCTGCAAAAAGCTTCAAGGTTGTACACCCTGATACTAGCTAAAGTATCCGTATTATTGTTTAATAATATTGAAGTGTTTTGATTATTACTTTGTCTATTGCATCTCTACTGTTATATTGGTTATTCTTCTAAGTGTTACCAAGTAGATTCCGCATACTTGTTAACATTAAAATTTATTTCATTCGTAATTGTTTTGGAATCATCCAAAGCAATATACTTTTACAAGCAAAGTAGATCCAAGGTTTGGGATTCACAATGTTCAACACTAACAAATTTGGACCCACGAGATATTGGGGAACGAATGTTTGAGTTTTTGTGTTATTCAATAGATATGCTTGGGAATTGACTTGGAGCCCAACGAATGGGTTAAAGATAGTGGATGCACTAATCACATGATGAGAAATTGAAGTTTATTCTCTTCATACAAAGCATACAATGGAGGTAACATCACAATTGGCAGTAAACTAAAAGGGAATATTATTGGCAAAGGTACGGTCACTCAAAACTCCCTTATTATTAAAAATGTTGAGAATGTAGATAACTTAGGATTTAATCTACTTAGTATTAATCAAATATGTGATAATAAGTGTAAGGTAATATTTTTCGAAGAGGGTAGTGAGATTACTAAGGATGGAAAGACCATAGGTAGAGGAACTAAGAATAAGCCGAAAGACAAACTTTGCTTAGCACCCATAGATGAAAACTCTACATTATGGCATAGGAGATTAGGTCACGCAAATATGCGTTTGATACAATCTTTGGCGTCTAAGGATCTAGTTAGAAATTTACCTAAGCTTAAGTTTAATCAACACTTTTGTGACGTTTGTAAAATTGGAAAACAAGCACATTCAAGTCACAAAGCTAAGAATATAGTCTCGACCTCTAGATGCCTATAACTTCTACACATGGATCTATTCGGTCCATCCGCCGTACAAAGTTACGAAGGAAATCTTTACACCTTAGTAATAGTAGACGACTATTCGAGGTATACTTGGACAAGATTTCTTAAGAATAAAACGGAAGCTTTCGAGCAATTCAAAATATTCAGTAAAAAATTCCAAAATCAACTAAGTTGTTCAACAGTCTCAATTAGGACGGATCATGGTCGGGAATTTGATAATGAAGTGCAATTCGGAGTATATTGTCATGTTAACAGTATTACACACAATTTCTTGGCTCCACACACTCCACAATCAAATGGGGTAACTAAAAAGAAAACTCGTACTCTACAAGAGATGAGTAGAAAACATTATATACCTCAAAAGTATTGGTGTAACGCCATAGACACCTCAACTTACATACTAAATAGGATTTTGATTAGGCCAATCTTGAGAAAAATACCTTACAAAATCTTGAGAGGTAGGAAACCTACTCTTGATTATTTCAAAGTGTTTGGAAGCAAGTGCTTCATTTTAAACAAAAAAAAATACCTCACAAAGTTTGACCTAAAGTCTTACGAAGGTGTTTTCCTAGGATATTCCCAAATTAGTAAAGCCTACATTGTTCTCAATAAAGAAACAATAAAAGTAATAGAATCATTAAACGTGAAATTCGATGAAAGTCTTCCCCCATCTAAAACATCACCTTTGGTGGATGATTATTTAGCTGAAGAAAAAGCCACTAAAAAAAATGGCAAGAAAAACTTTGAAAATGACTTTGAGAATGAAATAGTAGAAGTTGATGAAGATCTCAACATTAAAGAATCTAGGAATCATCCATTAGACAATTTCATAGGAAACCTAAACCAAAGAACCCTTAGATCACAAGCCCAAAACAAAAGTAATTTCTATTATTTTATATCCACCGTATAACCTAAGTTGCCATGCAAGAAGAATTAAATTAATTCACCGCAAATCAAGTTTGGGATTTAGTAATTCCACCTAGAAATCAAACTATCATAGGAACTAAGTGGGTGTTTATGAACATACTTGATGAGAATGACATTGTGTCTAGGAATAAGGCTAGGTTACACAACGCTAAAATCAACAAGAAGGAATAGACTATGATGAAACATATGTACCCGTAGCTAAACTGGATTCTATTAGAATACTTCTTACTTATGCTTGTGCACTAGATTTTAAGTTATATCAAATAGACATGAAAAGTGCACTTTTAAATGGTTTTATCAACAATGAGGTGTATGTTGCACAACCCCGGGATTAATTGATTTTGAAAAACCAAATTACGTTTATAAACTCAAGAAAGCACTCGGTCTTAAACAAGCTCCTAAAGGTTGGTACGATAGATTAAAAGCTTTCTTGCTTAAACATGAATATACTATAGAGATGGTAGATGATACACTTTTCACGAAGAAAAGAAATTCACCATATTATCATTTTTCAAATATATGTCGACAACATTATCTTCGGTTCAGCTTATCAAGAGTTATGTGATGATTTTACGAAAATCATACACGACGAGTTTGAAATGAGCATGATGGGTGAATTAAACTTTTTCCTTGGTCTACAAATAAAACAAATGGAAGATGGTATCTTCTTTAATCAATCTAAGTATATTAAAGAAACGCTTAAGAAATTTGGCTTAGAAGAGTCTAAACCAATTAAACGTCCATGTCCTCGGAAAAGAAACTCACGAAGGATGAAGAAGATGAGTCCATGGACAATACTAGGTATAGGGGCATGATAGGTAGTTTATTATACCTAACGGCAAGTAGGCCCGATATCATGTTTAGTGTCTGCCTTTGTGCTTGCTTTCAATAGGATCCTAAAACCTCACACCTTGAAGCGGTTAAGCGTTTCTTCCAATACATTAAAGGCACTATGCACTTGGAGCGTATGTTTGGGAAAATACCACTAATCCCGATGGTACCGTTAAATTTAACGGTACCGTCTCTATGTAACGGCCAATTTTTCTTTTCGTATAAATAGTGGATCATTTTACACTTCTAAACAGCCAATTTCACACATAATTTTCTGATAAAATCTTACCAACCCAACCTTTATTCTTTTATCATTTAGTTAGTTTTTTTTTGTTTAAGAGTATTCCAATCATACATTCAAGTTATCACCTTCACTCCTCTATTAGTGTAAGAGAAGAATAAACCGTATCGAGAAGATACTACGTGTTGCAGTATTAGTTTAGTGCACTCGTAACACTTGTTACATACTTGTTGTATATTATTTAACATTAAGTTGTTTATCATCCTACTTAGTCAGATTGTGTAGATCGGGTAGATTGTGTAGTGATAAGGATTTAAAAGGTACACTTTTGAGGGGTCATTTAAGCCCTTAATCGACCACTATTATATCCGTTACTGCTTAATTTCGTTTCTTTTCACTTTTTAGGTCTCTTGAAGGCAAAATGCTGGAATGACACTTATTTGGACGAAAATGCATGAATATATGAAGAAAATGGCCAAAGTCAAGATCGAGACACTCAAGCTGCTGGAATTGAAGGTGACGGCATCACAATCAAAGGGCGACGCCATCGCAACATGCTCCAAAATTGTGATGGCTCAGTAGCGAATTTGCTATTTTTAACCTGACGGCGTCAGGCTTTGAAGAGTAGGGCATCGCAAAGATTTTCCTCCCCAGACGGCCTAGATCCAGATTCCGACGGTGTCAGAAGATGAAGCCGACGGCGTCACAACCACAAGGTGACGCCATCACAAAGTTGCGTGGTCAAGCGAAACCCTAATGGCGGCGATCCGACGGCGTCACAATTAAAGAGTGACGTCGAGTAGAGTTATAACTCTATATATAGAATTCGAATTTTCAGACTTTGGGAGAGGTAGAATTGTGGAGTAAAACTTAATAACGATTTTTGGTTGTCTTGGGCAGTATCTTAGGGTTCTCATACCCTATTTTACAACAAGATAAGTAATTTACTTCATTGATTAAATTATGTCTTCAATTGTATGTGTGTATGCTTGCATGTTCACCATGTCCGGCTAATTTACTTGTATGTTTGCTTAGATCTATGAAACCTAGGTATTGAATATTGATTGGTTGTCTCTTATCTTAATTGTAAGGATTGAAATAGGCCATCGTTGTGTTTTTAATGCTTGAGTAATCTTTGTGAACATTAGTTTATAATCGCCTAGAGTTGTTGTTGGCTAAAAATCCAAAGATAACCTTAGAGTTAGTTTATGAATCCTAGAGATTTTGTAGGCAATAACCTTAAGGTAGTCTCAAAGAGTTAGGGAAGAAAGCATACCCTACGACCTTAGAAGATAAACGCATTAAGAATAAGGACGTGACAATTCAACCATCAATAGGAGATAACTAGGGAGTAATAGCGTCTAGGTAAACACATCTTTAATCATCATACGAGCACACATCAATTAGACATTAATTAGAATAGATAATAGTAGAGAAATCAGTAGAAATATCACCCCCCAAATCCAATACCCCGAGATTCGTAATTTCAATTTTCTTAAAAAGATAAAAAAAAAATCTTCCTCAACTCCAACCTTAGCGTAGTAATTTCTCATTAGCATTCCTATTCCCCTAGAGAACGATATCAATCCCGAGGCTTACCCTAATACTACACTACAACGATTAGGTTCACTGCCTAGGTGGTTGAAAAACTTGCTCAAAGAAAATGAAGTTTCCTTTGACCCCGAACGCGCGTTGTACGCCTATCAAGTTTTTGGCGCCGCTGCCGGGGAATAGAATAGCTAGTTAGATTTCCACCTCGTTTAGGTTCCCTTGCTTGATTCCTATCAAGTAAGCTTTTTCTCATTTTTAGCTTCCTTGTAGTCTATCCCCCTTCTTCGTGACCTTTGTTAGTAATCCTATCACTTTTCATCATGGAAGGTGATAATCAACCACCACTCATCAACCCACTACCAAATGACCCGCCAAGAGGCCGTACTCTTGGTGAATACTCAAGACCAAGCCACCTAGGCTATAGGAATACCATTGAGCTTCCCGACCAAGCCCAAAATACGGCCCTTCGATCTGACATCATCCGGTTGGTGCAAAACGGATGTGCATTCCATGGACTTCGTTCCGAAAATCCTAATCAGCATCTTAAGGATTTCCTTAAAATCGTCGATTCCATCGACCCCTATGCTACTACTCGGGAGACCACGTGCTTGCGTCTCTTCCAATTCTCTCTACGGGACCAAGCTAGTAATTGGCTTGAGCGACTTCCCGCCAGCTCCATCTCAAGTTGGGATGATCTCAGTTCTCATTTCCTTGCCCAATTTTTCCCACCAGGGAGAACTACTATCTGGAAAACTAGAAGGGGGGGTTGAATAGTTTTACCAATTTAAAACTTCCTTTTAAATATTTAGATCGACTTATGTCAATCTATTTGGTTGTTTATGTTGAACGTTGATAGATAGATATATAAACGTGTAATGAAAGATAAAGAGTAAGAAGCACATCACCACGACACAAGTATTTATAGTGGTTCGGCTACAAGGACACCTTCCTTGCCCTACTCCACTCCCCGAGTCACCTACTCGAGAGTTCGTAAACACTACACCAATCTCCTTATGGCGGAGAAGCCTTCACAACGTCGCTTACACCTTTTTCTGGTACAAAGCTAAATACCGAGTTCTTTCACACCAAGGTGAACCACACCTAACACAACGTCGCCTACCCTTTATACGGTGCTAGGCTAACCACCGAGTTCTTCCACACCAAGGAGAACTAATCCTATCACAACATCGCCTACCCTTTATTAGGTACTAGGCTAAGCACCTAGTTCCAATATCATGGAGGAACTACTACCCTTCACAACACAACACCTAATCTCAAGGAGATCCACTCCTTGTTACAACACCAACAAGGATATCACCATCCTTGGAATTAAACAAATACTTATATGTATAACGATGCACCTCATCGATTAAACGACCTAGGCATTCTTCCCAAATGCCACTTGATTTGATTCTTAGGCATCCTTCACTAATGCCTTTGACACAACGCTTGGCACCCTTCACTAATTCCTTCGTCTTGACACCTTTAGCATTCTTCACTAATGCTTTTGACACGAACGATAAGCACCTTTCACTAATGCTTTCGTCTTGACACTTTCGGCATCCTTCACTAATGCCTTCAACCCAACATCTAAAGAAGAAGAAAGAACTATCAACAAGAGAACATCAGTTGTCTTGATGATGACGAAGCATGGCAACTCATGGACTTGAGCTTGCTCGACTTCAAGAAGTGGTGATCTCGCCTTTAAGAGGAACCTAGAGAATCACACAAAAACAAAAGACAAACTACATAGATCTCTTGGATATGAGGTTAGAGAGGTATAATACTTGGGGGAAGTATGTGTGTAAAAGTGATGAGTAGAAAGGAGGAAATGGCTCTCTATTTATAGAGGAAATTTTCTACTGTTCCCCGGATCCCGCGAATCCCTCCCACAAGGGATCCGTCTAGCACAAAGCTAGGGATCCGTGGGACGCTCCTCTTTGCCCATGGGTATTTTTGGTTATGGGTCATGGGTCATGGGTTATGGGTTGATACATGGGTTTCTATCTAGATACAATGTATCTCAAGGATATAATGAACTTGGTTAAGTGGTATATATAAAACCATGGATTATGGGTCAATACCATTTGCTAGTTTTTACCCATTTAGCATATACTTTTTTTTACCCATTTTAGTATAAACTTGTTTTTACCCATTTTAGTATATACTTAGTTAAGTATATGTTAGCCCAATATGTAAAAACTAGTTGTTGTACATATGTATCTAAATCATAAAAACACTTTTACTTATTTTAGTGTTTTATGTGAAAACGTTATTGTGTTAGAAAAACTATTGAATCAAACTATTTACGTATTTTATTTGTTTCGTTAAAATGATTTTACGTTTGTTATCGACAAAACATTAGAAGATCGTAAAATATAAATAAACGTTTTTACGGCTTATTTGTATTAACAATCTCCCCCTTTTTGTTGATGACAAAACATAAAATTATTTTAAGAAAAAACTAAAACTCGTAGCAAATTTGAATTCATAGTTTTTACTTTCTTCTCCCCCTTTTTATCGAAACAAAAAGTATTAAAAGAAACTAACACAATTTTTATAAAAAAAATATGTAAAAGAAAATGTAAAGAGAGCAAGTGACGGGAATGGTACTCGTCTTAACTCTCCCTTGACGAGCCCATCCCTTTGAGAGGGCGTCAAGTACATAACGTAAATAAACTAATGTGCTTGCAAATAAGTTTGCAAATGGTTCGTCTAAGTAACGAAAACGTGTTCCCCCTTGAAGATTGCAAAGTTGCAATGGGGTGTCATGAAGTATAATCCAAAAGCGGATTAAGTTGCAAGTGATTTTGCAATATCGTTTGAGACAAAGCTCCCCCTAGCTTTATGGTGTCAAAATCTTCATGTGTATTTTGAAAATCTACAAAGTAAAGGTTAGGAAACAAGAGTATAGTGCATAATTTCCTGCAAATAAAACTCAAGTTAGTAGAAATTTGTGCTTCTGTACCACGGATCCCACGGTTCCCTTCTTGGAGGGATCCGTCTAGGCCATTGTTAGGGATCCGGATGTCTGGTGACAGTTTCTTCAGCAATGAGAATGTGCCAATCAATGCTAATGAGAAGATGAGATATGTGTACAATGTAACAAGCACAACACACAAAATAATTATGGCATATACATATTAATTCAATAAAACAAGAGATAATCAAACAAATCTCTAAAACTAAGAGAATGAACTAGCCATACAAGTTCTACTAATGCTAATGAGTTACCCAAACTCAAGATTCAACTAAAAGCTTAATGATGATCAAGGATGAGATAAGTTTCCTAAACGTTCTAAGTTTGAGCTTGTGACTATGATGCTCATTGTAGTTTAGGTTTGTTGACCTCTTCGAAACGTTCGAGGAGGTGATAAAACATGAAACGTTGCTCTTCACGTAGTTCATGTATCAACCTTTCAACATGTTTACAATGATAGCAATCCTTGTCATGGTTTTGAATTTCTTGAAGTGGAAGTTCAAGTGAAGTGGGTTGAGGATCTTCAAATGAAGGAGGAATTGGTGGAGGCTCATTAAGTGATGTCTCTACAATGTTTGAGGGTAGAGGTAAAGAAGCATCAACTTCCATGTGGTCGGGTGGTTGACTTTGATGTCTTCTCATAATCCAAAATGGACTATTGGGGGGAATGAGAGAGTTTGATATTGGAGCAAGTGTTGATTCAACACTTTGATTTTGTTGCCCAACCTTTTCAAGTGAATTAGTTGGTAGTGGTGGAAGGTGAGATGGCCAAGGAGGTAAGTCTTCTACATTGTGAGAATGTGGAGATGATTGTGAGGTGGCTCTAGGCCCTAATGATGTTGGTTGAGTTGTGGAGGGTATGTTTGGTTTAGTAGAGTTTGGTGATGAAATCCTAGTGGGAACAATCTTCTTGGGGATTAGTTTGATTGGTTTCTTTGGTGTAGGTGAAATCCTAGCATTAGAGGACTTAACCGGAGATGATTCGGTTGAGGAAACTTCGTGTATGATCCTAGCAAGTTTCTTGGGTGGTTCTTGAGTGGATGAGTTAGCACTAGGAGCCTTTATCATGATGAAATGACTAAGGAAGATGGTTGTAATTGCTGATAATTGTGTTTGTGTTTGATGACTAAAGTTTTCTTAGCAATATGGCTTATAAAAGGGAAGAACTTGGCAAGAGCATTTAAGACTTAAGCCATTAAGATTCTTTGAGATGTGATGATTAACATGCACAATGTTGAAGTTCAGAGTTTCACTGATCTAGGAACTCATTTAAGATGATATGGAGTGTTTGAGTTAGAAAGATAAGTTGAAATGATTGTTTTAGCAAGGTTTGACATAATCTATCACCCGGATCCCACGGTTCCCTTACTTGAGGGATCCGTCTAGGCTAATCCTAGGGATTCGGCTCTCAGCAGTTATGACAGGTTAGAAATCAAGTTTCTAAAAGCTATATCCTATATTATTTTGAGTGTTTCAGTCCTCCTAAGTTCCTAAGATGAGGGTACACTTGAATGATCAAGAGTAATGAGTGTTATAGCAAATGATTGCTTTTTATGGAAGGAAGATGGGACTAGATGACTACCAATGGATGTTCAAGGATAACACTAAGAGTTTTGGTGGTGTCAAGTCATAATAAATGATCCTAGAGATCAGATTTTAGCTTGAGGTGAAATTTGAAAAATCCTTAAAAATCACAAGAATTGAAAAACTAATTTTTGACCCACTTTGAGATAAAGATGACTAGAAACAATTTCCTAAAATTGTTCAATATGTCCACTTAAGTGTTTTGAAAGATGAGAAACAATTTGTGAGTATTGAAGCGGAAATATGGTGAGTTTTGATGTGTTGATAAATCAAGAGGCATTTTGACTAAGATCTCAAGTAAGCTATAAGTGAGTCTAATCCTTTCTCATCCTTGAAGTTGACTTAGTTGGGTTCTAATATCTTATGTTTAGCTAGTGTGATGTTATCTAGATCTGATGTCACGGATCCCACGGTTCCCTCCTTTGAGGGATCCGGCTAGGCTAATCCTAGGGATTCGGCATCTGCAGATCAGAATCCTCACAGAATGATGTGCAGATTTTGCACACTAATTAACTGTTAAACTAAACAACAAGAACAAGCATGTCATCACAAAGTAACACTCATTAATAATGAAAGAGGTAATAATATTCAAATTACCACAAACCAAAGCGCTAAAACATAATCATTCACACATAACTTAAGTTAAAAAATAAGCATATTCCTATTGTCTCTTTCGTCAATTCTTTCTTTTCCTTTTTGACGACTTAGTGAGGTTGTAAGCAAGATTTTGAATCATGCCCCTCAATTGTTTGAATTCCGCGGTTTCATTTGGAATGGTTGGAAGTTATTCGTAGTAGTCGAAGGGTTCCAATTCAATGTTGGCTATGGGGTCGACATCTTCTTCTTCCTCATTTTCTTCTTCTTCTCCTTCCGAGGAGTCCGAGAGAGCTTTAGGTTTCTTCCCATTGACCATGAAGCGTTTAGAGGGTATTTTGGTAAGAGGTACCATTACATGATCGGACAAGAAATGATCATTGTTGATAGGAGATGGTTGCAATGCACTAACATAGTTACAAAGTCGTGTTAGGAGCATACCATACGGAAGTACCATGTTGGAAGCTTTGAATACCCCGGCCATTCTCCTTACCATGTAATAGGCGAGGTTAAATGGCTTTTGGTGGATAAGACAATAGATCATTTGCACAAGGCATGCATTTGAATGATCTTTGTTGCCAACAAGGCCAATGACGTTTTCCCTAAGGATTTCTTCCCATTTTCTAAACATGGGATGGATTTCAAAAAGTTCCATTTGAAAAGGGTTATGGTGAATGAGCTTCTTGTTTCGGTTGAAGCGGGATTGGTCGGCTCTTATTTTGAAAATGGTGTCTCGGATGGTTTCTGGTTCATCAAGAGGGGTATGGTACATTGGTTTAGAGTCAAGTGCAAGATTTTGAGTGTTAATTGCCCAATCTTGAGAGTACATACAAATTCCTTCACAAGGAATGCAAAGAATTTGAGCAAAGGTGTTGAGGGTGAGAGTGAAGTTTTGTTTATTGATGATGAAAGCGATTGAAATGCTATCATCGACGTTTCGAATGATCCTAATGCTTTTATAAAACTCAAAGATGAAGACCGGACAAATTTGTTCATCAATGTCAAGAAGACAATCAAAATTGATTGCCGAGAAGACTTGACGAATGTCGGTATCCTCAAAGAAACATTCCTTGATTACACGACCTTCGTGGATAAGTCATTTTTTGAGCTTTTTGAAGACCTTGCGGTCGGTTTTTGAGAATTCCTCATTTCGATAATAATGAGTAAGGTAATGGACGGTATCATGATGATCTTGTTGAGTGGCTTTAGGCATGGTTGGTCCTAAAAACACAAATTTTCCAATTAGGAAGGAATACTTGAGAGTATGGAATCCAATGAGGATGAAATCAGTAGTTTAGTCCTTTTTGTGTTATGTGAGTAGAGGGAAAAAGATCAGTGGTGTTTTTTGAAAGCGTATAGCTGAGTTCTGTTCCACGGTTCCCCCGAATCCCTTGTATTTGGGATCCGGCTAGTACAACTAGGGGGATCCGGCTACTGTGGACATAAAAAGGGTTGTTTGGCATTATTTTTGTAGTAGGCTTATAAACTAGCTTACTAAAAAATAGTTTGGAGGTATCAGATGAAGATTGTTTTTGGACGACGGGTTTTGATGAATCACATATCGAGGGTTCATATGTGACGACGGCGTTAGTTAGACGAATCAAAAGGAATACTATTCCAGATGATGAATAAGACGAAAAAGTAACGAAAGAGACTTTTGAAGATACTAGCAATTATTAAACAAAGAGAACTGTGAAATAAATAAACTCATGTAACCTATCTAATGAAAAGTAAAACATACCTCTATGCTTCTTGGTTTGGTATAATACCAAAAATACTTCATGAGCTTTTAAAGTAATCCTTTGTACTTGGTGTACGTAAGTTGTGATTACTTTTAGATCCTTCCTTGAATGTTGACTTCATTATTATTTGAATAGAGATGAAGATTTTGGAGAGATTCTAGCATGAAGATTTCTTGAAACAAAAATTGTTAGAATGATCTATCAATGTCCAACAAAATGATTTAAAAGAAAGTATGACTTGAAAAAGAAAAATCTTTCTTTGTAGTTTTCAAACATACACGGATCGTATCAAGTCTTTAAAGTACAACATACTTTAAGAACCTTGGTAACGAAGCTCTGATGCCAATTGTGGAAAACTAGAAGGGGGTGGGGGTTGAATAGTTTTACCAATTTAAAACTTCCTTTTAAATATTTAGATCCACTTATGTCAATCTATTTGGTTGTTTATGTTGGACGTTGATAGATAGATATATAAACGTGTAATGAAAGATAAAGAGTAAGAAGCACATCACCACGACACAAGTATTTATAGTGGTTCGGCTACAAGGACACCTTCCTTGCCCTACTCCACTCCCCGATTCACCTACTCGAGAGTTCGTAAACACTACACCAATCTCCTTATGGCGGAGAAGCCTTCACAACGTCGCTTACACCTTTTTTCCGGTACAAAGCTAAATACCGAGTTCTTTCACACCAAGGCGAACCACACCTAACACAACGTCGCCTACCCTTTATACGGTGCTAGGCTAACCACCGAGTTCTTTCACACCAAGGAGAACTAATCCTATCACAACGTCGCCTACCCTTTATTAGGTACTAGGCTAAGCACCTAGTTCCATTATCATGGAGGAACTACTACCCTTCATAACACAACACCTAATCTCAAGGAGATCCACTCCTTGTTACAACACCAACAAGGATATCACCATCCTTGGAAATAAACAAATACTTATATGTATAATGATGCACCTCATCGATTATACGACCTAGGCATTCTTCCCAAATGCCACTTGATTTGATTCTTAGGCATCCTTCAGTAATGCCTTTGACACAACGCTTGGCACCCTTCACTAATGCCTTCGTCTTGACACCTTTAGCATTCTTCACTAATGCTTTTGACACGAACGATAAGCACCTTTCACTAATGCTTTCGTCTTGACACTTTCGGCATCCTTCACTAATGCCTTCAACCCAACATCTAAAGAAGAAGAAAGAACTATCAATAAGAGAACCTCAGTTGTCTTGATGATGACGAAGCATGGCAACTCATGGACTTGAGCTTGCTCGACTTCAAGAAGTGGTGATCTCGTCTTTAAGAGGAACTTAGAGAATCACACAAAAACAAAAGACAAACTACATAGATCTCTTGGATCTGAGGTTAGAGAGGTATAATACTTGGGGGAAGTATGTGTGTAAAAGTGATGAGTAGAAAGGAGGAAATGGCTCTCTATTTATAGAGGAAATTTTCTACTGTTCCCCGGATCCCGCGGATCCCTCCCACAAGGGATCCGTCTAGCACAAAGCTAGGGATCCGTGGGACGCTCCTCTTTGCCCATGGGTATGTTTGGTTATGGGTCATGGGTCATGGGTTATGGGTTGATCCATGGGTTTCTATCTAGATACAATGTATCTCAAGGATACAATGAACTTGGTTAAGTGGTATATATAAAACCATGGATTATGGGTCAATACCATTTGCTAGTTTTTACCCATTTAGCATATACTTGTTTTTACCCATTTAATATAAACTTGTTTTTACCCATTTTAGTATATACTTAGTTATGTATATGTTAGCCGAATATGTAAACACTAGTTGTTGTACATATGTATCTAAATCATAAAAACACTTTTACTTGTTTTAGTGTTTTATGTGAAAACGTTAGTGTGTTAGAAAAACTATTGAATCAAACTATTTACGTATTTTATTTGTTTCGTTAAAATGAT
The DNA here is from genome assembly GCA_910596185.1 of Chrysanthemum makinoi. NCBI lineage: Eukaryota > Viridiplantae > Streptophyta > Magnoliopsida > Asterales > Asteraceae > Chrysanthemum > Chrysanthemum makinoi. Next base: position 226,724,267 of record OU343223.1, on the reverse strand, counting down.
TTTACGTTTGTTATCGACAAAACATTAGAAGATCGTAAAATATAAATAAACGTTTTTACGGCTTATTTGTATTAACATACTAAGCTTAGGAATGAAATATTGATGTTCCAACAATGTCAAGGTGAATCTCTCTACGAAGCATGGACTCGATTCAAGGACTTACTCCATAAAGTCCCTCATCACGGCATTGATCTTTGGCTTCAAGTCCAACTCTTTTATGATCATGTCAACTTCCCAACTAAGCGATCCATCGACCAAGCGGCCGGTGGTAAACTTAGTGATCTCACCGTGGAAGAGTCGTGGGGTATAATAGAGGACCTTGCTCTCTATGACAACGAAAGTTGGAATGACCAACCGTAAAGGCAATCTCCTTGCCTCTCATTGACTCACAACCTTCTGACCGTAGGATGCTCGAGCTTGAAGATCAAGTCAAATTCCTAATGAGCTCCTACGAAAATCCTAAGTCTTCACACCAAGTGAACAAAGTTTCTTCCTTGTGCGAGCTATGTAGTGGTCCTCGTGACACTCGCACTTGCACAAGACTCCCCGAACAAGCTTCCGTTGACTACGCATCCTCGCGTACCAATGGAACGGGAGGAAGATTCCCTACAACACCCGGACCTAGGACTTTCAATGATGCCCGAGATGCATGGAAGGGCAAACCCGACTTCTATTAGGGACAAACCAAAGAATTCACCTCTAATGATTTCTCATGGCCCCCCTCTCACGGCCCTAGCCAACAAAATATAGAAGGGATGTTGCAACACCTAGTTACATCCCAAGAAGCTCAAATAGCTAAGCTCTTGGACCGCTTTAACCAACAACAAGCCGAGATGGATAGGAAGATCGATAACCTTTTGAAAGCCATGACCAATAGTGATAGGAAGGTTAATGTCATCTCAACTCATTCTCCCGAAGTTTCCGGTGTAGAAATTAAGGACCCAAGTAAGTTAGCCAAGCACGTTCAATTCATCAATACCATCACCTTAGTGAAACCTAATAGGACAAATGACGAAGCGAACCATGAGACGGTACTTGAGGTTAGTGAAACCCCTAGGAATGAAACAACCAAGGAAGTAGATGAAGTAGGCGATGACTATTTCAATAAGTTTCCTACGGAAGAAGAACTCTCTCGCCACCCACACTTAGTACGCGACCTCCGTCACATGTATGTTAGGAGAAGCCCTAGGATCAAGTTTGGGAACCCTTGGAATCTTAACATACCATGTTGCATAGGACATCTTTTTGTGGTAGAGTTAAGGGATTGCCCGTTTATGTAGGTAGTTTCACGTATCCTACGGATTTCATAATTGTGAATGATATTAGTACATCCATAGATCCTAGCTTGTCCCACGTTATTCTAGGAAAGCCTTTCATAGAAAACACCGGGATGACTTATGATCCGTCGTTAGGAATAGTGAGATTCAAGGATGAGACTGATGATGTAGCTTACCAAATGCCCTTCAAGATTGAGAGATTTTCAAGAACTTAAGCTATTGGTCAACTATAGGAATGAGGAGGATAAGGAGAAAGGAGTAGATTATGTGATGAACAAGATTTTCGGGTTCTATAAGGATTGCTTGAAACTAGGACCGGAATATAGAACCGATTGTGGAGAAGATGACTTCTTAGAAAGATGCATAATAGGGCATTACTATAACATGGAAAACCCCAATAGAGACCGTCATAAGGAAGAAGGTGACGGTAATGTAGTCACATAGGAGCACGACTTCGAGTCTAGCTACAAGACTCATAAATAAAGAAAAGCGCTTCGTGGGAGGCAACCCATGCTTAATTGTTTGCTTGTTTGTGTGTCGTATATCTTTTTATTGGTTGTTTATTCTCATGTTTGAATTTGTGAAAATGCTTTATTTTGTCTTCAACCTCGTCTTAATTACATATAAAGGTATTTTACAAAAGGGATAAGTGTAGGGAAGATTACACACGTTTTCAAAAAGAACGTAAACATGAGAATTACGATTATTGAAAAGATATATATGTGTGTTTGTTAGAGTCAAATGCTTGTATCGAGTCATAATGGATATTTTGCAGGAATTTTTCCAGATTCTAAAGATGTAATTTTTCTAGAAAAACGCAGCAGACCAGTTTCTGTCAGGATAACCTGACGGCGTCAGGATCGCAACCTGACGGCGTCAGGAGGAGCAGAAACAGTTTATCTTATTTTCTCTCGTTTTCTGTGCTACTTATAAATTCTTGGAATTTTCCAAGTCTTAATTTTTCAGAAAATGTGCAAACATCCATTCCACAAGCATTATATCCTAGTTTAGTAGAGTCATATATAGTGTTACCGCCGATTTTACGCGAAGGTTTCGTTTGTTTTCTTAAAGTGTGCAGGTTTTATTTATTAAGAAGAAGATACATAAGATTGGAAGGAGCTTCTCACGCATACATTCTTCTTGAAGAAGAATTTAACCACTACTTTACACGGATCCTACCGAGCTAATCAGGGGAGTATTAGTTTCTTTCGTTTTTAATTACCTTCCATTATCATAACTTTGATACTTTCGGGGAACATTGGGGAAAATGTTCAGTTTAAGTGTAGGGAGGGAAAATAAAACGAGAACTTTGAAACTATGCTTATCCTTGACTATTTGCCTTGTCCAATTTCATTTGTGTAATGAACCATGAGAAATATCGGTTAGGGTAATTTTGGCACCAAATTTAAAATTTTTCATGACATGTAGGAGTGGGCCATTAGTCTTAATAAAGAGTCTCATGGATAGGAAGTTATATGACTAGCACAAAACCCTTTACTACTCAAATTCCACCCCAAAAATGTGAGGTTCACCCTTAGATTTGTAGGAATTAAAGCATTCACCTTTAATGTTTAGATAGTGTACCGGTAGTATAATAGATTCTAGAACTTGTTTTGTGATGCATTCCGAGATCGCTAGTGAGACTACACTTGTGTAGTTAGGAATAACTAAATGATAAGAGGCATTAGGATACCCGTATTATAATTACTTCTTCCACATCGATTGAGTAATTCCCCCACACCCTTGCATTGTACTCATCTTTAGTACATAATACCCCTAGTTAAACCCTCAGAGCCTATCCTTTTCGCGGTTCTCGTGATGTTTCGGTTTTCCGAAATATCAATGAAGAGCATTATTTACAATCCATCCCCAAATGTACACCCAAATCGCCTTAGCCTACCTTGTATGCACTCACTTTTAGTGCATTATTGTTATCATACTAACCCCTTAGTTCAATTATCTAGTTACTTGCATAAGTTGCTAAGTCGAGTCATATCCTTTGTACACAGTTTTGGGACGATTGGGACTCATGAGAAAAGTTAAATTTTATGAAGTGACGGGAAGGAACGTTAAATTCAAATTCTCTTTATTTACGTAATAATATACTCCAAGTGTTTTGATCTTTTCAATTCGGGTCAAATTAGTGTTAGAGTAATAAAAACTCAAGTGTAGGGATGTGCCTATAAATCCCTATTATTTTGATGTTATCGTAGAGGATGGTAGAGTAAAAGTGTATGAAAAAAAAAGAGTGTTGAAAAAATAAAATGAAAAAATATACGGGCTACCATCCTACATCTATCTTTAAATTTATGTTTGTTTGTTTCAAAGTTATCTAGAGTTTAGAGTGTCAAGTCTTGGCTTAGCAACTCCATTCTTCTCATGCTAGTAACATAAAGAATTTTGACTTGCCACCACTAAATCGCCTATCTAACCAAACCCTTTGTTTCCCTACCGTAAGCCTAACATTACAACCATTTAAAAGACCTCTTAGATAGTTTTTCCTAGGTGCTTACGCCAAAGCGATGGAGGTTTGATCTAGTCTCAAACCTATGGTAATCTATGTACTAGGACCGGTTAATAAGTGTTTATCTTCCATTTCCAATTTGATATATTTCATATACACCCGAGAGATGAGAGTATCCAAACACCACTTGTGAGGTGCTAGTGTGTAATTTCCGTGCTTGTTATGAATTTTTCGGGGCTTATACTTGTTGTGAATTGTTCTAAACTAATGCTTCATGACCCCTAACTTATAAATTAATTGGCTAAAAGCACATTTGCTTGAGGACAAACAAATGCCAAGTGTAGGGATATTTGATTAGGATTTAAAAGGTACACTTTTGAGGGGTCATTTAAGCCCTTAATCGACTACTTTTATATCCGTTACTGCTTAATTTCGTTCCTTTTCACCTTTTAGGCCTCTTGAAGGGAAAATGCTGTAATGACACTTATTTGGACGAAAAGGCGTGAATATATGAAGAAAATGGCCAAAGTCAAGATCGAGACACTCAAGCTGCTGGAATTGAAGGTGATGGCGTCACAGTCAAAGCGCGACGCCGTCGCAACATGCTCCAAAATTGTGACGGCTCAGTAGCGAATTTGCTATTTTTAACCTGACGGCGTCAGGCTTTGAAGAGTAGGGCGTCGCAAAGATTTTCCTCCCCAGACGGCCTAGATCCAGATTCCGACGGTGTCAGAAGATGAAGCCGGCGACTTCACAACCACAAGGTGACGCCGTCACAAAGTTGACGTGGTCAAGACGAAACCCTAATGGCGGCGATCCGACGGCGTCACAATTAAAGAGTGACGTTGTCGCAGTTGTAACTCTATATATAGATTTCGAATTTTCAGACTTTGGGAGAGGTAGAATTGTGGAGTAAAACCTAATAACGATTTTTGGCTGTCTTGGGCAGTATCTTAGGGTTCTTATACCCTATTTTACAACAGATAAGTAATTTACTTCATTGATTTAATTATGTCTTCAATTGTATATGTGTATGCTTGCATGTTCACCATGTCCGGCTAATTTACTTGTGTGTTTGCTTAGATCTATGAAACCTAGGTATTGAATATTGATTGGTTGTCTCTTATCTTAATTGCAATTGGCCTAGGATTGCAATAGGCCATCGTTGTGTTTTTAATGCTTGAGTAATCTTTGTTAACATTAGTTTATAATCGCCTAGAGTTGTTGTAGGCTAAAAATCCAAAGATAACCTTAGAGTTAGTTTATGAATCCTAGAGATTTTGTAGGCAATAACCTTAAGGTAGTCTCAAAGAGTTAGGGAATAAAGCATACTCTACGACCTTAGAAGACACAACGCGTGAAGAATAAGGACGTGACAATTCAACCATCAATAGGAGATAACTAGGGAGTAATAGCATCTAGGTAAACACATTTTTAATCATCATACGAGCACACATCAATTAGACATAGGCTACCCCTTAGCTTAGTTAATTAGAATAGATAATAGTAGAGAAATCGGTAGAAATACCACCCCAAAATCCAATACCCGAGATTCGTAATTTCAATTTTCTAAAAAAAATATAAAAAAGATAAAAAAATAATCTTCCTCAACCCTAACCTTAGCGTAGTAATTTCTCATTAGCATTCCTATTCCCCTAGAGAACGATATCAATCCCGAGGCTTACCCTAATACTACACTACAACGATTAGGTTCACTGCCTAAGTGGTTGAAAAACTTGCTCGAAGAAAAGGAAGTTTCCTTTGACCCCGAACGCGCGTTGTACGCGTATCATGTAGCTTGTGTTGATAGTGTGTAGATCGGGTAGATCGTGTATAGATCTGGTAGATCGTGTAAATATCAGGTAGATCTTTTAACTTGTGTGAAGATCAGGTAGATTATGAGTGAGATTGGTTCTAGCTAGGTTAGAACTCGACATTTAGCTTGGTATCAGAAATTTCGATAAGCGACGTTGTACGGTTTTTTCCGAATTAAACTCTCGAGTTGGGTACTCGGGGAGTGGAGTAGGGCGAAGAGGAGCTTCGTTACCGAACCACTAAATCTCGGTGTCTTGGTTTGATCTTTCCAACTCTTACATTTGATATTGCATTTTATATCTGTTAGTAGTTATTGTTTGTTTACTTTAGTATACTTTTATTGTGATTGATTGATTTCACGAAAACTCGAATCAAAGCTTTTCAAAAGTAAATTTTATAACGAAGTAAAAAGGGTAAAACTATATAACCCCCTTCTAGTTTTCCACAGAGGTGATTTGGCCGTGAAAAATACTTATGAGATATCATTTTTTTTAATGATGATTTTATTAGAAAACTAGCAATTGAAAGTAGAATTACAACAATTAGAACACCAAGTAAAAGTCACCTGAACTATATCATCAAAAAGGAGATCCTTTTGGGGAAGATAATTATCAAATAAGAACCGGTTTCCATATAGACCACCACATCATATAGCAAACACCTTCGAACACAACCTTTAAACTTCGTAGGCATACGAATGCTCTTAAACAATAGAAGTGACTCATCATAAGAACTAAAGTCGGGGTCGTCAAGCTCCCACCAATGCGTCACCTTCTCACTTGACGAGCCACAAGACACGAGAAGAGAAGATGAGAAGTAGATTCAACCGAAGCATTACATATATCGCAAATAATAGAGGAGATTTCCACGCCTCTAAGAGAAAGATTCAACTGGGTAGGAAACTTATCTAAGAACACTTTCCAAGCAAAAACGTTATCTTTATGGGAATAACTTTAACTCATTTAGTAGGTACATCCTCCATAGGTAATAAAGTATCATCTACAAGATTACGTACCGATTTTACCGACGACTCACCCGAAGCACCAAAGACCAAATCCAACGATAGAGCATTTGTGGAAGAGTTAGATCAATGAGACGAGACTGAAGAATATGACACTATTCGTCTTCAGCATCGCCTCTTGGAAAACGACGAAAAATAGAGGACAATAAAGCAAGCCTCATCTTTTTGTAAAGAAACTAGAGGGCCTTGATATTACATCTCTTCATATAAGATTCCATCAAAAAACGAAAAGCATGATTTACTTAGTAGTAGTAGCATTTTCATAAAAGATAAAATTATATTTGCTTCATGTAATTTTATGTAAAATCTTTCAATATCAATTATTAAGGGTGCGTTTGGTATCCCACTATAGGAATGAGACTATCACTATGAAAGTGATTAAAGGTGTTTGTTTAAGATGAAAGGGCTCACCATTATGGTAATGAATGATAAATATACTCCATACTCCATATACATCAAACTAGCTATCTATGGATCTTTCATAGGTGAGGGACCCGCTACTACTATCAAACTCATACCCATTGTTATTCATGCCAGCATACCAAACGCACCCTAAGTTATTTTACTTTTATTTCACATTTATAATTTAATCATCTTAACTTTCTCTAATCTTCTACTTTGCATTTAACCTTTTATAAATATAACTTTTTACCCTAATATTATTACCAAAAATTTTAGTTTCTAAAATTTATCTTCTTCAACTATTTATTTTGTATTCTTGGTGTGTTAGTTGAAAACATTATAATCAAAATCACGAATTTAATTTACGATCTCTTATGTTTAAAAGAGAAATTTGCACGTATACATTTTTACACTAATAAGAACCATCACGTCGCAACGCGCAAACAGTCAAAAGAAAAAAAGAAATATTAGAAAAAGAAGAAATGAAATGATATAAAAGAAGTGGTAAAGTAGCCGACTTCACTCTTCTTTTCCGAGATTAAATAAGAAAAATCAATCTCCTGAAAAACTTTTCTTCTCCTCTTTCATCAACCAAACAAACCGCCCCCAAATCAATTCACCCCCAAATTATCAATCCAACCCTAATTTCAAAATCAAAATCAAACCCTATAATAATAAACCCTAAATCCAAACACTCCAAATTCAATTCAATTCAATTCAATTACAAAACAATGGACGCTGATTCATGGGCTGCTCGTTTATCATCTTCAACATCTAAACGTTATCAATACGCTCTTCAATCTCACCGATCGTCATCTTCTTCATCAGGTATTTTTATTATTAATTTAATTAATTTTTTTTATTGATTAATTAATTGAAATGAAATTGATTGAAATGAATAGATATGTTTATGGGATTTGAAGATATTGAAATGGATGATGACGTCATCAGGGAAGAGTTTCCTTGTCCGTTTTGTTCCGGTTATTTCGATATTGTCGGTTTATGTTGTCATATTGATGATCATCATCACCTGGATTCCAAAAATGGGGTATTTATACTTTTTTTTATTCATTTCTAGATATCGTAAAAATGGTTACTTTTTATTCATTTGCGATGTGAAAACCGTAAAAATTGTTGCTTTATATGTTGTTTCGCAGGTGTGTCCGGTGTGTGCGGTGAGAGTTGGGGTAGATATGGTTGCGCATATAACCTTACAGCATGGGAATATATTTAAGATATCCTTTTTTTGTTATTTGTTACGTGTTTAGTTTAGTCTTGCTTCGCTGTTTAGATTAAGGGTGTGTTTGTGTTAGCTTATTTACCCGGCTTATAAACTTATTACTTTTTAAGCTCTTGTAAATAAGCTAACACAAACACCCCATAAAGCTTCTACTTCATTCATCCTATTTTTATTGTCCACTATCTACAAAACTTTTATTTAGGATAGGTGCGTTTATTGTAGATTTTAATCATCGGGGTGTCAATTATAAAGTTAAATGTTTCGGATTTAACAGTTGACCTGAAAACATAATTTTACGTTTAAGAACGTGGATGTATTTTTGGGACAAACTAGAATAGTAAAAATTGGAATGGAGTATCGGATAAAAAGAGACTGATTGTTTGTGTAGAACTGTTTATATTGTATTATATTTTTCTGATTTTTGATGTTGAGGTTAAAAATGGGAATCCTTGACATAAACTTACATGCAACAAAAGAGGAGAAGTCGGAAAGTTGGTTCTGCGTCAACGCTTTCATTGTTGAGGAGGGAACTACGAGAAGGAAATTTGCAGTCCTTATTTGGAGGTTCCTCTTATTTAGCTCAGCCAGCCAATGTAGCAGCTGATCCATTGTTGTCGTCATTTATTTTGCCGATGGGTGATGATTTGGGAAGCACTCAATCCAACTCGTTGGCTGAATCAGTTGCTGTAACTAAAAGCACTAGTGAAAAGGTTTCAGAAAGGTATGATACTTTTGCATGATTACTATGTAGATACGTGCTAGCCTTATGGATTATGTGAGCATCTGTATTTCATGCTATGTGTCTGTTTATGAACTACACCATGTGTTTTAGCGAGTCCTTGTTTACTTTTGCTCCCTCTCTTTGTTTATGTTTCAAAGATGCAACATCATGATCTGTGGTAACCTCAATATGGCAGGGCAAGTTAATTGTTATTGTTAAGCTGCTCATTGTTTATGTTTTGGATACGTAGATTTAGTAGTATGTGCATTCTTTCTAGCTATTTCTTTGGAAAGGTCGAATTTTGATATATATTACTTATTGTAAAATTGAATATATGAATGGATATAGATCTTGATCAATTAAGTTGGTAGGCTACACTATAACTGCATACATGAACGAATACAAGTGACCAAACCTCTATTAACTATTAACAACACCACACTAATCTGAAGCCAAATAACAGAAACCACTAAAATTGCGTCACTACTTCTGCCTATATAGGTATTGTCATGCAACAGCAGCTCAAAGACTCTGTAACTCGAGAACTGTTGAATCTATGGACAAACACAAAACAGTTGAATCTCTACTTAGGCAAAACACCAGAGTGTAGTTAAATCATTTCCAGCCTTGACAGAAGCTGAAGCTTGACAGAAGCCTCTGTAAATTTGGCTGAACATCAATACAGAACACAACTGATTTTGATGAAGCTATCATGTAATTCAACTATGGCAAATTATGTAGGAAGGGCTTTCACTTTAAGAAGTAGCATGGTCAGTTTTTGGTAACTACGTTTTTTTTGGATTTCTTGAAGAGGCCATCTATACCTGGACAACAACCCAAATCTTTTTCAAGCCCAGTGTTGTTTATTTCATCTGAAAAACCCCATTCGTCATCTTGTTCATCTCTTTCTTACTCAATTTTTCTAATTCTTAGCCTTTCTAAAAGGAGCTTCATATGAGATATATTGACAGTGAATATAGCTGTTTTAAATTAAGATGATTCTTTATTCTAAAAAGTTAAACAAGATGAGAAATCTAGCGAACTTCATATTGATCAGGCTACTTGTCTGTGTTTCCTCTTTGAATGCTAGAAGATTCCTACATAAATTCAAAATACGTTTCTTTTATGTCCATTCCAAATGGTTACCATTAATCTATGAGTTTCGCACCATTAGAGCCTTTAACTTTCCTATCCTTGTTGCCTCAGTTCTGAATGAGATGCTTGCATCTGTGTTAGGCAAGAAGGATTTGCTGATTCTTCTATCACCTCAAAGAAGTTCCCGATTGTGGTGTCACCTGCTTGTTCTGATAGCTCTCTAGATAAGGGGATTAATCTTGTGTTGCTTCACAATATGAAGCTTTTTTTATTAGAGTTCCATCTTATCATTTAAAGTACTATTCTTGAACATGTCACCAAGCTGTTCTTTTGCCTTATATTGGTAATGTAATAATTCCAACCTGCCAACCTGGAAATTGTTAAAAACGGAAATTATCAATGCTTATACGAAATAGACTGCAGTGTGACATTGGCACTTTTTTTCTACAAAATATATTTCTTTATAAAGTACACATGGTTCAGCTGAGGTCCCCAACGTAAATGTAGCCATTACTCTTCCAGTTGATCTTTCTACCCTGTTGATTTAGTTGTGAGTCTCTTACGATTTCGACCCATCTAACTAAAATGATCTTAAAAGCCAGTGAACTGATTGGTCAAACATTATAACGGATCCTTCTCCGTACGGGATAACTTGTTTGTATTCCGCTCTTCTCCCTGAAGGGAAAGCTAAACATTGATATACGAGTCTATGTTGATAGATCTAGTTGACGAACTCTAACAGTGCCCTTATACGCTATGTGATCATTTAGTCTAAGTGGATTGGTAAATGCATCATATGCTCTAAAACCCGGTGTTTATGCATAAATTATATAACAAGACGAAGATTGGCAGAATTTTTTTAATCCGTGTTTCATATAACGAAGTAGGATATATTGATTTCTTTATATATGTGTATGCATGTTAGTATTAATATACAACTGCATCCCAATACACATAGATAAAGGATAGCGAACATACGTACACATCTATGTGTGTTTGTGTCTTTGATATGAAATATTTTGCAAGGTGGCGCCCTAACTCGGGCCATAAAAGAGACTCTGCCTCTAACCTTAAAATAGCAGATCAGTACTTTATCTAAGGTGAATTATTTATTTTGCATCCCCTGCTTGCTACTGGGATATAAAGCATTAGCGTATACGAAAAATATTTGAGTTAAATATGATATGAAATATTTTGCACGTGGCGTCCCTAACTTAGGCCATAAGGGACTTTTTGCCTTTTAACTTAAAATAGCAGATCAGTAGTTTATCTAAGGTGAACTTTTTTTTATTTTGCAACCCCTACTTGCTACTGGGATAAAAAGTGTTCAGTCTATAATAAAATATTTGAGTTAAATACTTGAACACTTGGCTATAGGTTTAGCTGTATCATTAGCCCCTATATGTGCCCGTAATAGTTTACCGTGGTAGTAACATGTCAGTTAATAAAATACAAAATAAATTCAAATTTTAAGTGCATTGACTGATAGAAAAAGAAGTCTAATTAATAAGGGAGACGTTTGTGGTGGGTGCTTTAGGACAGGAGGGTATTTTGTCTCCCTTTTTTAAAATGTTTTTGAATCAGGGTTAGACTTGATGTTTTGTGGTTTACATATGTTTATAATCAAAGTTGATTTTATTAATGGTGTAGAAGTTAGGATATGATTATTTTGAATGTTTTATACTTTTATACATGTGAAGTTCATTTGTTTTTACACATGCAAGCATGTCAATATGTGATACTGTACTAGAAACTGTTCTGAAGAACATAATCAGAATTCATATATTTAATCTTTCATTCGAATAGTAGGGGATTGGGTTCACTTGGAATATACAGAGAAGTCCACGGGATAAGTATGCACTTTACATTTGTTAGGCCTAAAACTAAGGGAATTCTTCTGCAATGTGTTCGAGTTATTTATATTCCTGTTTCAGTGTTTTATTATTATGCTCGAGTGGTTAATAGTCCTATGAGGACCTTTTATACTAATTCTTTTCCAATTGAACTGGAAATTTGTTGCAGAAAACCGCAATCACCTCCATTGTCAATTGAAGACAAGGAGGAGAGGAGCAGAAGATCTGAATTCGTGCAAGGAATGTTGCTGTCAACTATTCTTAATGACGACTTGTAAATTTGCGGCTTATGTGATGGGGCCTGTATTGTTATCTTATGGGGAGAGTGAAATGTAGCAATAAAAATGTAATTTATGTCTGAGAATTGTAGTTGTTTGTATCGGTATGAATTCCAGTTTATGGTTTTACTAAAAAAAAAAGGAAGAAAAGAAATAAGTAATAGTTTGTAAGTTGATACATATGCATATGTTTTAGTTGCTTCATCTAATAATGATGAACCGAATCATGTTCTGCTTGTTAATTCAGTTTAAAAAATTTATAAATGACATTTCGCTGCTTTGACATAGAGCTAATAAAACCAAACAGGCTGTGTAAAATGTTAAAATGGAATTGGGTTAAAAAGCGTACACATGTTTATCGATCTAAATGGTGTGGGTAACCAACGGTTGATCAACTTGCACTTTTTGCTCCTTAAAAAATTGTAAATGGCTACTGTTTATAGAGATTATGTTCCTAAGGCAGCAGTTTTTGTCCTTTGACATTGACGTGTGGTCTTGTTTGCTCTTTAGGCTAATTTCAACACAGTTTGAGATGAAACAGACAAATGTATACGTAAATACTGAAACAAAACCCATGAAACTCTACTGGCACTTAGATGGGTTATGGTACACAAAAGTTACTAAAGTTTACAAAAAATTTGTCCTAAGGTAATATAGTTTTATTTTGTTCATCCAGGTTACTGAACTTTGAAACTTTGTTCACTCAGGTAACTGAACTTATAAAAGTGAATGTTCAGGTTATTGAACTTTGAATTTTGTTCACTTAGATTACTGAACTTATCAAAAAATATACATCCAAGTTACTCGGATTAACACTGAATTTTTGAAGTGTATGCTTATCGAAAATTTAGTAACCTAACTGAACAAAATGAAACTATATTACCTTAGAACAAATTTTTTGTAAACTTTAGTAACTTTTCTGTACCATAACCCCACTTAGATTCATAAAAAACACGACAGCAACAAAGTGTAAAACTGAGGCTAATACACAACATGGCAACAGATAGTCGATCAAGTGTGAAACATCATGGCCAAAGAAGCAAAAATAAACATAAAGATGTAAAACCTAATATCCAGATGTGCCCTCAGCTGGAATCAAGAAATTTCACCTAAACCAGCCCGAGAGCCAAAGTCTTGCAAATTACTATTCGCTTCATTTTGCAGCAAAATGTGCAAAAGCAAAAGAAATACGATGACCTTGTGAGCAGATCCAGTGCACAGCTGTATGCCTGTATGGGCTAATAAATAAAAGGGCAAATGACAAAAAAATGTATCAAACTTGACACTTTATGTGATTGTGTGTAGCCAACTATTTTTTTTCTTATTGTATGTACTGAACTTTCAAATTTTGATCATTATGTGTATTTTGTGACTATTCTGCCATGTAAAATGACCATTTTACCCTTCAAAATTTGAAAAAATGAAGGGTAAAATGGTCACAAAATACACACAATAACCGAATTTTGAAAGTTCAGTACACACAATAAGAAAAAAAAAATAGTTGGCTACACACAATCATAAAAAGTGTCAAGTGCAATAATGCATTTTTTTGTCATTTGCCCTAAATAAAAATGGCATGATTGTGGTCTGAGGGGTCCGAATAATCTAGTTTTGATTTCGTTGCTTTTAGAAAAGAAGAATTTTGATGAAGCTATGACATAAATCGATCAAGTGTGAATATAGATGCTAACAACAAGTGTCCATGGAATTATCAATTAATCATTCAAAAACAAGACACATATATGCATGAGTTGTTAATGCACTGAACTGAAAATGTCAAATGCTAAAAAAAAGATTCTCCCCATCAAAGTTATAGAAGGCACACTCTTCATCACTCCTGTACCAATATAACTGGAACACACAAGCGCAATTTCAATTTCGCTTCTACAATTTACGAATAACAACTAGATGAGTCCATTAATTCTTTCGGCACATGGTTACTTATCATGTTAAGAGAAGACTGTGAAGTGTCATCTAGCGAACCAACTGCAATTTGATCTAATAACAGTGACAACTGCAATTTGATCTAGCGAACCAACTGCAATTTTTCGTAAAAGCATCATGCATCATCAAGGTTTATTTATTTTTATTATTTTTCCCTTTCCTTTTCTTTAGATACCCTCGTAGAAGAACACAGCAAGTAATATTATTTGGCCTAGGGGTGGGAAGTTGGGTAGTGTCCGGGTTGGTGGGTTGGGGTTGACGGGTCAGATATCTAAACCCAAACTTGGCATGTTTAGATAATTGTGTCAAAAAGTTTAACCCTAACCTAAACATGTTTATTAAACGTGTTAGTCGTGTTGACCCGGTTTATGATTTGAATATGAATTTTAATAGGACAAATTATACTAAGGTGCATGTTAGAACCCTTTTAAGGTGCATGTTCGAACCCTTTTAAGCACCACAATAAATATTTTGACATAGGTATACCATTAAAAAATATTTCGAAATCGATATTTATATGATAAGCTACACTAGTCATCAGGATGCAAACGTTTATCAGTTAGGTCCTAAAAAAAGCACTTGACGTATCAAGTTCACAACATTTGCTTGCCATCCATGAGGATTATTGTACACACTGATATCTGAAACTAAGTTAAGGATTTCAAGATCGGGATTCTACCTAGACTCGTTTTCATCTTTGCAAAATTGAGACCATACAATCGGAATGTAATCTTAAAATCCTATTATAATATCATTTTTTTAATAGGCGTTGTAATATTATATAAATTTAAAAATTATTATATATCAAACAAATATTATATGAATGTTTTATGGATATGTAGGCTTATATTAAGATAATTCACCTCTTGTTTTTTTAACTATATAAATCTTAATCCATAGATTTGTAGTTTTTGGCTAGTGGCTCGAGTAAAACAAGATCGGATAGAAGTGAATCTTACAATCTTATGTTCAAGATCAGGATCCCATTAAGATCTTACATAAGACTGAGGGCCCGTTTGATAGCTTCTTAGTACTTCAATTCAGCAGATATTACCTAATCGGTCAGTGCATGATTGTTTGGTAGAAGGAAAAATTTGTCCTGAGTGAGCCAGATGGGTTCTGAATATGGGCCACCTTCATGAGAATGCCCAGCGATTCAGTAGGGTATACAATCTCCTAAATACCCTTTTTTTTCTTTCACGTACTGCACCCTCATAACCACCTCACAACTGTTGCCCCCTACTCACGAAAAAATCTCTTTTTGAATCTGCTAAGTTTCTCTTGATCCAACAGGTAAAACCTTATTAGCTTTTATAGTTTATGTTTTTTTTAATTTTTGCGAAGTTTTTGATGGTAAATACCTTGGTTTCTCTTGATCCAACAGATACGCCTTGCATGTTAAACATTTAGGTGACACGCATCTAGGTTGCTTGGATTAGATAACCTAGGTTGCTGTCAAGAAAACATAGGTTGCTGTAGTAACATGATAAACAGTTACGTGACAAGCATCTAGGTTGCTGTCAAGAAAACATAGGTTGCTGTAGTTGGAAGCAGATGGATAACATCACATTCATATCTGACCCTTATATAGTCCATGCTAGGTGATCTAGAATAGAACGCATATCCCATTTATTGTCGAAGGATCCTGGCTGAGGTGTTGGTTGTGTAAGATTCCTAAGCATGTCACCAATACTGAGCAGTGATTTGATCTTTGCATTCCACACAACATTTCAGACGTGTAAATTTCAGTACAAGGGCTTCTGATAAGTTGAGGTAGATGTGAAGGATATTGATTGTTTGCTTGTCTTAAGTTTGATGCAACTATGCAAGTTGTTCAAGTGTAGTGATGATAGAATAAAAATGGTTTTGTACCTTATAGGCTTATATGATTGGTAGCCAGTTACCACAGTATGGTTCACTTGAGTTTGCCTAGATTGTATCCACCTCATGCACGGAAGATTTTTGTGAGTTATTTCTGATGCTACCCTTGACCAGGTACAAAAAAATAATCTAGTCTATCAGTGAATGTTTGAACTTTGCAATGCCCTCAATATCATCAAACTAATATTCTCTCCTTGAGATATTTAAAAATATATAAACATCTTCGTGTAACAGTTAGGAAGTTGAACTGAGCAAAACATTGTACTCAAAGTGTAGTGATCTATTAAACTCCTATTAGGAATTCAATATACCTAAAAAGTCATACCTACTTGCTTTGAAGTTTTTCTCCCGGGATGTATTATCCAATGGAAGTATAGAACTCAAATACTTGTAAGCCACTTCCACCTAAAAAGCCATACCAACTTGTTTTTGTTAATATATATACTTTGATAGACATGTACCTTCCAACATATATTGGATAATGGATAATATAAAAAACTACAATTATGGAATAGAATATGATTCATGCTAGCTAGTATATTCTTATCTTACAATCTTTAGAAATGCTTTATGTAGACTTTACTTACACATTATGGAATAGAATATGATTTAGGCTACTAGTAAGATAGCTTGCCTAGTTCCACATGTAAAAGAGAGTTGTAGACATCATTAAAGTATTTATATTGTTGAATATGTTTTTAGTGCTATATGAGTAGTTTATTGAGACTTGAAAAATATTTTCTTGAAGTAGGAATGGAAAAATGTGCCTATCAATTGATGTCATTACCCATCTAAATATTCTATTATTCTATATACATTATACTAAAGAAATGTTGTCAAACTTCTCATATGTATGAATGTATAATGAAATATATGCAACTAAAGTTAAATCATTGCTATTAATTGTATCGATATAGGTATGGAAAATGTTGGTGAATCATCCAAACAAAAGAAACCTAGGCTTAACTGGAAAAAAGAAAGTGTGGTTAAAACGTTTCTTGAAGCTTGTATACATGAGGTTGCTGTAAATGGACGAGACGGAGTTAGCCTTAAGATGCATTCATGGAAAAATGTTGGAGAAATACTTAAAAAGGAGCATAATTTTATTGCTGATCAACGACAAATGAAAAACCATTTTGATTATCTTAAGAGCAAGTTTAGTGCATGGACCAAATTAAAGAACAAAACCGGAAACGTGTATGATCCAATAACTAACACGTTTAATTTAACGGAAGAAGAATGGTAGATCGAGATGAAGGTCACATTCTATCCTTTGTATATTTTCACTAATAGTTTCCTAGATAGTTTTATATATATACTTATAAGTTCTTTTAAACAGTCAAATAAATACGTAGAACCAGTGAGGAGTACTGGATTGCTTTTCCCAGATCTTTGTACACAACTATTTGATGGGTCAACCAGCAATGGGTTTGAAGGTTGGGGACCAGCTTCTAATCTTCCTAATGATTGTGGAGATTCTGCTAATGTAGTGTCAGTTGAAGATGATGATGTAGAACATGTGCAAGCAATCCCAGCATCAACACAAGAACCCCCAAATTCGACAAAAGAATGTTCTACTGGTCC
Organism: Chrysanthemum makinoi; assembly: GCA_910596185.1. Lineage (NCBI taxonomy): Eukaryota > Viridiplantae > Streptophyta > Magnoliopsida > Asterales > Asteraceae > Chrysanthemum > Chrysanthemum makinoi. Next base: position 226,706,692 of record OU343223.1, on the reverse strand, counting down.
TTAAAACAAAAAACGAAAAGGTAAACAACCCAGCAGTTCAAACAAGTCTGGTGTTGAGGAAGACTTTGCCAAAGTTGTTCAGCTTATGATGGAAAAACATAAAGGAGATGACATTGATGCTTGCATGGAGAAGTTAGAAAAGGTTGGGTGGGGAACACATAACCTCCTCTACGACGCCGCCGTTATGCTTTTTAGTGAAAGCGCTGATTATAGGAAAGTTTGGATGCGCTTAAAGCCGGAGAGTTTGGAGAATTGGGTTAGGAATGTTGGACGCAAGTATGGGATATTGGACTAGTTGAATAAGAATTAAAATTTGCATGGGATTTGTTTGTTGCTTTACTTTAGCATTTTAACACCATCTGTTTTGATAATTTTAATATTATGTTTGCTGTTGTTATGGATTTTGAACATGCTTTTCAATTGATGACATGAATGTGCGTAATTCTGTTCTTACTTGTTATGAATTTTTAGTGCGAGATTATTTGATTCTATTATTTCGAATATGATGTGATTTAAGCGATACATATTGCTAACTTTTGATTTTATTTTATAATTGCAAGATAATATATGGATGTGGAGGATGAACTTCTGCTTTTTGTTCATCATATATTGGTATATGAAAATAAAATCTTCAAGAAGGATAGAAAGGATAAGAGATAACACTTCCGTCTTAACCGGTCATGCGTACACACAAGAACTGTTAGGTGGATCTAATACACAATGTCAAGAGTTGATGCATTTATCTCGTGATGCATATATTTTGTTATGCAACCATTTCAAAGAAAGAAATTGGTTGCAAAGTAGTAGAAATATAAGCGTTGAAGAGAAGATGGCAATATTTTTGACAATTATAGGTCATAATGAACGCTTTAAAATGGTTAAGCGGAGGTTTCAACACTCCACACAAACTATTCATGCATGTTTTCATGAAGTACTACGAGAGATGATGCAATTTGCAAGAGAAGTCATAGTGTCAACATCTTTTGAAGCAAATACTTCAGAACGACAAAGAAACTTAAGAGAAACATTTTCGGTATATTTTATAAAAATATATTTGAATCCTTACAGAATAACAACAATTTCTCATATATCAAGTTTCTTATCTAGGGGGCAATTGGTGCACTCGATGGAACTCTTGTACACGCAGTTGTGCCTGTCGATCAACAAATGCGTTATAAAGGAAGAGGAAAAGGCGAGTGTTTCCAAAATGTTTTAGGGATATGTGACTTTAATATGATGTTCACATTCGTTTGGGCCGGATGGGAGGGCATAGCTCATGATTCAAGAGTTTTGACAGAAGTAGCATTTAATCCAAACTCTAACTTCCCATTTCCTCCACCAAGTATGTATTATCCTCTCATAACATGATAATTTTATTGTTGTTATCTATATTCTCTTAATTGAACTAATGTTCTCACAAACTTACCATTGTAGACAAATATTATCTTTGTGATGCTGCATATACAAACACTCGTGGGTTTATGGCACCATATCGTAATACGAGGTATTGGTTAGCCGATTTCCGACGCCGACGTGCCTTAACAAAAGAAGAAAGGTTCAATCATGCTCATGCACAACTTAGAAATGTTATCGAGCGTGCTTATGGTGTCTTAAAAGCAAGGTTCCCAATACTAAAACAAATGGCTCCTTATCCTTTTCCAGTACAAAGAAATGTAGTGATTGCATGTTTTGCGGTCCACAACTTTATAAGGAAACACAACATTCACGATCAATTATTTTTGGAGAGCGATGCAAACACCATGTTTACTACTGAACAACAAGTTGAAGGAAGTGAGGGACAAGGCATGGACGACACACAATGGGGTCCCCAAGGCAATGAATATATGGCTAATCTCCGTAATCAAATTGCTGATGAGTTATTTTTAAGTGCTTCAACCTAAGATTAGTTCGTAATTTATATTGTTTTATGATCTTTCGATAAGACTATTTACATTTTTTTTAATTCCAACATTACTTTATTTATATTATATTTTTATTCGAGTTAATAATGTTTTTATCTAACGGTATATTTTGTTCAATACAAAATAAGACAGAAGGTTAAATTGGTAATTTCAGGCAACTCAGATTGCTTATTCAGGACAAATATCAAACAATCATTTTCACTCAGAATCAGGTTCACTCAGCATCTTGGAATCATTCAGCAGCTTTGATTCATTCAGCGCTAAATCATACGAGTATTTTTTATCAAACAGCCCCTGAATCGTTGTTACTTTGTACAATCATAATAAATAATAAGATCATGATCAAGATATCGGGATCTTAAAAGTAACTATAAGCCACTAAATGAAACAAGGAGATTGCTTGCTTTTTGCATTTGATGGTCGTTGCAACACCCTAACATTACTCGATAATCGCATTCACATGGTTTTAGATCATTTGCACGTATTTCATCAGAGTTTATGCACATATCAATAATGTCCGACCCGTAACAGTCCTTAATTGCATTCACATGGTTTTAGACAATTTGCACGCAATTTCATCAAAAATTTAACGCACAGATCAACAATGTCCAACCCGTAAGAGTCCTTATATCATGATGTTGTATACTTGTCTAGTTGTACGCGACTACATTGGGTTCTAAAAGTTTTCTTTAGTATGTTTACTGTTGAACCACCTTACTCCTAGATGGGGTGACAATTTCTAACACGACACGAAACATGACATGAGACAGACACAAAAATTAGTGGGTTAGGTTGTGTAATAAAGTTTCAGGCCATGTTCAAGTCGACCCACTCAGCCCGTTTATTAAACAGATGGTCTTCAGGTTGGGATGAGTTAAACGAGTCGCCGCCAACCCATTTATTATTATTTTTCTAATTTTAAACTGATTATAATTGAATAAATATGTTACTTACATTAAATGGGTTAAACGGCTAACAACCTATTAAATCTGTTTAACCGGGGTAATATGTTTATTTGAGTTTAAATAGGTTGAATGGGTCAACTTGACAACCCAAATTACCACCAGGTGGATGGTTTAAAAACAACACGAAACATAAACAACTATATTGAAAAGGAGAAAGTAAAGTAAATCTGCTTTGCACAAAATAACAAGCAAACTTTGGAGAACATGATCAGACAATACTCAGCCAATCATTGTCACATTCACCACTTACCTCCAACTACCATTATATATAGGGCCCTTATATATATATATATAATTTACAATATTTGTTTCAACTACTAAAAAAAGGCCACCAATCAATTATGGCCAATAAGTTAAAAGTTCCAATAAACAAAGTTTTGGCCAAAAGGGTACAACTGCTTTTTGAGATAGGTAGGTCTTTTCCAAATTAAATAATATCAAACCCAAAACAATGTACAAATTTCAGTGCATGATGTGTATACAGCACAAAATTGTAAGAATGGTTGACCTGTATAAGGGTGTTAAATGATTAACAAAATAATGAATTTTTGTGGGGTCGAGGAGGGTAATCAACTATCCTAACCAATTGAAGAGATAATTGTGTTCATAATTGACATAGGTTGAACAGTTACCGCCACTGTGCCAGCCGTTCTGCAGCTAATATGGTGCATGAAAACCGCCATGTGATGTTCTTGAGGGTCCTATAACCTGCAGCATATGCAACTTCCATTTTCAATAAGCTAGACACAAAATTTAGCAAGTTGTAATGATACATACATATAAGTATTTGACATTCAGTTAACTAGTTTTTAAAAAGACTAAAAAAAACCTTCTATATTAACAAAACAGCGCAAACTTGGTAGCACCAAAACATATTGATTATTACTAGGAGATATGAAATTTTTTGCATATTGAGCACGCTAAAGCAGATGACAAAGGATATATACTATTTAAATGAACTTTTAACCATTTATTTCTCATCGCCAGCTTTACTAGTAACTCACCTCTCGACATGCATCAGTCGTGATGTTTGCCCTGTTAGTGCAAGGGTGAAGCTGTGGATATCCCATTCTTGAATCAAAAGCCATGCCGGACGCACCAGTTTCACCTTGCAACGACATATCAAGAGATGCCAAATTTGAATTCTGCACTTGTACAGAAAACTGATCTGCTCTTGAAGAGAAAAAATCGACATCATGTATCGAAGACATAATATCATTGTTATGATCTTCCCTTCTGTTAAAAGATGCATGAGGTTGAGCAACCCTTTGTTCGAGTTGAGAGCCAAATAATCTTACTCCTGAAGAAGAAGGCGATGTTCCACTCATTCTATTATTATTCCAAAGCCGATGATGTATCTGACGACGTATCCTTCGTCTATCTCTTAATGTAGTTGCTCCAGTTCCAGTAGGAACCGCCACAAAATCATTAACAGGAAGTCTAGGTTCGGGGAAAACATAATCTTGTTGTGTCAATGGCGTTTCAGGTATATACGCCTCGTTAAGATCAAAACCACCAGCAATTGGAGATGAAAGATCTGATACATTACTGCTTAATCTTCGGTCTGATGTGGGAGTCGGGAGTTGTGAATTTAGAGAACTAAATACAGTCGGTCTACATCCGTCACAGTACCAATTTCCTTCTGGTACTTCTTGTCCAAGACCAACACAAAAAGTATGTGCAGATGAATCACATATATCACATAGTAACATCAAAGCATCGTCACCACCACGTTGGCATTCAGTACACATCACGTTTTCATATGGATCAAGGTATCCCCTTAGCTCTTCCTCAGATGGTTGATAAACCTGCACAAAGCCTCAAAATTGTGTTAATATATGAAGGTTGCTATTATATTAGAATGCAAGATATACTAAGGATACAAACCTGATCACACTCAGGTACGGGTATAACCACGGTCCTTAAAGCAAACGCGGTATCTGATTTTGCAGCTTTAGTTATTGTTGCGAACCTTTGCTTGCATAGAGGACAACGCGATTCCACCTTTGACCATTCCATAATACAAGAAAAGCAAAAATAATGCTGACAACAATTTAGTACTCCTCTGACAGTTCTCTTTCCTTCTTCCGACAAACAAATTCCACAGACTTGCTTCCCTGTTTCATCTTTTACATCTTCTATCTTCTCTTTACCTTTTCGTAATAGATATTTTCTTTGTTCACGTGCTGGTTCTTCTTCATTTCCACACGAAGAGCTTCTCGAATTATCTTTGAATTTAGCACAGTATATTTCTGCTTCTCTCACTTGTTCTCTTTCTTCCTCTGAAAGAGTTAATTCATGATGGGATGATGCAGAACTAACAAAATCCGTATCAGAATCTGCCCTTACTCTCGGTTTACGTTTCTTGCTTTGTTTTTCAACCTGATTTTTGTTCTCTTTAGAAGAACCTAACTTTCGGCCAGACCTAAGATTTCTTTGTTTTGACTTTGTGGAATTTTTACTCTTTGGCCTTTTGCTCTTGCTACGTCTTCCATGAACAGTTTTCTTTTGCGGATGAGACCTATTTACCTTTTCGCTTTTCTGTATCTTTGGACTGTCATCTTCATCATCAACAAAATCACTCTCGCTTAACTTAAACTCGACATCCGTTTCATCATCCTCTTCTTCTTCTTCCTGATCATCATCTTTATATGAAACCGTGTTCTCTTCTCTAGGTTCCTTTATCTGGTTATCGCTTTTCTGTATCTTTGGACTGTCATCTTCATCATCAACAAAATCACTCTCGCTTAACTTAAACTCCACATCCCTTTCATCATCCTCTTCTTCCTGATCATCATCTTTATATGAAACCGTGTTCATTTCTGTAGGTTCCTTTATCTGGTCGGCCTTCTTTCTAGTAGATATAAACCCAAAACCATCTTCATCATCACCTTCCATATATGAAACCCCCCTCTTCTCTCGAAGCTTCCTTTTCCTGTTTGCCTTCCTACCTGAATTCATAGATCCATCATCATCCTCATCGACATACTCATCCATATCATCATCTTCATCCTCAACCTCAGCCACATCCACATCCACATCCTCCTCCTCATCTTCATACTCATCCTCCGTAAATACAATGCTCTTGTTTTCCCGAGGCTTATTTCTTTGGTTTCTCTTTCTACTCGAAGACTCGTGTTCTGCATAATCCTCCTCAACAGCATCATCAGCATCATCATCCAATCCTGTATATGAAACCGCATCTTTTTCAGAAGGCTTCTTTATCTGGTTAGCTTTCTTACCCAAAGACATAGGTTCTTCATCATCTTCATCTTCCATCTCATCATCATCATCTTCATCATGCTTCTTTCTACGGCTTCTCTTTATACGCGGTGACACCGATTCTGCATAGTCATCCTCCTCTTCATCACCATCATCATCACTATCACCGTTATACTCATCATCATCATCATCATCTGATTCTTTATACGAAGCCCTTTTCTTTTTTGCAGGCTTCTTTGTCTGGTTAGTTTTCCTACCGAAAGTTGTAAGTTCTGCATCATCTTCGTCTGCCACCTCCTCCTCTTCATCATTGACTTCTGTAAACGAAACTTTCTTCTTTTCGGTAGGCTTCTTTGCCTGTTTAGCTTTCCTACCCCACGACGTAAATTCTTCATCGTCTTCATATGCAACATCCTCCTCCTCCTCCTCATCATCATCATCATCATCTTCTTTGTATACAATCTTTCTCCTTTTCCGTGGCTTTGTAGTCTCGTTCCTCTTCCTACCTGAAGAACCCCTCCGTGTGTTCCTTGATCTAGCAACTCTCCTCGACTTTTCAAAACCATCTAATAACTCTTCCGATTCTTCAACATCAAACGAATACTCATCCGACTCATCACCTTCTTCATCTTCCGTCACCTTATACTCCTCATCCGACTCATCAGAGTCCTCATCTCTTTGTATAACCCGTCTCCGCCTACTTCCTTTGACCCCAACCCCCTTTCCTTTCGCCATATGCTCTTCCACCCCCAAATAAGCACAAAGACACAACTCTCACTCTGAATGAAAGATTAGAAAAATAAGATCAGATGCATCACATATATATATAAAAAGCAAACTAGTATTACTACAAGATCAACAACTTTAGGTAAATGCAACAAGGATCTCTAAATCTAGTAAACAATAACGCAACAATCTTCAGTAAAAGAAATCATATATCAGAATTTTAATGTCAATAAATTCTCCAAAAAAGGTTACAACCTTATATAGACCATATAAACCACAACCAAATCAAATTCTACTATCATAATCAGAGCGATACCTTTTTTAGTACAACAATTTACTAAGAAGCAAAAAATCAGATTGAAAATTTAATTATTTCAATAAATTCTTTAAAAAGGTTACAACTTTATACAGACCATATAAACCCTAATCAAATCAGATTCTAAAATCATAATCGGATCGATATCTTTTTTAGTAGAGCAATTTACAAAGAAGGATATCAGATTATAAAATTTGAAGTCTCAATAAATTCTCCAAAAAAGGTTACATCTTTACATAGACCCTAATCAAATCAGATTCTATAGTGATAATCGGATCAATATCTTTATATTAGAACAACTTTCATAGAAAGAAATCATCTATCAAAACTTTAAATCTCAATATATTCTCTAGAAAAAAAGGTTACATCTCTATCCTTTTTACTACTTTATATATACAAAAATAATACTCTGAGTAAAACTGGTATAATTCCTTAACAAGAAAATAATAAATAAAAAAAACAACTTTTTTAATATCAAATAAACAAGAATTACCAATAAGGAATAAAATCAACATAGTTTAATTGTTGCTAATGATATATATGTTAAAATATAGAAAATAAACAGATCAAAACCTTAGATCATCAAACACCATATCAAAATTCAATCAGCCAATACAAATACAAAATTGGATCAATACCAATCTAAAATCAGCTAATCTGGAATATATCAGAATCAAATAACAAGTCAAAAGAGGGAAACAAATCAATCAATTATGGGATACTAAAACTAATCAATTCTCATGAACAATTGGTTTTATATAATAAAGATTATAAAAAAAAAAAAAAAAAAAAAAGAGAGGGTAATTTGGTTACCTGAAGAAAGAGGGTTGAGAAGAAAAAAGTGCAGCGAAAAAGAAAGAAAAGAAAGGAAACGAGTTAAAACGATTCTTTATATAGGATGGCACGGTTTAAACTACTTCACCTTGTTTTACTTGTTACTATGGTTTTGTTTTTCTGTCATGTACAATGTCTTTGTACTTTTTCTTTCACATATGACAAGATTTTACTATGGGATTTTGTTTTCTTTAGCGTTCATTTGTTATAATGGGTATAAATTTGATAGTAGTGATGAGCCTTTTAAGTATGAAACATATCTATTTTTATTTTTATATTTGAATGATTTAAATCTTAAACAAACACATAATTAGAATGAAAATTCATTCCCTGATTTCCATTCCGAAATACCAAACGCACTCTTACATTTTTTAATAAGGTTTTCACAAATACTTTCAAGGAGCCACGCGTTTGATTCTTCGGTTTATTTAGCTTCAATTAATTTATAAATGATTATTTGTTAACATATTTATCGTTTTTTATTAAATCTTGAAATTATAGATGTTCTTTGTAAAGTGAAGTAACTGATATTGACTAACCAATATTTTATAGCATAAACAATCTTTATAATTAATTCAAGAACCGTTATCGAAATTGATAGATAACTGAAGGGACTATTTATTGTAGTGTAAATTGCATAAAAATGTACTCTATTTTAGGTCGATTTAAATTTAATGTACTTAATTATTTTTTTCTTCTCAATTTAAGATATCAAACTTATTTTTACTTGCAATATTAGGTTTTTTTACTTTTCAAAATAGATTATCGGTCATAATTTTAGCCGAAATGACTTTTAAATGCTCAATAATAATACATCACATTAATTTAACATTTCAGCGAAAGCAATGACGAAAATCTCTTTCGAAAAGTAGAAAAAAACCTTACATTGCACATAAAATTAACTTCGGTACCTTAAGTTAAGAAGATAAAAAAGTTGGATACCTTAAATTCAAATTGGCCTAAAGTAGAGTACATTTTTATGCAATTTGCCCTTTATTATAATTTTGCATTACATAAACAGTTAAAAATTTAACATAAGGAGTGTTTATGCAATCTCACTTAACGCCAGGGATGATTTTTGCAAGTTGCCAAGGACTGTTTCTAAAATATAACTAAACCAAAAGGGATATTTTTGACATTTACCAAAGCAATTTAATGTTCATCTACAATAAATTTACTTTAGTAAATGTTATTTTTTATTAAAATTTGAAATTATCGACGTTCGTTCTAAAGTGATGTAACTGACATGAATTAAGTAATATTTTGTACCATTAACAATCCTTAGAGCACTAGATGCCATGAGCCATAGAGCTCGTTTTATAGCAAAAAGTGATGTCACTTTAGAACTTTTCCTCTATGATTCAGGACATATAACTTAACCAAAAAAACCTCTATCAATCAAGTTATAGGACACCTTTGGACCCCACCATTTTAATATATATATATATATATATATATATATATATATATATATATATATATATATATATATATATATATATATATATATATATATATATATATATATTATATACCAGGAGGTATGACACGTAGATTATTCCACAATTGCCACCTCAATGCCATGTATTCATTAGTTGTCCACATAAGCAATATTTTTTTAATTTAATTAAATATTATGTAAATTTCGGATTTTTTATAGTTATTTTCGAAAATTATTTATAAAAAAGGAGTCTTGCAAGGATTGAACCTTGGTTATTTGGATAAATAACATGTGTGTTTACCACTAGGGCAACATGACTTTTTGGAATATATGTTGCAAGTCCAAAATTATAAATCTATGCAACCAATTATGTAAGAGAATCCCTACAACTTAGGTATTTAATATATATAAACCCTAATCTCATATTACAATACCCATAACGTATTACATCTACACAATCACAAAAGTTATTGAACCTTATGTGGCGTTTTGAGTTTCATCCATTCTTCAAAACCCTAATTTGTTTCCACAACCATATGAATGTTAAATACGTAATTATTATTTGAACTATTATTATTTTATGGTATGATGATTCATGGTGTTTTGTTGTTAACCAGGAGGATTCCTAAAAAAAATGGCTTATGAAGAAACTCGAATGGATATCAAGGAATCAAGATGCTACGTAATTTTTATCTCCTTCTTTTTCATATGCTCATCTTTTGGTCTAAGGTGGCCCCATCTTTATTTAAAGGCACCTGATTTGCACAAAGAGATCCACAGACGTGGAGGACTTGGTCAAGCTCAACTGACATTGGGTGGAAGGTGTGCTCATATATATGGTAAACAGTAATTGATCAGCTTATCATTCATTGTCCTTCCCTATAATTTATGATTCGACTCTTTATCTGATCTTATCTGATCTTAATTCAGTGAGCAGAATGTCCATTATATGATGGAAAGATATGAGTTGGATGTTGACATCGAATAAGGAGATGAAGAGCCTTAGCGACTGTTTAGGTTTGCTTTCTTCTAACCCTTTTAAATTAAAAACCATAGTGGATGATCATGTAAAAATTGGCAATCAGAATAATCCTGCATTCTTTGGAGTCTTGAGCTTAATTTTTTTTAAGGTTTATGAATGGCTACATCAATGGAATGTGGATTAGAAGAGCTTGAGGCCGATGTCGATTTGGAAGCTAAAGGAAAGGATGCAGATGACGCCATATACGGTTAGATTTTTTTCCAGTCAATCTGTTGGCGAAAAAGTATACTAATTGTTATGTATAAAAAGGGTAAATAATGAAAATGGTTTGACCATTGTGTAAATCTTTATGTAAGCATCAACTCCTTTAGGCTTAAATAAAATGTTATCAAACGCGAATATTACAAAGTAATTATTCTAAAATCGGATCTCATATATAGATGAATCTTTGGACTGTAGAGTAATATTTTCTGACATCAGGTTCTGTGAATAAAATTGCAGCCATAGTGTTTGCTGTACTGCTCTACCTGTTTCTATTAGTTTTGATCTTTTCACTTTTGATTTTGAAAATCATACATGTATTTGCCATACTCATAACGATAACACTTAATTTAGCATGTTTTGTTTGGTTCATAACAAAAAGAAATTGCATTATGGATGTCATATGTTTCGTGGAATTACATATTGGAACCTGTTGCAGCAGCGGTTGGAGTAGGTACATAACTTAGTAGGAGGACTTCATATATGGAGGTTGGTTATTATTATTACTAAAAAATATTTGTATCAGTTGTTGCATGCGTTGATGGTGGTTCACCAAATGTCTTAACTTCCTGTGGTCACAACAGCAGCCACAACCATTTAGTTGCACGAAGTAAGTGTGTTCTTGGACTTTGGCACTACTAGATGCTTGCATATGTTAACTATAATAGTTGGTAACCAGTGTTCTAACTATAATTACATGTATCCAGGCCGGCATGCATTTAGGCATACTAGGGACAAAGTGCCAGTAATGCAAGTGCGAAGATCGAAGCATCAGAAAAGAGGTAAATTCTTTCCATAAAACAACGGTTCCTTTGTCTCATACTAATTTATATGTTTGTCTAATTGTTTGAGACATGGAGAATATAATAGCAGAAGCCCAAACTTAGGCTCTCCTCATTTTTCTGAGAGGTTTACACAATCAAGACTACCAAAAGTTTTTGTCTGCCCGATCAGTAGCCATGGTTTTAGTGATCCAATAACTCTAGAAACTGGTCAAACATATGACGGTCTTCCTGAGGCTTCGGTTTTAATATAACTATTGATACCCACGTTCTCTCATCTCTCAGAATTTAACTTAATACCAAATTTTATTCAAAATATATGTAGCAAAAGTGATAATTAAAAGGATCTAGAACTGGTGATGAGTCCCAAGGATGTTGCTATAAAGTTAGTAGCGCATGGTTTAATCGAAGGAGATGAGAATAGCAGGTCTTCAAATGCTATGACCATTAGATATAGTAGGGACTTCAATTGAAATGTAGTAAATACTTATCGTGTCATCAGCATGATCTGGCCACCGTTAGGGCAACGAACGAAACCAAGACGGAAAGAGTGTATGATCTCTCCACGGTGCAGGATAGGGATTTTAGTTGGCAAAATAGGCGGTTCAAACGGATTGGGCTGTTAGGATTTAGAAAATCCAGTCATTAAAGTGTCGGTCACCTCAAGTATATGTAATCGTTAGAAAGCTTGTAGTCGTAGTTATTTAATGTTAGTTAGTATTTAGTTTAGTATCACCGTGGAGGACGGACGGGTCTTTACCCACTGCATGCCTGATCCACAGCCAGTAGGTGGCGTATCTTGTAAGACACTATAAATACCCTCTACCTACCAAGGTAGAGGGTTGGAGCTTCAATACCATTTTTCTTTTGTTTCACATAGTTCCCAACTCTCTTCCCTTTCTCTCTCTAGATCTTTCTCTCTCTAAACTTAGTATACGCCCCATATGCTTATGGTTTGATGTGTTTGTAAAATCCTATATGTTACAATTGGTATCAAGAGCCATGGTTTGATCACTCATCTTTCATGCTCTTTGTTTTGGTGGATTTCATAAGGTTTTTGGGTTATAAGTGTTTAGAAGAGTTTGAATCATTTGGTTAATTTCTAGTGTTAAAGTTTGAATTTTGATTGTACTTTTGTGTTTAGGATCATCATATGTGTTTAGGTTTTGAATTGGAAGGCTTGAATCATCGTGGTTGGGCTATTTTTGATTGTTAAAGTGGTTGTTTTTGAAAATTGTACAAAGCGAGTTGAGCCACGGTAATACGTTTCTTGGAAGCGAGTTGTCTCTGAAGCGAGTTGATACTTAAGCGAGTTGTCGCCTAAGCTAGTTGCTTTGTAAGCGAGTTCTCTGTTTCTGCGAGTTGTCACTTAAGCGAGTTGGTTTATGCGACTTGGCTATTAAGCGAGTTGACTCTTTAAGCGACTTGGGTTTTAAAGCAACTTGTCTATTAAGCGAGTTGTCTCTTTATGCAACTTGGGTTTTAAGCGACTTGTCTTTTAAGCGAGTTGTCTATTAAGCGAGTTGTCTCTTTATGCGACTTGGGTTTTAAGCGACTTGTCTATTAAGCGAGTTGTCTCTTTGTGTGACTTGGGTTTTAAGCGACTTGTCTTTTAAGCGAGTTGTCTATTAAGCGAGTTTATATCAAAGCGAGTTGGTAAGGTTGCGACTTGTCAAGTTTACTACTTGTCTATTGAGACTTGTCACTTCTTCGTGCTACGTTTTACGGTTGTTCTTTTGATTTTATAAAATCCCGTGAAAGAATCAATTTCCCGGTTTAATCAAAGAATAGTAAAATCCCGTAGAATCTGGAATCATGTCTAACAACGTACCTACTATCGTTTCTACTGTAGCTGAGGACGTTCAAGCAGATGGATCAGATACTCGTCCACCTATGCTTGACAGAACTGATTATGACTCATGGGCTCAACGAATTAGGTTGTACTGTTTGGGAAGGAAAATGGGGTTAACATTCTCAAATCAATTGATGAAGGACCTTATCCGATTGAGACTACAAGAGACACACTTGAAACTGTTGCGGATGGTACAGTGATCTTAGGATTGGACAGACCAAAGACGTATGATGAGCTCAGTGATAAGGAGAAAAAGAGATACGATGCAGATATTAGGGCCTCAAACATTGTACTTCAGGGTCTACCAAAGAACATCTACAAACTAATCAATCACAACACTGAAGCCAAAGCAGTTTGGGACAATGTCAAGATGCTTCTCTCTGGTTCTGAATTAACTAAAGAAGACATAGAATCTCAACTGTATGATGACTTTGAGCACTTTAAGATGAAACCAGGGGAAAGTGTCACTGAATATTACGTGAGGTTCTACAAGCTTGTGAATGACATGAGGAATATTAAAATGACTATGCCAAATATTCAGCTAAATTCAAAGTTTGTGAACAACATGAATCTTGAATGGCACAAATTTATCACTTCTGTCAAGTTAACAAAAGGTTTGAGGAACACCAACTATGAGGGCAATTGTATGCGTACTTGCTTCAGAATGAGAGACATGCTATGTTTGAACGAATGATCTTGGAAAAATTCAATTCAAATTATGGTAATGCAAGTTCGTCAAATGATTCAACAACCTTTTACACCAATGTAGGAATAACCACCAAAGCTTCTCAAGTCATACCAACGGGTAATGGTAACCACAAGCTCATTCCAGATCCAACATATAAGCCTCCAGATCCAAACACACTCATGGAAAACTTCATCAATCAATTGTCTCTCATGGTTAGTCAAAATCTGAATTCCACTCCACACACCAACAATAACCTCAGAACAGCATCCAATCCACACAATCAAGCTACTGTCAGAGATGGTAAGGTAGTGGTGCAGAATGTGCAAGGAAGACGGTATGAACAAGGGATGACTGGAGCAGGTTATGGTAATACTGGAGCAGGTGGAGGGTTTGTGACTAATCAGAATCGTGGAAGGAATGCAAATCAAGGACAAGGAAAGCCAATCAAATGCTACAACTGTGGTGGTGAAGGACATATTGCAAGGAACTGCACATCTCCAAAACGCCCTCAAAATGCAGAGTATTTCAAGGACAAGATGCTGCTGGTGCAAGCTCAGGACAGTGGAGCAGTTTTGGATGAAGAAGAGTTGCTGTTTCTTGCAGAAGGAAATGCCAAAACCTATGATGTTGATGTGGATGAGCAGCCAATTCAGGAAATAGGTCACAATCATCAAAATGCCTTTCAAGTTAATGACTGTGATGCATTTGACTCTGATGTCGATGATGAACCTACTGCCCAGACAATCTTCATGGCTAGCATTTCACCAATGGTCTCTCCAAAGGTCTCATCACCACAACAGGCTGGTCCGTCCAAAGACTCAATCATTTCAGAGGTATTAAAACTATACGATGAAGTTGATGAGCAAAAGATACATAACGAAGTACAAACTCATGAAACTTATGAATCAGATATAGATGATGTGGGTAATAGTAATATTGTCCAATATGATCAATATGTGATTCAAAATGAAAGTGAGATTGTACCAAGGGATGCATCTTCTGCAGTCAATGATGACTATGTTTTTTATGAATACACTGTATGTACCCCTGATGATTCTGTTATCTCTGAACTGAACGCCTATAAAGAACAAGTTGCCATTTATGAACAACGTGCTAAGTTTGAGTTAACTACCCGTGAGCAGGAAATGGATGACCAAATGCGTACAATTATTAGAAAAAGTAATTTTAGGGAAGAAATATTAAAACAAGAGCTAGATTCCTTAAAAGACAAACTAAACAAAACTGTTAAGCAAAAGCAAGAACTTCAAGAAAATGTTAAAGTGCTTAAACAGGAATTTAATGCTAAGGAATCAAAACTTTTAACTGATTTTTCCAACCTAAAAACTTTGAAAAACAAGCTTGAAAACAAGTTGTACGTACAAGGGAATACCATTCAGACTGCTCACATGATCACTAAGCACAGAGTCTTAAGCGATAAGCATAGTATTTGATGAGTATTTACACACTCATCAATCCCCCACACTAAACTATTGCTAGTCCCTAGCAATCTTTTGAGAAAAACTTAATGGATTTGCATCTCTTTACCAAAAGCCATTACTTCTGGAGTAGCCAAATGTTTCAGTTCAAGCAAGAACCATGGTACACCGATAACCATCTGATTTATTGGCAAATCATAAACCATATAACGGATTTGATGTGTCTTTACCAGAAGCCGTACCCTTCTGGACTAGCCAACTCTTAGATAAATTATCAGAATTATCTTTGGTGAGCTGAATACCAATTATGGTTTTCCACTGCCTTTACCACAAGCCATAACCTTGCGGGCTAGCCAACTCTTCACTTTTTAGGATATGGTGAGTTGAATACCATACAATTTTGGGCAAATTGCAAGCCATATAAACGGATTTGAGAAATCTTTACCAAGAGCCGTTTGCTGCTGGATTAGCCAATCCTTTTGTCTTACAGACATGGCGGACTGATAACCAGATGAGAAAGTGCAAAACACTTGCTCCAAAAAAAAATTTTGGCCAAAAACGGGGGAATTGGGTGGATAATATATGATAAAATTCGCGAGAATTCCCCCCCACACTTAGAAATGAATATTGCCCTCAATATTCAAAGTACCGGCGGTTATGCCGAAACATAGAACGTAAAAGGGAAATACTACGGCCATTATTTAGAAAGAAGATTTTTTTTTTTTTTTTTTTTTTTTTGAGACTTATGTACAAAACATGTGGGGCAACCCCCCCACACTAGGGTGGTAGAAAATAGAAAGAAGTCAGAAATATGGGTGAAAACCCATACAGTGTGCTATTGTTTTTGATTCCCGAGTCGCTAGCTTGACTCGACCCATAATTCATTTGTTCATGGGGAAAGTGACGTGGAAAACCAATCTCGATCGGACTTTCGTTCACAATGTTAATAAACATATGAACATCAGAAAGTTCCACACCGATGAGATATAACCGCGGTATTGTTAATAGTAGAAACTATAAGGGATGATACCGGGGTCAAAGATGGTGTCCTCATTCCCGAAAGAGAAAGGGGAAAGAGCAACCACACCATCTGTGAAGAATGGAATAAAGACGTACATAAGAATGCAATTCCATTCCTTAGCAGAGAGAAGCAAATCACCAGTTTTGACATCTTTAAGCTTAAACTTGAAGCTTAGATGGTGATTGTCAAGAAGATGTCCGGGAGGGAGGTTGGGAAACGGTTCTTCAATCAACAGACTTTCCAGAAAAAGGATGTCTCCCTCCGGATCCAAGTAAGTGTTATCAATTCCTGTAGGAATTGACTCATCACTAAGAAATGCATCGACTTCATTCCAAAAGTTGTCATCTTCCTCATCGAGTGAGAGAAGGATGGAAGAGTCGGAAATAAGACTAGAAGATGATGGATCATTTTTTAGCAATTCATCAATGGGAAGAATGTCTCCCATTGGATCACAAACATCATCATCCAACTCAGATGAAACGAAGAGAGTTTGGTTTCATCCACAGACTTAACAATCTCGATGCGACAAACTGATGCCGGAGGTGGGACAAGTGGTGTGCTCTTAGAGCTAGCAGTTTCCACCACTTCCGATGAAGTCTCCGATTCTAGATCATCATCATCATCATCAAGAACACTCTTGACTTCCTTGGTACAACTTTCAAACCATTTGTTTGAACCAGGGTAGATTTTCAAAGCTTTTAGCTCAGCACGTTTTTGAAAACTCCTCTTAACCGTGAAGTTTGAGAGTGTTGCATTGATTCTTTCAGATCTTTGATCAATTGTTGCAACACTCTGTTTGTACAGAGGTTTGGAGTTCTGGTTGATATTTAATGTGAGCTCTTCGTTGTCAACCCGTATGGTCAACTCTTCACAAACACATCAATCGAGCACGACTCGTTCTTAAAGCTCTCCCAAGATAAGGGGAACTCTAGGATCTGCATCGAAGTCTACTACAACAAAGTCGGCATGAAAGTGAAACTTTCCCACTTTCATCACGACATCCTCGGCTATCCCAAGTGGACGAGTTATGGTACGGTCCGCTAGCTCGAGTGTCATACGAGTGGATGAAAGTTCAGGAAGAGACAGTTTCTTCCATACTGAGAGTGGCATGAGGTTAATGCTAGCGCCAAGATCGGCCAAGGCGGAGCATTGAAACATCCCCAAGAAATCACACGGGATTAAAAACTGGCCAGGGTCTTCAAGCTTTTCGGGAAGCTTATTAAGAATGGCTGCTGAGCATTGTTCATTGAGAGGGGTTTTCGCCATCTCAGACAACTTATCTTTGTTGGTGAGTAAGCCTTTAAGTGTGGATGCAAATTTAGGCATTAGAACGAGAGCATCAACGAAGCTTATATCAAAGTGAAGCTCATTGAAGATTTGGAAAATTTTTTCCATTTGCTCTTTGTTTTTGTCTTTGAGCTTCTCATCATTCATTCTTGATGGGTAAGGAAGTTGACTAGACTTTTGAGCCGGGGTGGAAGTGTTTTTGGCTCGATTTTTCTTCGAACTTGGGTTCCTGACTTGAAGCTTGGACTACCGAAGGTGGGACGTGGCGGTACTTCGTGGGCTTGAATAATGCACCTTGTCCGTTGTCTCCTTGGTAACTTGACTAAATGCCACAGGAGGAGGGGGCATAGGAGTCGAAGGTCCATTGTGCTTCTTACCACTACGAGTGGTGACGGCTTTCAACTCGGCATTAGGATTGGGAATAGTATTGCTTGGGAGTCCTCCAGAAGATGGCGAAGCTTTGTTCATATTCATGTTCATGAAACTGCTCATCATATTCTTTAACTCATTTGTCTGCCGAGATAATGTGGTATCAATTTCCCTTTTTAGCTCACCTCTCATGTTATTGATCTGAGTTTGCATTGAACGCATGTTTGACTCAGTCATTTTCATGAAGTCATTTGGCATGGGAGCTTGAGGAGGTTGTTGATAACTTTGATGATTAGGAGCTTGGTATGGTTGGTTGAAATTGTTCCGGTTTTGATTGAAATTTTGAGAGTTATTGAAGTTGTGTCCTTGATTGAACAAGCGATTTTGATTGCCATGGTTTTGATTGCCATGGTTTTGAACAGGAGGAAAACCAGGTGGTGTCATACCGCTAGGTGCACGGTAGTGAGGATCAGCTTGTGGTCGGTATTGATTGTGGTTTCCAGAAGCTACGGGAGCTTGGTAAAAGAAGCATCGGTTGCTTGACAATCATATCGGCGTGTGGACCACTACAAATTTCACACACCTTGTTTATGACTTTGATTGGTTCCGGCTTATGAATTTCGCTTTTGATTTCCTTTACCTCTTTTATCATACAATGGATCATGTCCGTTAGAGCGCTAACGAGCTGCTAACTTCGAAGAGTTACTGGATGTAGAAGCAGAGTGTTGAACATTGACTTTGTTACGAGAAATAGGAACTTTTGATTTACTCTCGCAAATTTCAAGCACATCTTTAGGTTTACGATTCAAGATATTGCCACCCGCGGATGCGTTCAAAGAATCTTGATCGTTACAGTTCAACCCATTATAAAAGATATTGACTTGTTGAAGCTCCGTGAATTCATGATGGGGGCATTTCCGGAGGAGATCTTTGAATCTCTCCCATGCCTCTCCAAAATTTTCATCGAAATTTTGACGAAATCCAGAAATTTCATTTTTAAGATTAGTCGTCTTTGATGGAGGAAAAGTAATTGACAAACTTTTGAACAAGATCCTCCCAAGTTTCGATGGATCGAGGGGGTTCTTTTCCGCCAAATCGGGCTGTCCCCTCAAGAGAGAATGGGAAAAGCATCAACTTGATTACTTTTTGTGGCACATCCTTGAAATTGATAGTTGAAGTCAACTTGTTAAACCAACGGATGTGTGCATACGGGTCTTCTCGGTCAGACCTGCGGAATTGATTTGTAGACACAAGTTGGATCAAATGTGTCTTCAATTCAAAGTGATCAGAGTTGATTACTGGTAAAACGATGGCATCTCCATAACCCTCGGTGGGTGCCTGGAGCATTTCGCCATAGTTCGTTCGTCTGCCATATTGTTGTTTGGAATAGTACGAATCTCGGGTTCGACTATTTGGGCGACGCTACGAGAACGTCTTCTAGGAATTTCTGCTAGATCACGAAAAGGACTCAATGATCTAGAAGAACGAGTGCGCATGCACTAGAGTAAATCTAAGGACTCAGAGTTAAGGAGAGAAATGGAATTATGAAAATCTTTCAGATGAGAATGAGAATTATGAAGACGTTTTATAAAAATGGGGTGAGAAGAATCTTTATGGGTTTTCGGTTCGAACGTCGATATCACAACAAAATCAATTAACACAAATTCGAGGCAAAACAACAGTGAACTTAACCAATAATCCAAGATGAATGGCTTTTTTAAAAAAGGTACACCAATCACAAGGACACAAAGGCAAGTTTTAAATCTTTAGTTCGGGAACTTATTATGGTCGCACCCCGCTTAGGTAGTGCACTTGCCTTGGTTTGCTTGGTGGTAATCTTTTAAGTTGTTTATTATTAAAGAAAACGACGAATCTTTTTGTATTTTTATTTTTGATACATATATAGAAACAAAAGAAAAATATTTTTTTGTGTTTTATACGTTTTTGGTGTTTTTGGGTTTTGGATTTTTAGAAGAAAATATGGATATATATAGATGATAGATGATGGATGATATAAACAAAGAGTGAGGATTCAAACAACTAATCTGCTAAAACGGAAGATAGATCGGCCACGCTCGGCGTGGCGTAAAATTTGATGCGTGCCAAACAGTCAAGCTAAATCACACAAGCCCGCCACTTGTGAATGGCGGACCGTAACCTGCTTAAAACTGCTTAAGCACGAAATCAATGAAGATCAGAGGAGTATAGGGTCTCCCCGGGTCGTTATGTCCCAGCGAGCTATGCAATGGATCAATCAACGTATAGTGATCGTGAAGTTTGAATGAAAAAGAGATTATGATTTGATTATTATAACTACAGAAATATCAAACAAACACAAAGGCTTAAATGCAAATTAAAGGAAATTAAAAAGATAAAATCTATTAAATAAACGCTATCACTATAATTAAAATGATGTTTTTGTTTTTATGTTTTTACGAAACTGAAATTAAAAACTACGCGACGTTCAAATTAAAAAGTAAAACTTACACAATATTAACCCTAAAAATATGAAAATGATGTTTTTACAAACCTAATGATAAAATAAAATATTTATAAAAAGAAAATTATTTTTATAACTAATTATCTAATTAAAAACTATTTTTAACTAATTAATAATAACCTAAAATGAAAGAAAATAGGAAATAAAGCTAGAAAAATAAAATTATGAAATGGAAAAGTCTAAAATATCAAAATAGAATTTTCAAAACTATTTTTGTATTTTTATGATTATTTTTCTATTTTCTAGGAATTTTAAACTATTAAAAACTAATTAAATTACTAAAAATTACAAAATGACTTATGAAAAATATGGAAAATTACTTTTTCTACTTTTTATATTTATCTAAACCTAAGAAAAATGAAAACTTAAATTTTTGGACCTTTTCTGAATTTTTTGTATTAAAAGCTAATTAAAAGTGCTTAAAAACTAATAAAATCAAGAAAAATAGCAAAATGACTTAGAAAAATATGAAAAATTCAGGAAAACTCTAAAATTATAATCTAAATCTGAGAAAAATATAAAAACAGGTGCTTGTATGGAGAAATATAGAACTGATGTTGAAGTGCTTATTGAAATAAGCACTTGATAAGCCAAAAGCTCACCAAAAGCTACCACACTGATAAAGAAGCTATAATAAGCTAAATTAACCAAAATGCTATGAGTTCCAACAAACTAATACCACTGATATGCAAGATACAACAGAATTGATGTTTTGATGATAAGCTAAAAACAGTTGCTAGGTACTGACTTTAGACACTAGCACAAGCTTAGAAATAAGCTCAAAATGAAAACTACTGGTTGGAACTTGGAAAAGACCTGGGTGAGACCAAGTGTACCAAAAATCATGCCATGAGAAGCTCTTTTGAGCCCTGTGCACAAATTTCCGAGAAAATCTCAGTTAATCTGAGACGGGGACAGGGAGCAGGGGAATAAAGACCTAAAGTACAAGCTTGTTTAGAGCTTATACAATATTTGCAAAAATTCACAAAAATGCTAATAAGATAGAGAACCAGTTGAAGTTTTTGAAACACCAAACCTCACTAAATTTGACCCACAAATGAATCAAGGAAAAATCCTTGTAGTTGGCTCAAAAACAGACTTTTGCCAATTTTTGACTTTTGAAGAAACTTGAACAGTTGACTAAACTGAACTTTAGATCCAATTTTATGATTGATTATGATTTGTTATGATGTAATGAAGCTATTACAACCTTTGTTTATGACTTTTAATCACAAAATGAGTGATTAGCTCTTCAAAAATCCAACAGTGAACCTGTTGGATTCAAATGATATGGATGTTGACTTTCTTGGATTGCAGGCACACAAGTAAGACAGATATGAGTCTACTTATACTAAACAAACATGAAACAATAAAGATTAACCACTTAATATTACTTTAAAGACAGAATGATAGCAGAACCAAACACCCCTTTTGTAAACTGTTATGAGCTCAAACTGACCCAAACTCTTAACCAACTTGTAATTATGATCAAACTAGGTTTACTTAACCTAAACACTACTGTAAAGACAGATTGGAACCAGTTTTAACTACAAAATCAAACAATGCAAAGAAACTTGGATTTTACTTACAAAGGGTCCAAAGCTGCTATAGCTTGCAAACCAGTGAACCAAGATCTCTAACCTATTTAAATCAACCCACTAGACTTAAATCAACCCACATCCAGACTCGCTTCACCCATTGGCTAATTCCATTACCAAATTGCCCCGTTTTGACTTTTGTTGACAAAGAACCACAATCTCTTAAACCTTGAATATAAGCTTATATAAAGCTATAATAAGCTTATATAAACCTTTTTAAGCTTAATAATCAGTTAACAACAGCTTGTACACAAGGGTTTGACTTAGAAATTTTCAACAGTATACATAAAATGAGAATTGTAAACACAAACTGATATTAATACTTGAATTGAGTTTCAATACACTTAAAAACTTTAACTTGATACAAAATGACAAAAGATTACAAGTTTTCTGCTAAATTAAACATTTTAAGATAAAAACGACATGTTTTTAAAATAAAAAAAAAAACTAGAAGACTCCCTCTTGCTTCCAAATGCTTCTCTTTTATAATCCAAAAGCTTTCTCTCTCATTACGACAGTTCCCAATTGTTTCCTGACCATTGGATTAGCCAAGAATGATCCTAGCCTTTGAAATGATTTTTGGCGCCAAAACTTCTTATAAGCCAGTGGGGGTTGAGATGGTGGGTGAAGAAGCATTTAATGCTTCTTGGAGGCTTGAGAGGTGGAGGAACAAGGTGTGGTGAGGTGGGAGATGGTAGGTTTGTGTTGGTGGCTGGAGGAGGAAGTAGCAGGACATGGGGAGGAAAACGGGAAAGGGTGGTTTGACTTATCTGTTATTTGACCAGATATTATATCAAGGGGGTCCAAAATTGATTATGACAGGGGGTCAAATGGGTGCAAGGGTCCAAATTGGTTTAAATAACAAGGACCTATGATGTAAATTCTGAAAACACAAGGACCTAAGCTGCCATTTCATCAAAGTTACTTCAAGGGACCATTAATGACAAGTTTCAAAAGTACAGGGACCAAATCTATCATTTTCCAATTTTCCAGGCCATTTCGCCAAATTTCAAACTTGGAGGACCATTTTTGTAAATTTCTCAAACTTTGTATATTTTTCACCAAAGGACTTATTTTGACAACTTTAGATTTTAAAAGGACCTTTGGTGATTTTTTTTGAAATTATGCTCAGGGGACTGCTTTTTGCCATTTTCTGAAAGTCGGGGACTGAAACTGCCAATTATGCAAACTTTGCTCGTTTTTCATCTGATTTTGAACATTTTGCATCTGAAACATATAAAATGCATTTTTAAGATATTTTCAGAATTTTGATGCATTTCTGAGCATTTTTAAACGTTTTGCAGTTCAGATTTGACCAAAAATGATGAGTATTTACACACTCATCAGTATTCCCCTAGTAGAGGAACCAAATCCAGAGTATTGTAAAAAGGCTAAAGCTTTCCATACGATTGTATATGATGGTAATGAGATCCTCAAGCCTAGGCAAACACCATCATGTATTGGAAGCACGGAAGAGGATAAAAAATTTGAAGGTGCCTCTAGGGAGAAAATGGATAAGAAGCTAAAAGATCCTGAGTGTAAAAAGCAAAACATTACGTTCAAACCCCATGATTACACTAAAGAAAATTGGATTTCCCTGAACATGTTTAAGCCTCAAACTCAATTAACCCCAGAACAAGTTTTTTGGAAAAAGGACATAGATATGCAAAAAGCTAATGCACTTGTTAAAACAAACACTCCCCTTAGGAAAATGCCTCCATCTACTGTGTATCCTCCGAATACACCAATGCATTTAGTCCCTAGATCTATTCCCACTAAGAGCAAGACCTTAATCAGCCTGTATGTTGTTTATCAACTATTCGTTGATTTTGAGAAGACATGTAAGAAAAGAATCACACCTACAGGGATAACTGAAGGGGGGAGGGGTTTTGAGCAAACTAAAGAATGCTATTTAAGTGAGGTCATACCTTTCTTTAAACAATTAAAAGGTAAATTTGAGAGTCTTCAAAAAGGGATAGACTCATATATTAAAGAAATGGAAAAGGAATTTGATGCAATGCTAGTTAAGGTCAATGATTATGAATGGGAATTCAAATATAATGAAATTGAAAGGAATAATCTGCATATCTTAAATGAGAACTTAGTATTGAGTTGTGTAGGTCAAGATGTGTTTTATACTGTTACTAAGCATTCTATTACTGCTTCTCAATTTCATGAATTATCTGTTGCTTTGAAAGTTTCCCATGATCGTGTTATTGAGCTTGAAAACAAAAACTCAAAACTAAATGAGAAAATTGACAAGGATAATCACGATAATTTGGTAAAACATTTTTCTAAGCTAGAAGTTGAACATTTTGATTTGCAACTAAAATATCAACATCTCAAAGAAAATGTCAACACCTCAAACATCAAGACATCCTCAAATGTTCCAGAGTTTGATGCAATTTTTGAAATAAACAAACGTGACGAACAGATTCAAGCTCACTGTAACATAATCAGAAAGTTGAAAGCCCAAATTTCGCAATTAAAGGGTGAAAAGAACAATGTGTCTGGCTCCCAAATGCCTCCTCCTTTAGATTCTCAATTTTCTCAATTTTCTCAAAACTTTCATCTTCAGAACATCATTAACGTATTACAACAAGAAAATGAGAGTTTTATAGAAGAAAATGAAAAGGTCAAACGACACTTCAAAGAGTTATACGATTCAATGAAAGTCATTCGTGACAAAAACAATGAAAAAATAACTTCGTTACAAAAGGAAATTGAGAATCTGAAGAGCCAGGTAAAAGGGAAAATGCCACTTGTCTTCAATGAGAATGTTACATCAAAGTCATCTGTAGACTCTAAATATACTGTGAGTGTTAAATACATTCCTCCTCATCTTAGAAATAACGAACTTGTGTTTCATAACTATTTCTTTCACCTTAAGGATAGTCTAGAATGTCTCCGTGAGATTGTAGAAGAGGATCACATAAATAAGCCACTTGATAGTGAAATTAGGTTTGCTTGCTTTCAGGCCAAACGATCTCAGGAGCTGTTAGAATGTTTAAGAGCAACATGTCCTAAATCCTTATGTGAGAAAGATAAAGCTGTGATGCCTTGCTCTATGCCCAGTGTTAAGAAAGTGAAATTTAATGCGCCTTCAAGTAGTTCAGATCCCAGCACTTCTAAACCTGAAATGCAAAAAGTAGCAAAACCAACTAATGTTCCCATTCCCTCTACAGGAGTAAAAAGTGATACCAAAGTAAGCAGGTCAAAGCCTCAAGGCAACACAAAGAATGATAGGACCTTGCAAGCTAGGAATGTTCAGTGGAAGAGAGTAGAAGATCACCTTAGGAAGAATGAACCTATGTTGAATAAAATGAATCGTGTTGATTCTAGTGTTAGCTCTAAGCATGCTGTAATTAATGCGAATTCTGCTACTTATGACAAAACATGTAATGATGATTGGTTGGTTTCTGTTACTAATCATGTATGAGGTGTGAATGATTTGATTTATGCTGTTAAATACCATGTTAAAATTGTTAAGGCCAAAAATCAAGCTAAGAAGGCTAGAAGGCAAAGGCGAAAGAAGGTTAGAAAACATTGGAAACCCACAGGAAGAAAATTTAGTAATGTAGGTTATCAGCGGAAACCTACTGGCCGCAAATTTAATCCTAATGAGTTGTGCCCAGATAAGGTTTTAAAATGTACCTTTTTGAGGGGTCATTTTAGCCCTTATTTGATCACTTTTGTATTCGTTATTACTTAATATCGTTCCTTTTCACTTTTTAGGTATCTTGAAGGCAAAATGCTGGAATGACACTTATTCGGACGAAAAAACGCGAATATACGAAGAAAATGGCCAAAGTCAAGAATCGAGACACTCAGCTGCTGGGCTGAAGGGGCGGCCACAGTGTTATCTGCGACGACGTCGCATCACTTTTGTGACGGCTCAGTAGCCAAATTGCTTATTTACAAGTGACGGTGTCGGGTTTTAAAAGAGTAGGTCGTCGCAACTCAGACGGCCTAGATTTGATCCACGACGCCGAGATCGAAGGGGACGGTCCACAAGCATAAGGTGGCGCCGTCGCAAGACTAACGTGGCCAAGACGAAACCCTAATGACGGCGACCCGACGGCGTCACAAATCAAAGGGTGACGCCGTCGCATATGTAATCTTATATATAGAATCCGAATTTTTTAGTTTTTAGTGTGTAGTCTTTTGGAGTAAAAACCTAAACCAAACCAAAGCTGTCTTGTATAGTATTTTAGGGTTCCAAACCCTATCTTACATTAAGATAAGTGTTTTACTTCATTAATTTAATTATGTCTTCAATTACTTGTGTGTATGCTTGCATGTTCCCCATGTCCGACTAATTTATTGTGTGTTTGCTTAGGGAATATGAAACTTAATTATTGAATATTGATTGGTTGTCTCTTATCTTAATTGTTAATGATCTAGTAATGCGATAGGTCATCCGTTGTGTAGTTAATGTTTGATTAATCTTTGTGAACCTTAGTTTATAATACCTAGAGTTGTTGTAGGCTAAACCATCCAAAGAGTACCTTAGAGTTAAAGTTTATAAATCCTAGAGATTTTGTAGGCGACACCCTTTGGTAGTTTCAAAGAGTTAGGGATAAACGCATACCCTACGACCTTAGACACACAACGCGATTAAGAATAAGGACGTGACAATTCAACCATCAATAGGAGATAATTAAGGAGTAATACAACCTAAGTAAACACATCTTTAAATCATCATACGAGCATAAAATAATTAGACATAGACTACCCTCACCATAGTTAATTAGATAATTAGATAGTAGAAGTAATCGGTAGAAATACCAACCCCCAAATCCAAACCCCGAGATTCGTAATTTCCATTTTGTAAAAAACATATAAAGCTAAAAAAAATAATCTTCCTCAACCCCAACCTTAGCGTAGTAACTTCTCACTAGCATTCCTATTCCCCTAGAGAACGATATCAATTCCCGTGGCTTACCCTAATACTACACTACAACGATTAGGTTCACTGCCTAGGGTGTTGAAAAACTTGCTTGACGAAAAGGAAGTTCCTTTGACCCCGAATGACTACGAAGATTGGAATGAATCCCCTGAAACCCCCGTTAAAGTGGTTAATGCCATATCAGCTATATCAGCTCCTCTTGAATCTTCCAACGTCACCGAGGAGCAAATGAGTGCTCTTGAGAGAAGGATTGATTATCTGATAGAAAGGCATAAGAGAGCTCCCGTACAAATCCATCGAAGCGCCAATTCCGCTAATTCCACCAACCACCCAACACCCTTCTCTGAATCCCCAAGTCGTGAGAAAAATCCTAATTCCGAATGGTGCTTCCGTTCTACTTCCCCAATACCACTCTCACCAAGCTTTAAGGAACAAATGAGGGAGTACATGGCAGCTCATACGGAGAGATTAGCAAAATTTGAAGAGGAGGTTTATAGGCAAAGAGAGGAAATGCAAGCAAAGATGACGGAAATGATGAGCCTGGTAAAAGAATATACAAAGACAAAAGTTCCCGAAAAGGTACTAGTAAGAAGCAACGATTATCCTCCCACTTCGTTTGTTAACGCCATTTCCATTATGCCTGAGGATGGAAAGGTTGAGGAGAAGAAAACTGAGAAAAGCAAGAGGGAGGAGGCTGAACCTAATAATGAGCCCAAGACCATTGAGTACTACCTAAAGCACGAAATTAACAAAAAAACCATTGTTAACCAAGTGAACAACTTTAGGTACAATGAGGTTCTTAGGGAAGCCCTTGAAGGAAAAATAACAGAAGAAGAGTATGACACCATGACTATGGGACCTCTATATGAGCTGGTTCTAAAAAACCAGTAACTAAAAAACGAGACACCACAGGGAACTTCGTGATACCATGTAGCATAGGTGATATTGATAATATAAATGCCTTAGCCGGGGGTTTGATGTAAACATAATGCCATTATCAATCTATAATAAGTTGACTAGGGAGAAGCCAGCCAAGACCGATCTTAGACTTTCCTTAGCAAATCACACCTATGTCTACCCCATAGGAATCGCGGTGGATGTTTTAATAGAGGTGGCTAATATCGTCTATCCGATGGATTTCGTGATCATAGATGTTGAGGAAGATAGAAACATGCCACTCATTCTTGGGACACCTTTTCTGGCCACCACCAAAGCAACCATCAAATGCGGGGAGGGCATCATGATACTTAAAAGCGGAAAAGGGTACGCTAGGATACCCATTGTTCCAAGGTATCCTCTTAAGATCATGGAAAAGATTGCGGGTGAGAATCCACAAGTCCCTAGCAATATGGTTAATAAGAAAATGAACGATTGGGAAAAAGGGCTTAGAGATTTTATGGTTCAAGGGCTGCATGCAACATTGTGGAAGCACGATAAAAAGTTAGGAAATAATCCCACTTCGATACCAAAAACACAAAGGAACCCTAAGGAATTTTTAAAGGGAGAAAAAGTACTCTTATACAAATCACGGATAAGGGCATTACAAGGTAGAAACAAACCAAGATGGTTTGGGCCTTTTACGGTGAAGGAAACTAATCTAAAGGATAAAACCGTTACCATAATAGACGACGTTGGCAAGGAATCCACGGTAAGCATACAACGTCTACGCCCTTTTGACGAAGGGAGAGCGAAGGAAGAAGGTGACGGTGATAAAGTCACGTAAGGGCACGACTACGAGTCTAGCTACAATACTCATTAATAAAGAAAAGCGCTTCGTGGGAGGCAACCCATGCTTAATTGTTTGCTTGTTTGTGTCATATATCTTTTATTGATTGTTTATTCTCATGTTTAAATTTGTAAAAATGATTTATTTTGTTTTTAACCTCGTCTTAATTACATATAAAGGTATTTTACATAAAGGATAAGTGTAGGGAGGATTACACACATTTTCAAAAGAAACGTAAATATGAGAATTTCAATTAATTAAAAGATATACATGTGTACTTGTTCGAGTCAAATGCTTGTATCGAGTCATAATGGATGTTTTGCAGGAAATTTTTCCAGATTCTAAAGATGTAAATTTTCCAGAATTTTTTTCCAGAAAATCGCAGACCAATTTTTGTCAGATAACTGACGCTGATCGGATGGCGCCGAAGGAGCAAAACAACTGATTACTTTTTTCTCGCTGAGCTACTTATAAAAATTTTGGAATTTTTCAGGTCTTAATTTTCCAGAAATTCTGTAAACATCAATTCCACAAGCATTATATCCTAGTTTAGTAGAGTCCTATATATATTATTACTGCCGATTTTACGCGAAGGTTTCGTTTGTTTTCTTCAAGTGTGCAGGTTTAATTCATCAAGAAGAAGATACATAAGATGAGAAGGAGCTTTTCACGCAAACGTTCTTCTTGAAAAGATGTAACCACCACTTTACACGGATCCTACCGAGCTAATCAGGGGAGTACTAGTTTCTTTCATCTTTTATTACCTTCCATTATCATAACTTTGATACTTTGGGGAACATTGGGGACAATGTTCAGTTTAAGTGTAGGGAGGGAAAATAAAACGGGAACTTTGAAACTATGCTTACCCTTGATTATTTGCTTTGTCCAATTGCATTTGTGTAATAAACCATGAGAAAATGTCGGTTAGGGTAATTTTGGCACCAAATTTTTAATTTTTCATGACATATAGGAGTGGGCCATTAGTCTTAATAAAGCGTCTCATAGATAGGAAGTTGCATGACTAGCACAAAAAACCCTTTACCACTTTAATTCCACCCAAAATGTGAGGATCGCCCTTAGATTAGTAGGAATTAAAGCATTCATCTTTAATGCTTAGTGTGTGAATCGGTAGTATAATAGATTCTAGAACTTGTTTTGTGATGCATTCCGAGATTGCTAGTAAGACTACACTTGTGTAGTTAGGAATAACTAAATGATAAGAGGCATTAGGATAACCCTTGTTTGATACCCGTAATATAATTACTTCTTCTACATCGGTTGAGTAATTCCTCCACATCTTTGCGTTGTACTCATCTTTAGTACACGATACCCCTAGTTAACCCCTCAGAGCCTATCCTTTTCGCGGTTCTCATGATATTTCGGTTTTCCGGAATATCAATGAAGAGCATTGTTACACCCCACCCCCAAATGTACACCCAAATTGCCTTAGCCTACCTTGTATGCACTCACTTTTAGTGCATTATTGTTATCACCTTAAACCCTTAGTTCAATTATCTAGTTGCTTGCATAAGTTGCTAAGTCGAGTCATATCCTTTGTACACAGTTTTGGGACGATTGGGACTCATGGGAAAAGTTAAAGTTTATGAAATGACGGGAAGGGAACGTTAAATTCAAATTCCCTTTATTTGCGTAATAATGTACTCCAAGTGTTTTGATCTTTTAAATTCGGGTCAAATTAGTGTTAGAGTAATAAAAACTCAAGTGTAGGGATGTGCCTATAAATCCCCATCATTTTGATGTTATCATAGAGGATGGTAGAGTAAAAGTGTATGAAAAAAAAAAAAAAATACATACGGGCTACCATCCTACATCTATCTTTAATTTATGTTTGTTTGTTTCAGTTATCTAGAGTCTAGAGTGTCGAGTCTTGGCTTAGCAACGCCATTCTTCGTATGCTTGTAACATAAAGATTTTTGACTTGCCACCACTAAATAGCCTATCCAACCAAACCCTTTGTTTCCCTACCGTAAGCCTAAGATTACAACCCTTTAAAAGACCTCTTTGATAGTCTTTCCTATGTGCTTACGCTAAAGCGATGGAGGTTTGATCTAGTCTCAAGCCTATGGTAATCTATGTACTAGGACCGGTTAATGAGTGTTTATCTTCCATTTCCAACTTGTTATATTTCATATACACCCGAGAGATGTGAGTATCCAAACACCCCATGTGAGGTGCTAGTATGCAATTTCCGTGCTTGTTATGAATTTTACGGGGCTTATATGTGTTGTGGATTGTTTTAAACCAATGCTTCATGACCTCTAACTTATAAATTAATTGGCTAAAAGCACATTTGCTTGAGGACAAGCAAATACCAAGTGTAGGGATATTTGATAAGGTTTTAAAATGTACCTTTTTGAGGGGTCATTTAAGCCCTTATTTGATCACTTTTGTATCCGTTATTACTTAATATCGTTCCTTTTCACTTTTTAGGTATCTTGAAGGAAAAATGCTGGAATGACACTTATTCGGACTAAAAGGCGCGAATATACGAAGAAAATGGCCAAAGTCAAGAATCGAGACACTCAGGCTGCTGGAACTGAAGGGGATGACGTCAGGTGTTATCTGCGACGCCGTCGCATCACTTTTGTGATGGCTCAGTAGCCAAATTGCTTATTTACAAGTGACGGTGTCAGGTTTTAAAGAGTAGGTCGTGCGCAACTCGACGCCTAGATTTGATCCGACGCACGCCGAGACTGAAGGGGACGGCGTCATAAGCATAAGGTGATGCCGTCGCAAGACTAACGTGGCCAAGACGAAACCCTAATGACGGCGACCCCACGGCGTCACAAATCATAAGGTGACGCCGTCGCATATGTAATCTTATATATAGAATCCGAATTTTTAGTTTTCAGTGTGTAGTCTTTTGGAGTAAAAACCTAAACCGAACCAAGGCTGTCTTGTACAGTATTTTAGGGTTCCAAACCCTATCTTACATCAATATAAGTGTTTTACTTCATTAATTTAATTATGTCTTCAATTACTTGTGTGTATGCTTGCATGTTCCCCATGTCCGGCTAATTTTCTTGTGAGTTTGCTTAGGGAATATGAAACTTAATTATTGAATATTGATTGGTTGTCTCTTATCTTAATTGTTAATGATCTAGTAATGCGATAGGTCCTCCGTTGTGTAGTTAATGCTTGATTAATCTTTGTGAACCTTAGTTTATAATACCTAGAGTTGGTGTAGGCTAAACCATCCAAAGAGTACCTTAGAGTTAAAGTTTATAAATCCTAGAGATTTTGTAGGTGACACCCTTTGGTAGTTTCAAAGAGTTAGGGATAAACGCATACCCTACGACCTTAGACACACAACGCGATTAAGAATAAGGACGTGACAATTCAACCATCAATAGGAGATAATTAAGGAGTAATACAACCTAAGTAAACACATCTTTAAATCATCATACGAGCACACAATAATTAGACATAGACTACCCTCACCTTAGTTAATTAGATAATTAGATAGTAGAAGTAATCGGTAGAAATACCAACCCCCAAATCCAAACACCGAGATTCGTAATTTCCATTTTCTAAAAAACATAAAAAGCTAAAAAATAATCTTCCTCAACCCCAACCTTAGCGTAGTAACTTCTCACTAGCATTCCTATTCCCCTAGAGAACGATATCAATTCCCGTGGCTTACCCTAATACTACACTACAACGATTAGGTTCACTGCCTAGGGTGTTGAAAAACTTGCTTGACGAAAAGGAAGTTCCTTTGACCCCGAATGACGCGTGTAGCGTTATCATGCCCTAAATTATCTATGTCAATGCCCATTAGGAAATGGATGCCTACCGGTAGAACTATTCCTTTAAGAAGTGAACATACTTTGAATAGGTCTAATGCTTTCACTAGCACTGCATCTATCCCTAATGATTCCATTGATTCTGTTTCTGATGTAGGTGTTCCAATCACTGTTACTAACCAAATGGAACCCATTCTTGCATGGGGATCCCAATTATCCAGTTATCCTTTTTTGTATGTGTTCAACTGCAGGTCGTTCTAATCGTTCTGTGGTACTTGGACTCTGGCTGTTCCAAGCATATGACTGGAGACCGGTCACGGCTTGTGAACTTCGTGAGTAAATTCATCGGGATAGTTAGATTCGGAAATGATCATTTTGGAGCTATTTTGGGTTATGGAGATTATGTTGTTGGAAGTAGTGTGATCTCCAGGGTATACTATGTTGAAGGTCTTGGTCATAATTTGTTCTTTGTTGGTCAATTATGTGATTCCGATCTAGAGGTGGCTTTTAGAAAACATACTTGCTTCGTTAGAGAACTTGATGGTGTGGAACTCTTAAGAGGAACACGTGGCATAAACCTATACACCATCTCTATCGAAGATATGATGAAGTCCTCTCCTATCTGCTTGTTGTCAAAGGCTTCGAAAACAAAGTCATGGTTATGGCATCGTCGTCTCAATTACTTGAACTTCGCCACCATTAATGATCTTTCCAGAAAGGACCTAGTAAGAGGCTTACCTAGATTAAAGTATGAAAAGAATCATCTTTGTTCAGCATGCCAATTGGGAAAAAGCAAGAAATATGCCCACAAACCCAAACCCACAAACTCAGTTATGGAAGTTCTTCACACTATTCATATGGATTTGCGCAGACCTATGAGAGTGCAAACAATTAACGAGAAGTATTATGTGTTAGTCGTGGTTGATGACTACTCTCGATTCACTTGGGTTAAGTTCTTGAGGACAAAGGATGAAACTCCAGATGTCATCATTAAACTTATCAAACAGCTGCAGGTTCGACTAAACAAGACTGTTAGAATCATCCGAACTGACAATGGAACTGAGTTTGTTAATAAAGAACTTAGTGAGTTTTATGAAAGTGTTGGAATCAGTCATCAAAGAAGTGTTCCACGAACTCCTCAACAAAATGGTGTAGTTGAAAGACGAAATCGAACTCTTGTGGAAGCCGCAAGAACAATGCTGATTTATTCAAAGGTTCCAACATTTCTATGGGCCGAAGCCATTGCCACTGCATGCTACACCCAAAATCGATCCCTAATTCACACAACTCATGGAAAAACTCCATATGAACTTGTCCACAATCGAAAACCTGATCTATCCTTCCTTCGCGTGTTTGGTGCTTTGTGTTACCCAACTAATGAGGGTCAAGATTTAGGTAAACTGAAAGCTAAAGCGGACATTGGAGTATTTGTAGGATATGCACCAAACAGAAAAGGATACCGAATCTACAACAAAAGAACCCGAAATATCATGGATACAATTCACGTTACGTTCGATGAGCTAACCGGTCAAATGGCTCCAGGACAATCCAGTTCCGGACCCGCCTCACAACTGTCATAAATTAGTCCCATTAGTTCCTCTCTTGTACATAATCCCTCATCTGCAGTACCGTATGTACCACCCTTGGAAGAAGATGTGAAGAAATTTTTTAATCCAATGTTTGATGAATACTTTGAATCTCAGGAGAACATCCACTCTACTACTTCAACAGAGGCTGCACCTAATCCATCCAACACTGTCAATCCATCCATCTCTATGTCGGTATCTCACGAAGCGTATTCTGTAGATCATTCTTCATCATCATCAACTCTTCAATCTACAAGTGTACATACTGGAAACATTGCTGCAGTCACAGATGAAGTAAACGCTTTTGCCACTCCAGAAGATGCACCTTTTGAAAATATTTTTGCCCCTAATCCATCATCTGAACCATCTTCATCAGGGGAAAACAACTCTGCTACATCAGTTCCTCAACCACAACCACACGAGCATTTCAGAAAATGGACATACGATCATCCATTGGATAATATCATAGGGAATCCCTCTCATCCGGTATCCACCCGTAAACAGCTTACCACAGATGCCTTATGGTGCTTCTTCAATTCCATAATGTCAAAAGTCGAACCTAAAGATGTCAAAATCGCAATGTCAGAGGACAGTTGGTTCAATGCAATGCAGGAGGAAATTCATGAGTTTGACCAACTTGATGTTTGGGAATTAGTACCAGCTCCTGAGTGTGCTATGATCATTGCTCTCAAATGGATCTTTAAAGTGAAACTTGATGAGCATGGGGATGTATTAAAGAACAAGGCAAGACTCGTTGCAAAAGGATATCGTCAAGAGGAGGGTATTGACTTTGAGGAATCATTTGATCCAGTTGCACGTATTGAGGCAATCAGAATCTTCTTAGCTAATGCAGCTAGTAAAAACACGGTGGTTTATCAAATGGATGTAAAGATTGCCTTTCTTAATGGAGATCTGAAAGAAATCGTGTAAGTCAATCAACCAGAAGGTTTTGTGGATCCTGAACGTCCTACTCATGTCTATCGCTTAAAGAAGGCTCTCTATGGTCTGAAACAAGCTCCAAGGGCATGGTATGATACTTTGTCAAAGTTCCTCTTATCTACTGGATTCAGCAAAGGAGCAGTGGATCCCATATTGTTCACCATTAAGTCAGGCAAACATTTAATCCATGTTCAAATCTATGTAGATGATATTATTTTTTCCTCGATCGACCCTACTGAATGTGACCAATTTTCAAATGAAATGGGCTCCAAATTTCAAATGTCTATGATGGGACAAATGTCATTTTTGTTGGGATTACAAATTTCACAAAGTCCCGGAGGCATTTTTATCAATCAATCTAAATATGCTAATGAAATTTTAAAGAAATTTGAATTTGATTCTTGTGACCCTGTTGACACTCCCACGGTGGAGCGTACTAAACTGGATGAGGACCACTCAGGGATCATGGTTGACCAAACTAAATATCGTAGTATGATTGGGTCCTTGATGTACCTCACTGCCAGTTGACCAGACATTCTGTTCGCTATATGCATGTGTGCTAGATACCAGGCTAAGCCTACCAAAAAGCACCTTGAAGCGGTTAAACGGGTCTTTCGGTATCTCCAAGGAACCATCAACATGGGACTTTGGTACCCGAAGGACACCGGTATGTCACTAACAGCCTATGCAGATGCTGACCATGCAGGATGTCAAGATACACGTCAAAGCACGTCAGGAGGTGCTCAGTTTTTGGATGATAAGCTTGTGAGCTGGTCCTCAAAGAAACAAATGAGTACTTCTATATCCTCTACAGAGGCAGAATACATAGCCATGTCATCTTGTTGTGCTCAAATCCTATGGATGAGATCCCAATTATCTGACTATGGCTTTGAATTCAACAAAATCCCTTTGTATTGTGATAACAAAAGTGGCATTGCTCTCTCATGCAACAACGTTCAACATTCAAGAGCAAAGCATATCGACATTCGACATAATTTCATCAGGGAGCAAGTGGAGAACGGTGTGGAGGAACTTTATTTTGTGAGGACTGAATACCAGTTAGCAGACATCTTCACCAAAGCTCTTCCTAGAGAACGTTTTGAGTTTATCCTTCCACGGCTTGGTCTAAAGAGTCTACAACCGGAAATACTCAAACGTCTTCAAGAGGAAGACGAGGAGTAAAAGTTTTTCTTCATCCATCTCTTGTAAATATTTATTCAAAAAGCCAAATACAAAATTATAAAACCCACA
This sequence comes from Chrysanthemum makinoi, assembly GCA_910596185.1. Lineage (NCBI taxonomy): Eukaryota > Viridiplantae > Streptophyta > Magnoliopsida > Asterales > Asteraceae > Chrysanthemum > Chrysanthemum makinoi. Next base: position 226,670,312 of record OU343223.1, on the reverse strand, counting down.
AAAGAAAATAGAAAAATATAAAATTTTAAAAAATCCATAAAAATCAGAAAATCTTTGAAAAAGCTAAAAATATTTTTCCCATCTTTTCTTTTATTCGATTTTATCTACGGTCTTTGTGTTGTCATTCAAAGAGTGACACGGGTCTTTAGATGAAGTTCGAATGTACATATTTAAAAAAAAAATAAAAAAATAAAAAATAAATAAGTAAATTTTGAGATGGAGAAAAATGGTGGTTTATTGTCATTTAAGGCAGTAACCCGTATTTCAAAAGAAAGAACAGAGCCGTGCTTTATCTTATTTTTCAAATCTCATGCTCTGATTCTAAAAACAAATATTTGTCACCAAAAAGACAAATGTTTCCTTCACAAATATCTTTCCTTCTATAAATTCTTCTGAAAAATATTTGTTATCTAATGAAAACTAATAGCTTTGAAAAATAACTCGGACTCAATTTTTGAAAATCATCTGGACTTGACATTTGTCAAAATCTCTATTTCTCAATCAACAACTTATGTCATTGATTGAGGGGGAGAATGATTTCAATTAAATCAAAAGGTTATTTGTCATACAATTGGTTCAGAACTTGGCTTATGTTATGTTTTCAAAAGATATTTATGCATGTTTGAACAATGGAGTTTAAAGTCTAAAATCTGATCCTTATCAGTTAAATGTTTTCATAAGCAAGTCACAATTCTCCTCAAAAGCTTTCAAAATCAATTTAAATCTATAGAGATCGCAAATCTTAAATGACTTGAAAATTGTGATCGGGGGAGAATTTGTGATTTAAATTGGCTTTAAACTGATAATTCGATAAATGGTTTTATAAGTGATTAGCAAGCTCTCCTCTCTACATGTGCCAAACGATTTCAAAATTTTCCATGCACATGTTAAGGGGGAACATCTATATCAAACCAAAAAGGATTGAAACGTGATTGATTTGTTTCAAAGTGCAGGTTTTCCCTAATATGTGCAAAACACTTTCGAATCTCGATGCACATATTGAGGGGGAGCAATTTTTTGAAAACCACATCCTTTCCCAAAAATATCTTTAACTAACTATGAAAAATACTAATCTTGATCGGGAAGGTGATGTCGATATTTTTAGAAAATGTTAATCAATGAATTGAATTATTCCTCTTGCCTCCATGTGCCACAAAGATTTCAAATATACGATGCACATGTTGTGGGGGAGCTTTTTCTAAAAATATCAAAAACAATTCAGGTACAAAATGTTTTGATCATGTATCACAAGTACTTGGATTGATTTTCAAATGGTTTTCAAGTGGTTCCAATGGCAGATGAACAATACCAAAAAGACCGACCAAATCTACTTTATGTATGGAGATATAAGGATGGTTAGGTTAGGTATTCGTTCCCACGATCTCGCCAGAGCCGGAGGGATCTACCCAGGGACAATCCACTAGATAGTGTAGAGTCCTTAGGAATGATGAAAAAAAGGAGGAGAAAAGTGAGAAATGGGAAGAGTGCGGACTGAGAAAGAGCTAGAACTGGAATAAACCAAACAAGGTTCTAGTTATGAAGTCTCGGTAAGCACTGAAGGGTTGAAGAATGAAAAAGAATTGAATAAGAAAAGGGTGAAAAGAAATAGCCCTCCAATAATTCAACCTTAGGGCAGAAACCGGGTTCAATACATATGCTACTGGTGTTTACCAAGGTAACACTGGTATTGAAGACAAGACGTCATGGACCCAGTGACGCACTGCACTACAAATTCCCAAGCTACTCAAGTTCCTCTTAGAAGGACTTGTTTCATTCTCACGGGGAACCTACATTATCTATCGACTTTCTATTAGAGATGGTTGATATTGAAGAAGGAGACCCTCTCCCTAGTCTCCGGTATAGAAACCAAATGTGCACTATTGAGTCTAGAGCCACGAGATCATCAATAAATCTCATTAGGACATAATCAATGAAGACTCTCTGTTTCACACAATGTGGAAAGAGAGAATATATCTTATGAGTCCTACGCATTATCCTTGTGGTATTGCCAGAACATCTAAGTGTATGCCAACATACTCACAAAGAAGATGGAAAGCCTTTTAGAGCCAACATCAAACAAGCTCTTGGTAGGTGGCATGTGAGATCTATCCAATAGATCAACCATGTGACAACTGAACAGAAACAATAGGGCGATTCAAAATTATGAATCAATCCTGGTTTAGGTAATGGATTGACGGATTCCTTTGAAAAACCGGTCGTTGTGCGTAAAATTCTTTTCTCTAGCACATCGACTGTGTATTAATATTTCAAAATAAAAGGTGTTTATGATTGATAATTGATTTTCCTTAAAACCTTGGTTGTATTGCAAAAACACTTTATATTGAGCAGTACACGATTGTTTTTCAAATCTCTTTTCATCAATCAGTGAATCTCAAATTCGCTGGTTCACTCACTCCGTGTTGTCTTCTTTAAGACGTTCCGGATTGAGAACGGCTAGAGCAGCTGCGAAACCCTGTCAAGGAAATTCTTCGGAATTATACCTGATCACAGGAAGTACTTGTACTGATCAACGGGGAACCGTGGACCGTGTACCTCAATTCAACGAAAGTGATCAAAGACACTTTCGTGCGCTTTATTGCTAATCGTTGTATGCAGGTACACCCGACGCTTTGCAGTGATCGAATTGAGAGGTCAATCTATTGCCGCATGCTCACACAACATATTCACTTCGAAATCATGATAAGTGCATCAACAACTCTGATATTTACACTCCATGCTTCTGCTACTGCAAATATCATGAATCAACTAAAGCTTCCGCTACTCTGATGAAAAGAAATCATGATCCAGAATGTGAGCATGTCGATCCACTGTCACAACATCACATAATGTCAACACTACAAAGGAAGAGTCAGAGATTTATGGAAGCTGATGATCTCAAAGCTGGCTCAAAAACTCATCATCATGTGGATCAGTTAAAGACCTCCACTTAGATTAACCAAACATGTAAAACATGAAGAATCAAAGACTACGGGCTACAGAGCAAAGAACCTATACAAGAGTCCAAGAACAATCTTAATGTAATATCCGTTTGTATTCTATGTATTATGAGGTGACCTCAATTAGGGGGAGATTGTTAGGATTTAGAAAATCCAGTCATTAAAGTGTCGATCACCTCAAGTATATGTAATCGTTAGAAAGCTCGTAGTCGTAGTTATTTAATGTTAGTTAGTATTTAGTTTAGTATCACCGTGGAGGACGGACGGGTCTTTACCCACTGTATGCCTGATCCACAGCCCGTAGGTGGCGTATCTTGTATGACACTATAAATACCCTCTACCTCCCAAGGTAGAGGGTTGGAGCTACAATACCATTTTTCTTTTATTTCACATAGTTCCCAACTCTCTTCCCTTTCTCTCTCTAGATCTTTCTCTCTCTAAAATTAGTATACACCCCATATGCTTATGGTTTGATGTGTTTGTGAAATCCTATATGTTACATGGGCAATGTGTGCGCAATTAGTTATTTCCATGGGATATCAGCAAGACTGATGGTGAGATTCTAAGTAAAGTGGTGTAGTCATGTTGATTATTCTTTGTATGTGCTTATGCATGGCTATGTTTTAAGGATATTGAAAGTTATTCCATACACTTATGCCCACAATATTTCGTTTAAAACCATTACTTTATAGCAAAAATCTAAATCATATTAATTATTGTCAAAATAGTAATGACATACATTTTCAGCAGATTCTGAAGCTTCACTCAACGATGACAATTGATGTGAAGCTTCTTTTCACTTAAAATACTCCCTGGGAATGAATTCATGCTCCCCAACTGATATTTTTCAGTTACAATGTCCTCATCCTGGATCTTTTGTTAAATGAAAAATAAGCAAGTTTAATATATTAATACGACTCCTGACCGTATTATACTTGAATTTAGAATCTTTTTTTTCTTTTTCTTTTTTTTTAATTTAAAAGGGTTTAAGATCAGATTATGCTTATTTGAGATGATAGTCATATTTAATTACTCGAGGGTACTTATATTCGATAGGTTCTAAAAGTGTTCATAATTAGTCTACTTTTCGAACCAATGTAGTATGTTCATTCTCTACAGCTGCAGCAGTGGCTGGCAATTAGTCTCACTATCGTGATCATATCTACTACCGCGGTTAAAAAAGCTTATAGAAAGGCGATTATTTTTGTGCAACCTGATAAACTCCAACAAAGGGGCGTAACCATTCGGCAAAGGTACATATGTGAAAGGTTTGATCTTTTGAAGGTACACAATTCTCGCATGTTTTTATTGATTGTGATATAACAAAAGTATCCTTAGGTAAATTGTTTTATCTCATAAGCATTAAAAGATGCTATTTATGATCCATGGAATCATCTTAACCAGTTCTTTATTGATCTCATCCTATCATCCGCAGAGTAAGCTTATCTATATATATGTATGGAATTTCTTCTTTACATATATGCATAATAGCAATATTGAAAAGACTCAATTTTTAATCGTTTTTCAGGATATTATGCCAGAACCTGTATCTGGGGAAAGCCATTTAAATACAATGTTGATGGAAGAAGTTTTTATGGCTTTGGCTAATTTTGAACATAAAGAAACTTATGAAGAACTAAAGAAGCGATTTCAGACATACTTAAATTATAAAAATACAACATTGTTTCCCATTGATATTAGAAAGGTGAACATCAACTCTCATAACTACTCGTGTATCATGAAAGTCCTCTTCATTCTGAAATGTGAATACCAACTAATAGAAGCCTTTTTGTTTCCTTCAGGCTGCTTACATATCTATAATGAGAACTTTAAGTTTTCTTGATTGAAGTGAGGTCGATTCCCTACTAAAGCTATATAGTCATAATATGTCTTCAGCTCAAGAGCCATTTTATATATTTAAAGACGAGATTCAAGGGTCTGTAAGTTTCTTTTCTGTCCATTTACTTACTGCTGGAACCTCCTAAGTTAAGTTTTTGTTCATTAGATTGATACCTGCAGTCCTACCTTTCATCAACGGGAACTCATCCCTGTTGCCAGCGCTGAAAAATCCTGTCTTACAAAGGAAGTACTCCTTTCCAATTGCGACAACATTATTGGTAGGTATGCTTCTCACTTACTACTACAATTTAAGCATGTGTTGCTTCAGTTCTAAAAATGAGTTTCCTGATATGGAAGACGGATGAGCTCGAGAAGGCTATTTTTGTAGCTGGTAGAGACCCTTCTTTGTACGGCTTGTACCAACTCGAACTTGAAAAATGTAGAAAGTGGACCAGTACTTCCCTAATAAGCTTCAGGTATGTCGGTAACGGGTTGTTTCGGGTAAGGGTATTGTGGGCCGGGTTGTGTTGGTTATGGGGGTATTCAAGCAAAAATACAAGTGCTATGTATCATGAGTTATGATTCTTTCTAATATGCAATCTTTTATCAAATAAAGCACACTGTGCTTTGCATTCTCTTTATCTCAATAGTGCATGTATGTGTGGGTCTGTATATTTTCTTTTTTATAGCTTCATGGCTTTTTACTAAAGATATTATATTTGCTATAACTCACATATTGTTATAAATTAAGATGGGAGGCAAAGTCCAAGTACTATTATTTTGGTCCCTTTGTGGACTGATGATGGGTTTGGTGAAAAAAGTTACAGAATAACACGGGTTAGATTAATAATAACAAAAACATTGTTGTTTCTCTTTCTTGCCTCCACTATTAAAAACTTACCATTGACACTATTAAAAATCTGCATGAAACATAAGCAACCACTATTAGTAATAACAAAATCTGCATGAAACATAAGCAACCACTATTAAAAACTTAGAATTTCATTGGAACAGACCTTGGGCTTAGGTCCAGGATTCATAACATCATCTTGACACTATGGCCTAATCGAAAAATGTACACCAAATTGTCATTTAAATTGTTCCTACTAAACCTCTTCATTTTGCAAATTACCATTGACAACGACTTCAATTGCGAACACCATGTAAGTGTGAAATGTTGTTGAGCTGTTGCAGTTGCATTGTGTGAAATTTTGTCCCAGTACACATTCTCCCTTGTGAAAAAGTGAGAAATGTAAGTGAAATGTTGTTGAGCTGTTGCGGTAGCCAAAGAGGTATAAACAAAGCGCATGTACGTGACCTATTGTGAGGTGCACATTGATTGCCCCATCACCAAAATCCGGAAAATTTTAGTTGAATGTAATAAGAGCAAGCTAAACCCCCATAACTGGCCTTGCGCAAGAACACCTTTTCGACCCCATCACCAAAATCCGGAAAATTGTAGTGGATCGATCTTGATAAATGAACTCACATTGTATATTGATAGTTTTTCTCTTTTTTTCAATTTTGTATTTACTTGATATGTGCTGCTTTCAATTATGTTTACACGTTCTTCATCTATCTACTATCTCATAAGGTTCGTTGATTTTATCATGTTTTCCATTTCTGCAGTCACTTGATGTGTTAGTTTGCATACATTTATCAATATGTAGTTATGTTTTTTGGGAATCACAAATCATTTGCATGTTTGTAAGGCCATTTTTTTGGCATTATTTTTGCTTTCTTGCTGTTTTGGGGCTTTCCTCCGCTATTATATTTCATCATAATGTTACTGGACTGATTTTATGAGATCTTTGTGTTTACAAAAAGTCGTTGAATAATGTTTTTTTTATTGTTTTAACGATTATTAGACTTTAATACTTTTTAGGGTATTTTGCATCTTCTAATGTTGCCATGCTGTTGTTGAACCATCTAAAGTATTATTTTAACATCGTTATAGTTGGTGCACTCGCGAAGAGGAGGAGACAACATACTTCACAAACAATGCAGGTAACATTTACTTCATAGATAATCATAATAAAGATAGCAATATGGACGGGTTAGGTAACGGGTCAAAATGGGTTGAGTTTCTTAAAGCTTTCAGATTCAAAACTTTGTGAGGTGTCCAAACGATAAAGCTTCGAGATAAATATGTTGGTTTTATTGAAAGTTGCTTTTAAGGTGTTTTAATGTTAGACCATTTTAACATATTTTACCAGCTACAACACATGTGCACGTGTCATATACGATGTCAAAAAACTTGAGTTGAAAGGAGTTTGCCAAGGTTTAGGATTAAATATGCTTCAATTATGATGATTCTTGACATGTTGAACCGGCTTCAATTAAATATATTACTTATCATTGTAGAGTCTATCTTCCGATCAGGTTGAACCTCATAGCCCTAATTAGATAAACTCAATTATAAGGAAGTTGAACATATACTAATTTTTTTCAAACCCAGATAGATAAAAGTAAGAGCCAAAGTAGAATTCTACGATCAAAGTAAGAGCTGAAGTAGAATTCGACGCATAGACTATCATTGTGACGGGGAAATAATTATTTCTATAACAGTTGGATTTTAAACTCAACATAATATTTTGTGCTCTACTGTTGTCCACTACAATCAGTCAGGAGACAAATTTATGGCTTAGAAAAATTGCTAATAACTTTGTCACCATCCTATTAGCTCTCTTCTTTTTAAAAATTGCAAAAAGTGCATAATAAAAATTGTTATAACAATTTTTAATGGTTATATAAGAAGCCTTTCCATCTCACATCGCATACGCGGCTAATTTATGAGTCACCTTAATGCAAGCTCTTGGCACCATTTTTCAGAATTTGGCCCTCAACTACAAATATGTTACTTATTTAGAACTATGTTTTACACTTGTGGGTTATAACATGAAACAAAATTTTCATGAATATATTTGTTTATATGGTATTTGGATGACAGGTTTTCTTGAGATTTAGTATTTTTAAATAGGAATTACATATCTTTGAATTTTGGTTGTGGAACATGTGATCGAAAAATCACTTTATGTACACTATTATGACAGGTGTGGTCTCACAGTCAATAAGTCATTCTCACTTTCAATCAACATGGAGCATTGAGGATACAAGTGTGTCTCAAATGATCATTGATGGGCTAGGATCACGAAGTAATCGGTACGCACAATAACGTGGCTATATGCTACAGGTAAAACTTAATATTTCCAAACCTTCAAATAAAAGTAAAAATGTATTTTTGGCGACTCTAGAACAGTTTTACAGTCCTTCTTACTTGAAAACTTTCTTTTCAAGCTAATTTAAATACCACTTGGTTGGCCATATAGAGAGATGAATTCACTGGATTGACCTTTCTAAACTAAATAGGTTGAAATTGTTATGATTGTGAAGCTAGAAAGGAATGACTCTCTATAAGCTTTTACATGGTAGTATTTTGATATGAATACTCTTGATCAAAACCACGATAAGCTCTAATATGACATGCTCTAGAAATGCTTGAAATTTGTAAGCTTTATGAGCTGATATAAAATTGGGTGGCTCAGGTCATTGGTTAAAAATGGATTTTGATGATGGATTTTAGATGAATCGTGAGATTAATAGGACTTATAGTAAAACTAGGAATTAAGAAGTTGGCTAAACCTTACTGCACAGTTTGATGGATTATTTGTAGTAAAAGGGTACCGTTTATAAAGAAGATAATTAACAGAAAACCAACTTACAGTACAAGATTGTGATTTCAACCAGAAGGTGTCAATGAACAAGTAACCAGAAGTAAACGGGAATGAAGCACAAGTAACCGAGGCTCGTGTTGAACATGATTCCCTTAAAACAATTCCGTGTACAACAACACGGTTGTTTCCCAGGGTACAACGGCCGGAGTGTGTATCTTTAATTGACAAATTGCCCAAAAAACTATTAGATCTTTTGTGAGTGTGTGCCGAAGAACAGGAATGAGCTGTGTGTTTTTGGTTGTTTGGAATGATTGTGATTGCCTTCAATTTATACACATTCAACTTGTAACTTATGGTATAATGGTGCAATCAAATCTGTTAATGACTCATGAAGTTTATGTTATAAATTATTTAAACTAAACATAATGCACCCATTCAAGAGGCAGATTTCAAACATAAGTCATAACACACTTTTGACCAATTTTCCCTCCATTCCAACCACCATTCTTCGAGACTCGATATCTCATTCACACCAACTGCATTTTGGACATATAACGGCTTGTTACGAAGCACTCACAGAGGACTACGTAACCATATAGAGCCTTAATCATAATAACTATATTTATTAATAGTTATCTATGTCCAAAGTTAGTGAAAACTCATTTTTTTCCACTAATATATTTCCAACAATCCCCCACATGAATGGAGATCGAGTAGAAACTCACAAATTTCCAATAATTTCAGCGGTTGAGTCTTGCATAGGATAGGTAGGTGTTACCCTTTGAACCTTCCCTTGTGAAATATTTAGTCTCCTAGCCGCCAGTAGAACGCGATGTATTTGAACCGATCCATTGTTTGTGTAGACGACAATATATGTTCACACAAGACTCTTCCGACACCGTCAACTCCTCATAGTCGTGTTCGTTATGGTCATGAACACTAGCCTGGTTCTCAAGAAGAGCTCTTAGGAAATGCGCCCCACATTTCCTCTCTGGGAACCCCACTTCTCTCTCACATAGGTGATTTCTCATTAAATCATTAAAAGCTCTAGGCTTAACCTCGTATGTCACTGATAGGAATGGACCAGGATGTTTATTAACACCCTCATGTGTTTTGGGAGGTTAACCTCCCACAGCGACTCCCACGCTTTATACAAGTAGGTTGTCCTATTGAACCCGTGATCTTGGGATCTCCAAATACCGGTTAGGTTTTCCTTCGTATAAACTCATTCATTTATGGGCTTTAGTCCCATTCCTTTTGACGACTTGTTAACTAACTCCCTGCTTAAGCCTTTCGTAAGCGGATCCGCTATGTTATCCTTTGATTTCACATAATCAATAGTGATAACTCCTGTAGAGAGTAGTTGTCGTATAGTATTGTGTCTACGTCTAATATGTCTTGACTTACCGTTATACATTATGCTATGAGCTCTGCCAATCGCCGATTGACTATCACAATGTATACATATGGTCACACGGCTTAGGCCACCTTGGTATGTCCTCTACAAATTGACGAACCATTCTCGCCTCTTCGCACATTTATCTAAGGCGATAAATTCTGACTCCATTGTGGATCTGGAAATAACCGTCTGTTTGGAAGATTTCCATGATACGACTCCACCTCTAAGTGTGAATACATATCCACTTGTTGATCTAGAGTCTTTTATATCAGATATCCAGTTTGCATCATTGTATCCTTCGATAACAGCCGGATATCTAGTATAATGCAATCCATATTCTCGAGTGTACCTTATGTACCCCAGAACCCTTGTTATACTTTCCCTGTTTGTAACTGGTTGTTCAGATACCTACTTAGCCTACTCACAGCGTATGCTAAGTCGGGTCTTGTACAATTCATTAGATACATCAAACTACCAATAATGCTTGAGTATCCCACCTGGTTAACTCCTTGACCTCTGTTTTTAGATAGATGTATAGTCGTATCAATAGGAGTCCTCGCAATGTTGGAGTCATCTCGATTATATTTCTCAAGAATTTTATCCACAAAGTGTGTTTGACTCAACATAAGTCCATTTTGGGTTCGTATGATTCTGATTCCAAGTATCACATCTGCCAAACCCATGTCTTTCATGTCAAACCTTGATTTCAACATGTCTTTAGTAGATCGAATCATCTTATCGTTGCTTCCAACGATTAGCATATCGTCTACATATAGACATAAGATGACATATCCATTGTTTGTGTCTTTCACGTAGACACACTTGTCACATTCATTAATTTTGAATCCACATTCGATCATGACGTGGTCAAACTTTTGATGCCACTGCTTAGGAGCTTGTTTCAATCCATACAGTGACTTGACAAGTTTACAAACTTTTCCCTCTTGTCCCGGGCGTGAATCCCGAGGTTGTTCCATGTAAATCTCTTCATCTAAATCTCCATTTAGAAAAGCGCTTTTACATCCATTTGATGAACTTCCAGATTTCTTATGGTTGCAATAGCAAGTACCATCCTTATGGATGTTATTCGCAGGCAAATAAGTGTCAAAGTAGTCCAGACCTTCTCGTTGTCTGTAACCTTTGATCACCAATCTTGCTTTGTACTTATCTATGGTGCCATTAGCTTTCATCTTCTTCTTGAAGATCCATCGATAGCCTAATGTTTTGCAACCCGGAGGTAGATCTACAAGCTCCCATGTATGGTTATGCAAAATAGAATCTATCTCACTCTTAATGGCTTCTTTCCATTGAGGCCCTTCTGAGGACGTAACCGCTTCTAGGTAAGAGTTTGGTTCACTTTCTACCATAAAAGAAACATAATCGGGTCCAAACGATTTCTCGATTCTTGGCCTTTTGCTTATTCTAGGTTCAACATTTTCTTCCTCAGATTGATGTTGTCTCTCATCGTGAACGATGTTATCATTTCGTTGTCTCTTTTCGTGGACAACTACGTCATCTCGTCTAGATGACTTTCCATTCTCCTTGGTCAAACAAGGGAACACGGTTTCAAAGAATGAAGCATTCCTTGATTCCATTATCGTATTCTTGTGTATCTCGATTTTTGACTCGTGCACAAGGAATCGATAAGCCGCTATTATGAGCATACCCAATGAATACACAATCAACGGTTTTGGGTCCTATCTTTTGAGCTTTAGGTGCCGGAATTGCCACTTTAGCTAGGCAACCCCACACTCGTAAGTATTTATAAGATGGTTTTCGTCCCATCCATAGCTCATAGGGGGTCTCTTCTTTTTCTTTACGAGGTATCTTATTCAAAAGATAAGTAGCCGATAAAATGGCTTCCCCACATGTTCTCGATTTAAACCGTAACTTATTAACATGGAATTTGCCATTTCTTTCAAGGTACGATTTTTCTTTCAAGCAATCCCATTCTCTGAGGTGAATAGGGTGCGGTGAACTCATGTCTAATTCCATGTTGTGAACAAAATTCAACAAATGGAGATACATATTCACCTCCCCTATCACTCCTTACTACCTTGATCTTTTTATTTAGTTGATTCTCAACTTCATTCTTGTATAGAATGAACTTATCTATTGCTTCATCTTTACTTTTAAGTAAATACACATAGCAATATTTCGTACTATCATCAATGAAAGTAATGAAGTACTTATTATCTCCTCTTGTTGGCACCGATTTTAATCACACACGTCTGTGTGAATTAGATCAAGAGGGTCGGTTTTTCTTTCAACCGAATGAAAAGACGATCTTGTCATTTTCGCTTCAACACAAGTTTCGCACTTGTGATTTGAGTCAATATGGAATGTAGGTATACAATTTAATTTCATTAGTTGTCGGATGGAATTATAATTGACATGACAAAGTCGGCCATGCCACACATTCGAGGTCTCAACTACACAAGTTGAATTAGTGTTCATTTTAGAAAGATTGTTTTTCTTAACAATTAAATCCAATTTGAACATTCCATTACGGGCGTAGCCCGTACCTACAACCATTTTATTCTTGGTTAATTCAAATGTGTTACACTCAAATGCAAGGCAAAACCCATACTTGTTGAGCAACCACCCGGACACAAGATTCTTTCGAATCTCCGGAACGTATAAAACGTTTTTGAGTTTTAACTCTTTTCCGGATGTCCATTTCAAAATCACATCACCCTCACCTTTAATATCAGCGGTGATGGAATTTCCCATGAAAAGTTTTTCACCATTGTTAACCTCTTTAAACAAACTAAAGAGACTCTTGTTTAAGCACACATGACGGGTGGCACTCATGTCAATCCACCACTCATTTGTGTTTGAACCTGCTTGGTTTACTTCTGAAATCATTGCAACAAAATCAAGCACCATTATGAAACTTTAACACAGAAAATTTGATAGTAGGTTGTAACTCGAGGTTGTACACAAAGTGATTTGTTTCTTACACAAATAAGTTATTAGGAAACTCACTCCTCTGCACCAATATTACAGCAACAAAGATCTCTTATAAATAATTTAATTAGATTTTAAGATAGCAAACAATAGATATAATGGCCAAAAGTACCACTACAAACTTGTACAGCAAATTCAGCAATTAACAAAAATGCAAAAAACCAAGTAAGGGCTGTTTGGAAGAACCTATTTGAGGGGCTGTTTGGACAGAAAACTAGTGCATAAAACCGTTATGAAATCTGTTTTTAGGGGCTGTTTGAAATGGCTTATTAAGGGCTGTTTGGACACAAAATAGATGCAGTAACAAGGTTAAAAAATTATGCTTTGGGTCGTTCCGACTCACCATAGTACGGGTTGTGATTGGACAGCTAATAAGTGCAGAAAATACGTTAAAACCCGGTTTGGGGCTGTTTGGACACGCCTTTTACGGCTGTTTTGACAGAGAAAATTATGCAGAAAAACCAATATGAAACCGGTTTAGGGGTCTGTAGAAATAAAGAACAAGGCTGAAACTCTAGACAAACTTGTTTTAGAGAATATGCATAGAACGTGGTTAGAACAATCTAAACAGAAAGGATAATAAAGCACCACACCTTATATAAAATCTAGACAGTTAGTTAAATAAAATCAACACAGAATCTATATAAACTGGATTCAACATGAGCAGTTTGAAAGAAATATCATAATCTGTTTTGAAATAATACCCCGATTGGAACAATATCAAACAAGTTAACAGGTAAAGATCTAACAGTAGGTTCAAATGAAACACTTAGTAGAATTCAAAACGTTTTCTTCCTTATAAACTGTTACACGGAATTGTTTTAAGATTGTAGTAAAAGGGTACCGTTTATAAAGAAGATAATTAATGAAAACCAACTTACAGACAAGATTGTGATTTCAACCGTAAGGTGTCAATGAACAAGTAACCGAAGTAAACGGAATGAAGCACAAGTAACCGAGGCTCGTGTTGAACACGATTCCTTAAAACAATTGCGGTAAACAAAACGGTTGTTTCCCTGTGGTACAACGGCCGGTGTGTACCGCCGAATTGACAAATTTCCTAAAAACTATTAGATCTTTTGTGAGTGTGCCGGAAGAACAGAATGAGCCGTGTGTTTTGGTTGTTTGGAATGATTGTGATTGCCTTCAATTTATACATATTCAACTTGTAACTTATGGTATAATGGTGCAATCAAATCATTAATGACTCATGAAGTTTATGTTATAAATTATTTAAACTAAACATAATGCCCATTCAAGAGGCAGATTTCAAACATAAGTCATAACACACTTTTGACCAATTTTCCCTCCATTCCAACCACCATTCTTCGAGACTCGATATCTCATTCACACCAACTGCATTTTGGACATATAACGGCTTGTTACGAAGCACTCACAGAGGACTACGTAACCATATAGAGCCTTAATCATAATAACTATATTTATTAATAGTATCTATGTCCAAAGTTAGTGAAAACTCATTTTTTCACTAATATTTTTTCCAACATTATTCACTTAACATAGGGATATTATTGAATTTATCTTCATAGCTACTTCTTAACATATAATTAGTAGAACAATGTTGAAAGGCATCGAGATTGGACCAACTATGATTATTATAGTATTAACTATTTTTTTACTTCTGTCACTTTCTTTAATAAACTAATGTTACTTATTTTGTTTAACGGATGTTTATATTATGAATAGTTTCCTTTCACAAATACTTGATAGTAATAAGGTAGTTAAACTTATTACGAAAACTGGTGAAGATTATGTTGCTCTATAATCGCTTTGATAATTGGTAGGTTCCATAATGGAAGAGGAACATGCTTTTATCAATGCTAAACAATATCATGGCATTTCGAGTAAAGACGGTCAAGGACTAGAACATAATTAGAAAATAAAGTCGTTAAATTTAGAAAGGTACAACTTTATTACTTAATTTTGAATTTTGCGTGATCACCGATATATTATGGGAGGGAAATGAAATCAGGTAATCCACAAGTAAAACCTACCATGATAATTCTTTAATAGCCCTCAAGAGCTATTGATTATCATTCTTCCTGGTACATAGTTTGGTATCTTGTGATAATTTTAATGTTGTGATATTCTGTTCTCATTTCATATGAAGAGCCTGTATAAACTTATATTACTTAAAAAAGGTCATTATCATATAATTATTCTTTTCTTTACCTTAAAAAATGATTAGATGTTGGAAAATAGGTGGGTAAGTTAATCGGTTAATACGGATAAATGGGTGACAAAATGGACGGGGTGACTTATAATTACTTTTCTTTTATTTTTAATTAATTAATTAATCCGTAATAACAAATATGTCTGAATGCACTGAGTAGAAACATCATAGTAAAGCTTGAACCGGCAGAACAAAAGGATGCAGATGCAACAAGTACCAGGAAGAATGGTTCTCGTTGAGATAGCTGGATATGCACATTCTGGAAAGACTCATTCAAGTGTTGGTTATACCAATAGCTTTGTTTTCGTTAACTTAAGTTTTTTAACGATATTTATAAGGCTTGCTCGCCCATTGAACGGGCTATGCTTTGATACATTGTTCTTGCGTACCACTTTAAAACTTTTGTTCTCTCATATTCGATAACCGTTTATTCTTTCGTTCTTAATGCATTCAATAAAAAAATTTGGTACATTTATATCTTATTTTTCCCAACGATAATCATAAGTCTAGCCCGCCCATTGGGCTTCTAAATTATAAATTTAAATATTTTAATAGTTTAGTAACTGTTGATCCACAAATATTTCCTTATATATTATTTTCCGATAACTAAGAGCATCCACTATGGTGGTTTATAAAAAGGTCTAAGAAAAGATGAAGAGGTTTATCATTTTATTAATCATAGTGGAAATGTGTTTCTTTCTTATGTGGAATGAAAAGGTCTAATATCTTGAACCTCTTCTAAATTTAATGCTTTGTGTTTAATGGGGTTTTGTAAAGCTTTAAAAAGTTTATGCATAGTGAAGAAAGGTTTATTACAAGAAAAAGGTTTAAGAATTTATGATTTAGGATGACTAGGCATTATTATAAACCTTTATAAAGGTTCACATAGTAGATGCCCTAATACCTTCCAACAATAATTATAAGTCATGTCCCTAATTAAAATAATAACAAGTAAACAAATCGATCTTGATAAATGAACTCACATTGTATATTAGAAAAAAACATAATATTTTAACAGTTTATTATATATTTTACTAATATTTTGAATCTTTGTCATAGGAAATGAAGCAAATAGGCTACGGGGTTTGATCTTATAGGATCCTCAATGTTTCTAAGCAAATATGTGCTATGCTTCTAATTGTCTTTGTGTATTTATAAATATACTTTCGCCAACTTTTTATCCATTTGACCCGTTTCTTTTTTAACAAAAAGTACCCAAGGAGACATGATTTAGCAAGGCCCTTCCCTTATAAATGTTAGACTATTATCAAATTAGTTAGTTGGACCAACATTATTCGAAGAAGTTACAAAAATGCAAATGGTGAAAGAAATGTATCAAGTAACTTGGATTATCTTGACTCTATCCTTAATGGGTTTCATGAGATCAGGGTATCAAATCAGGAACACGAATGCGTCTTACAAAAGCAGGTGAGTTTGATCACTAGATTCGCCAACCGAGGGTTGCAGGGGAGAATTAATTGCTTGTGTTTGGTATCGGGTACGGTTTCCCAGTCCATTGGCTTTTCAGTTATGATGTAAATAAGAAAATGCAATAATTAGATCATGAGAAAGCTTATTTGTATATGTTTGGAGGTTTTTATAAAACCATCGGATCAAAGTAAACCAAAGGAGGAGTAACTTCAGCTTGCTAGACCAAGAAAATATGTGGATGAGTACATCAAGACCACATGAATAATGATGGAGATGGAGTCGATGATAATTCTAGTGATTCTCACAAATACGAGTCCGATGACGAAGTTGACATGTCAAGTGCATAACTATTTTTTTATGTCACTATCTGTGATTGTATGCTAACATTAGTGATGCTAATTTGGACCCATTTACCTACAAATGGGTCAATTTTGGCTATGCTTTATCTCCAACAGGTAAAAATGGATTAAGATGAACGATTTTACTGAAAGGTTTTGATAATTGTGTCAACTGGGAGTCAATAATTATGATATCGATTTATGTGAGTTAGTCATTTGCCAATAATAAATGGTATTTAAATTTTATTCTATTTCGGGGAGTGCTTACTATCCTAATATTTTAAGCTATTAGATGTAAAGCTTTCATCTAATCAAGTATACAAGTGTCATATCCGCCACATGTGCCATTATAAAATGACTTGAATATTCATGCATTCCAGAAAGTTCAGAGCTCTAAGAATTGATGAAGTTAGCTAATTGTTATTTGCTATTTCAGTGCGCCAACAATGATATTAATATATAACAATCCGATTTGCATTTTGTTGATATTTATATATTCTTAAAGAACACCATTAATGAGGGTTGCTTCGGCAGATAATGAGGCACTCAAGATGATGGAACGAGCTTATGGATTTTAATCTTGAAGAAGAAAGGAAAGAAGGCTATTTTGACCGTGACCGAAATTATGTGAGTAATGCTAATAAGGACATTTTAAATCAAAGGTTAAAGATTAGTTGATCGAAGTCTTCAACGAATTTTGAGCCTCCACTCCCCTTCAAGTTATGGCAATTCATCAACTAGTGGCTAAAGTTTAGGAGGCGAAACGAAAAGAGAAATTGTTGTTATTGATCTTAGCGATTATGACACTGAAGAAGAGAAGGAAGATACCAATGCTAAGACAAATTGGTACAATTGAAGTCCGAGAAAGATGCTTGATCTTGAACAACATAGCATCTTCATCTTATTTTTTTATTCATTCTCTATTTTTAAGCACTATATGCATGCGTGTAACAATTTTTGTTTTGGATTAGGTTTGTTTTCCAGTTTTGTATGGGCTTTGCTCATAATAAAATGGCTTTTTTGTTTTGAACAATATTGATTATTCAGAAGTTGTTTTAATGTTATTTCAACTTTATTCATGCAGTATTTGTTTATGTTTAACTCTTTTGCAGCTTATTGAGTATTTAGATACAATGAGTATAATGGTCTATAAATTTTTAGCTAACACATATTTATTGAAGTAGCTAAGTATAAAATTTAACAATCACACTCAGTGCCCATTAAAAAAATTAAATTAGACTCTTTTGCATGAAATATCTTAAGACAATATATTTCATATGAATAACCATCACATAATTGATTTGTTATTGTAACATATTGGATTTCACTAACACATCATAACACATACAAAGGAGGCGTATGGTTTAAGGTTTTAGAGAGAGAAAGTTAAGAGGTTTGGGAACTTAGTGAGAGAAAGTAAAATTATTATTATAAGCTCCAACCCTCTACCTTGGGAGGTAGAGGGTATTTATAGTACCTTACATAAAACGCCACATACGGGCTGTGGATCAGGCATACAGTGGGTAAAGACCCGTCTGTCCTCCACGGTGTTACTTAACTAAGTACTAACTAATATAAAATAACTACGAATATGAGCTTTCTAACGATTACATATACTTGAGGTGACCGACACTTTAACGATTGGATTTTCTAAATCCTAACAATCTCCCCCTAAGGGAGGTCACCTCAAATTACATTGAGTACAAACATATATTACATTACGATTGTTCTTGGATTCTTGTTAAAGTTCTTTGCTCTGTAGCCCGTAGTCTTTGATTCTTCATGTTTTGCATGTTTGGTTAATCCAAGTGGAGGTCATTAACTGATCCACGTGATAATGAGTTTTGAGCCAGCTTTGAGATCATCACCATCATAAATCGACTCATCCTTTGTTGTGTTGCCATCATGTGAAGTTGTGATTTTTGGATCGACATGCTCACATTTTGGATCATGATATCTTCTTATCAGAGTTGCGGAATCTTTGTTGATTCGTAATATTTCCAAGATGAAAAGCATGGTTTGAAAATATATCAGAGTCAGTTGATGAAGATGTACACTTATCATGATTTATTTAAGCGTGAATGAGATTATGTGAGCATGCGGCTATGGATTGACTCCTCAATTCTGATCAGCTGCAATCGTCGGGGTGTACCTGATACGACGGTTATAGCAATAAGCGCCAAAGTGTCTTCGATCACTTTCGCTTGAATTGAGGTACGGGCCCACGTTCCCCCGCTTGATCAATATGAGTACCGCTCGTGATCGTATAATTTCAAGAATCTCCTTGACAGGTTTCATACCGTGTTCTAGCCGTTCTCAAACCGGAACGTCTCAAAGAAGACAACACAGAGTGAGTGAACCAGCGAATTGAGATTCACTGATTGATGAAAAATGATTTGAAAAACAATCGTGTTTTACATAATATAAAGGGTTCTTGCAATACAATGAAGGTTTTATGGTAAATCAATTATCAATCATAAACACCTTTTAATTTTGAAACAGTAATACACAGTCGATGTGCTATAGAAAAGAATTTTTGAGCACAACGACTGGTTTTTCAAAGGCATCCGTCAATCCATTTCCTGGACCAAGGTTGATTCAATATTGAATCGCCTCATCGTTTCTATCCAGTTGTCACATGGTTGATCTATTGGATAGATCTCACATGCCACCTACCAAGAGCTTGTTTGATGTTGGCTCTAGAAGGCTTTCCATCTTCATTGTGAATATGTTAGTATATCACTCGATGTTCGCACTACCACAAGGATAATGCTGGGACTCTTAAAATATATTCTCTCTTTCCACATTGTGTGAAACAGAGAGTCTTCATTGAAGTTGTCCTAATGAGATTTATTGATGATCTCGTGGCTCTAGACTCAATCGTGCACATTTGGTTCCTATGCCGAGACTAGGGAGAGGGTCTCCTTCTTCAATATCAACAATCTCTAAGAGAAAGTCGATAGATTATGTAGGTTCCCCGTGAGAATGAAACAAGTCCTTTTAAGAGGAACTTGAGTAGCTTGGGAAGTTGTAGTGCAGTGCGTCACTGGGTCCATGACGTCTTATCTTCAATACCTGTCACACCCCAAATTACGTGTTCAACCAATAGCATATGTATTGGGAACCGTCATAGCATCAAAGTTAAATAATTGAGGGCTATTTCTTTCGAACGACCTAAAGTGTCGTTTAGAAAATACATCGTTGATTAAGTAAAATAATCGAGTTTACAAAACGTAGGTCTCAAATGAAAATCAATGTATCTGAAATAGGTTTGATACAAGCCAAACGATTTTTTAAAGTGTATAAATCCCATGTGAGACGCGTCGTCACCACGACTCTATGATATGTCCAAATGCATGCCATGAAGTGAATGCCTTAGATACCTGAGATAAAACATGCTAAAAAGTGTCAACACAAAGGTTGGTGAGTTCATAGAGTTGGAACCAATTAACAAGTAAAGCCTTAAAAGAGTGTTTATGTAACAAAGGCAAAGTTTTTGGTCATATAGAATAGTTCGCAAAGCAAAGGCATCATTAAATCCACTCGTTCCCCGCCCATACAAAACTTGCAACCTTGTGTGTTTACAACCATTTTGGCACTGCTAAAAATAGTGTGTCAATCATGTATGCATGTATCATAGTAGTTAAAAGTATAAATGTCACCACAAGGGTCTTCCAAAGATTAGTATTTTCAACTTCGTGTTTGGGATGTTCCTCCAACTCTCACGTGTTGCGTATCCATATAAATGGCCTTCCAACATATAAATGTTGGGATGTTCCTTCAACGACGCACGTTGGGCTGTATCCAAATTAATGGCCTTCCAACATATAAATGATGGGATGTTCCTCCAACGGCAACGTTAGCAACGTATCCAAATTAATGGCCGTCCAACATATAAATGCTGGGATGTTTGTTTAAGTCTAGTCAATACACACACCAAGTCTAGAGTATAAGTAATGTTGTTTGGCAAAAGAGTTTAAATGTTTGGATAAATAAGCATATATCTGGCCCCAAATAGTTTATAGGAATTTAAATGAGTTAAAGCGGGGTATGAACTCACAATAGTATGTAAAAGTTTAGAGTACTTGTGAAAGTAAAATGAAAATAGTTTGATCACTTTTGCCGTATCTCCCCCTTTTCAAAAGTGATTGAAAATGAATAAAAGTAGGGACTATGAAACTCACGATAATATGTCAAAGTTTAGAATATTTGTGATAGTGAAAGTAAGTAGTTGAGCATGTATCTCCCCAAAGGTTTGTAAGACAAATCACGTAATAGAAAGTTATAAAAGGGGCTACGAACTCACGACGTGTGCTTGATATGCTAACAAAATGAAGTGCAAGAAAAATGAGGCTCGAAACTATCCACGACCTAAAATGGATGATATGATACTTAATATAGAGTTATGATTTATGTTATGCATGCATTTCGTATGTTATTTATACCACCAAGGCTTGTAATTTTGAAAAATAATACTTTTCGTCGAAAAAATACACTTTTGACGTCTTGACCATCCAAAAATCACTTTACAATTATTTGTGTGTACGTCAAAATGTCATCCTACAACTTGTGGTTTTATAATGATTTATAGTGAAATTTATCACTTTTCGCCGAATGTAAAATAGGTCAATGTCGTCGGAAATTTCTTGAAAGTGACAAAATGGCTCCGAAAAACTAGTCCAAAATGGTGTATCGATCGTTAGAAAACGAACTCGACGGTTTTGGAAAGTTTGTATCAAAATCTAGAAGTTTAATTCAGAGTTTTTAGACATAAAGGTCTCGAACATAAAGATAATAAGGGTTAAAGATGGTGATTTTGTCTAATTGTTGTGAAAAATGAGTTTCGAAAGTTTAGACGACCATAAATAATTTATTACAACTCCGCTATAAAACGTTGGTTGTTTTGGAAAATATGTTTGGTGATCTCGATTTTATTAGAAGACATTTCGTTCCAAAAA
Organism: Chrysanthemum makinoi; assembly: GCA_910596185.1. Lineage (NCBI taxonomy): Eukaryota > Viridiplantae > Streptophyta > Magnoliopsida > Asterales > Asteraceae > Chrysanthemum > Chrysanthemum makinoi. The sequence continues at coordinate 226,648,552 of OU343223.1, read as the reverse complement.
GTTCTACGTCATAGATAAAAACAGCCTCCAACATGGTCGTTTTAGTTACCGTAATACTTGTCTCGTAAAAATAATATAGTTTTTCCCTAGAAAATAATAGTTTACGGCAATTTTATAAAACGTGCATATCTTTGTCGTTTAAATCCGTTTTCTACATAATACGTCCTTAGCTGCGTATCAAAGTATACTAATATATTTTTGATAAGTCGAAATAATTTGTAAAGCTTAAGGCTCGTTTTGACTTGAATAAAGTAAAATAGTATTTTTAGCTGAAATTTCAGAAAAATATATATATTTCGTGACCTTTGTCAAACTTGAAAAATTCAACTTCCGTTATAACTCCGTTAAATCCGCTCAAGCGCCACATTCGTTTTAAAGTATATAGAAACACCATTTCTAAATATCTAGGCCAAAAACTCATGTCTACTGTCGGATTTTCCAGAAAAACAAAATAAGGACAGACCACTTTTAATACTTGTCGAAAATAGTTTTCACCTCTAAACCTATTCCAATACCTTCAAATCAACTCCAAAGCTAATCTAATCCTACCATACACCTTCTTAGGGTGTCATGGGTTCCTAGACATCATCAAGACCAATAAATAACAAGGGGATAATTATAGGATGACCTTTATATATAAACTCTAAAAATCATGTAAAAATGGTATAAATAAACACAAGTCTTGCATGTTTGCTCCAAATATGAAGAAATAAATATGAAATGATAAGGAAAAATGAAAAATATAAATGATATGCTTACAAGTTATTATGATGAGATGATTAGAACAAGGATTAACCTAAACACCCTAGGTTTTTATTTCAAAACCTTAATAAGAGTGTAATCTAGATTATTATTACTTGAGCTTGGAAAAACTTTATGAATTCTTGCTACACTTCTTGAAGAACCGGTTAGAGAGAAGGAAAAAGGAGAGGAGATATTTTACTTGACTTGAAAAAATGAGATTGAATGATAAAGTGAATGTGAGATGAAGTGTGTATCTATACAAAGAAATTTGCTACCAAAACTTTAATTGCATACCCTCCCCCTTGCCGGTTTTGGGGGATGTTTGTCAAACAAATATATTTTTTTTTTCTTTTCATTATTAGTGCAAGTAATTGTTGTAAGAAAATGATATTAAGTCAAAGTAAATTGTAACTTTTATATACATTTGAGTATTTAAGGTAGAGTTAGCTAAAAAAATAATTTTAATGGATCAAAGTAAAGTATATTGAGATCATATAAATTGTAAAAATACATTTCTTGTAAAATTTGAGTGATATAATAATTATCGTGTAGTTTTTAAGAAAAGTGTCGTAATAATATAAATTTAACGATTTATATACAAAATAAATTTAGAACACTAGGTAAACTCAAAATATAGTTTTTATAAACTAAATGTAAGTATAAAAATATATCGGGATCATTTTTGGAAGTAGCGGATTAAATATTCAAAATAATAACTCACGCGATAACGTTTATTTAATATAAAAATCCCCAATAGCGTCATGTGAAATGAAATGTCATGAATGAACTAGTATGATGCAAATGATGCTAATGAAATGTAGACTAAACTTAGTCCATATTAAATGTTCGTGATGATATGATCATGAATTAAGCCTAATTGCTAAAAGGTATTTTACATAAAGTGTTACGCGAATTTGGAACAAACTAGTTCGATAAATGATGAAATTGTGTGTTTGTTCTAAAATGCGTGAATTGTTTTGAGAAATGACCAAAAATTGAGAATTGTGACAATACCGGTGTTACTTTAGTATCAACCAATAGCATATGTATTGAACCCGGTTCCTGCCATAAGGTTGAATAATTGGAGGGCTATTTCTTTTCACCCTTTTCACATTCATTTCTTTTTCATTCTTCAACCCCTTCAGTACTTACCGAGACTTCATTACTAGAACCTTATTGGGTTTATTCCAGTTCTAGCTCTATCTCAGTCCGCACTCTTCCCATTTCTCACTTTTCTCCTATTTTTTCATCATACCTAAGGACTCTACACTATCTAGTGGATTGTCCCTGGGAAGTTCCCTCCGGCTCTGGCGGGATCGTGGGAACGAATACCTAACCTAACCATCCTTATATCACCATACATAAAGTAAATTTGGTCGGTCTTTTTTGGTATTGTTCATCTGCCATTGGAACCAATTGAAAACCATTTGAAAATCAATCCGATAATTGTGATATATTATCAAAGCATTTTGTACTGAATTGTTTTGATATTTTAGAAAAGGGCTCCCCCTCAACATGTGCATCGTATGTTTGAAATCATTTTGGCACATGGAGGCAAGAGTAAGAATTCAATTCATTGATTAATCATTTTCTAAAAATATCGACATCACCTTCCCGATCAAGATTAGTATTTTTCATACTTGGTTAAAGATATTTTTGGGAAAGGATGTTATTTTCAAAAAGTTTCTCCCCCTCAATATGTGCATCGAGTTTCGAAAGTGTTTTGCACATATTAGGGAATACCTGCACTTAGAGACAAATCAATCACGTTTCAATCCTTAACATGATCTTTCCATCTCTGACAATAGCATGATTGTGAAGATTGGATGCAGTTCTGATATCATTGTTAGTGTGTGGAGTGAGGTTCAGGTTTTGCTTAACCATAAGAGCCAGTTGATTGATGAAATATTCCATGGTTGCTTCAGCATCAGGTTGCTTAAACCTTGGATCAGTAATGAGTTTGTGTTTACCATTTCCAGTAGGTATGACTTGAGATGCTTTGGTGGTTATTCCTACATTGGTGTAGAAGGCTGTTGAATCATTTGACGAACTTGCATTACTGATAAGGTTTTAAAATGTACCTTTTTAGGGGTCATTTAAGCCCTTATTTGATCACTTTTGTATCCGTTATTACTTAATATCGTTCCTTTTCACTTTTTAGGTCTCTTGAAGGCAAATTGCTGTAATGGCACTTATTTGGACGAAAAGGCGCGGATATACGTAGAAAATGGCCAAAGTCAAGAATCGAGACGCTCAAGTCAGCTGAAAACACAAGGTGACGGCGCCATCGCTTAACTGCGACGCTGTCAGAGGATTTTGTGACGGGACAGAAGCCAAAACTCTTATTTTCAAGTGACGACGTCAAGTTATAAAAGAGTAGGCCGTCGCAACTCGACGCTTAGATTTGATCCGCACTGGCGGGCCGGTAAGGAGGACGGCGTCACAAGCACAAGGTGACGCCGCCGCAAGTCTAACGTGGCCAAGACGAAACCCTAATGACGGCGATCCGACGGCGTCACAAAACATAAGGTGACGCCGTCGCATGTGTAATCTTATATATAGAATCCGAATTTTTCAGTATTACTGTGTAGTCGTTTGGAGTAAAAACCTAAACTGAACCAAGGCTGTCTTGTACAGTATTTTAGGGTTCCAAACCCTATCTTACACCAAGATAAGTACTTTACTTCATTAATACAATTATGTCTTTGATTATTTGTGTGTATGCTTGCATGTTCTCCATGTCCGGCTAATTTACTTGTGTGTTTGCTTATGGAATATGAAACTTTATTATTGAATATTGATTGGTTGTCTCTTATCTTAGTTGATTAATGATCTAGTAATGCGATAGGTCATTCGTTGTGTACTTAATGCTTGATTAATCTTTGTGAACCTTAGGTTATAGCACCTTGAGCGGTTGTAAGCTAAATTATCCAAAGAGGCCTTAGAGTAAGAGTTTATGATCCCTAGTGGTATTTTGTAGACGAGACCCTTTGGTAACTTCAAAGAGTTAGGGATAAACGCATACCCTACAACTTTAGACACACAACGAAATTAAGAATAAGGATGTGACAATTCAACCACCAATAGGAGATAATTAAGGAGTAGTAAAACCTAAGTAAACACATCTTTAAACTATCATACGAGCACACAATAATTAGACATAGACTACATACACCTTAGATTAGATAATTAGATAAGTAGAGTAATCGGTAGCAATACCAACCCCCAAATCCAAACCCCGAGATTCGTACTTTTCCATTTCCTAAAAAAAACATAAAAAAGATAAAAAATAATCTTCCTCAATCCCAACCTTAGCGTAGTAAATTCTCACTAGCATTCCTATTCCCCTAGAGAACGATATCAATGCCCGTGGCTTACCCTAATACTACACTACAACGATTAGGTTCACTGCCTAGGGTGTTATAAAACTTGCTCGAAGAAAAGGAAGTTCCTTTCACCCCGAATGACGCGTGTAGCGTTATCAAGTTTTTGGCGCCGCTTCCGGGGAATAGAATAGCTAGTTAGTAGTCCACCTCGTTTAGGTTTCTTTGCTTGATTCCTATCAAGTAAAATTTTCTCATTTTTAGCTTCCTCATAGTCTATCCCCCTTCTTCGTGACCTTTGTTCGTAACACCATCACTTTTCATCATGGAAGGTGATAACCAACCACCATTCATCAACCTACCACCAAATGACCCGCCAAGAGCCCGTACTCTTGGTGAATACTTGAGACCAAGCCACCTAGGCTATAGAAACACCATTGAGCTTCCCGACCAAGCCCAAACTACGGCCCTGCGATCCGACACCATCCGGTTGGTGCAAAATGGATGTGCATTCCATGGACTTCGCTCCGAAGATCCAAATCAGCATCTAAGGGATTTCTTTAAAATTGTCGATTCCATCGACCTTGATGCTACTACTCGGGAGACCACGCGCCTGCGTCTCTTCCAATTTTCTCTACGGGACCAAGCTAGTAATTGGCTTGAGCGACTTCCCGCCGGCTCCATCTCAGGTTGGGATGATCTCACCTCTCGTTTCCTTGCTCAAATTTTCCCACCGGGGAGAACCACTAAACTTAGGAATGACATCTTGATGTTCCAACAACGTCAAGATGAATCTCTCAACGAAGCATTGACTCGATTCAAGGACTTACTTAATAAAGTCCCTCATCACGGCATTGATCTTTGGCTTCAAGTCCAAATATTTTATGATCATGTCAACTTCCTCACCAAGCGATCCATTGACCAAGCGGCCGGTGGAAAACTTAGTGATCTCACCGCGGAAGAATCATGGGGTATAATAGAGGACCTTGCTCTTTATGACAACGAAAGTTGGAATGACCCCCGTGAGTTGCCCAAAACCGTTAAGGCAATCTCCTTGCCTCCCATTGACTCACAATCTTCCGATCGTAGGATGATCGAACTTGAATATCAAGTCAAATTCCTAATGAGTTCCTACGAAAACCCTAAGTCTTCACGCCATGTGAACAAAGTTTCTTCTTCGTGTGAGCCGCTTTATGATCCTCATAACACGTGCACTTGCACCCGATCCCCCGAACATGCTTCCGTTGACTACGCATCCTCGGGTGTTAATGGAACGGGAGGAAGATTCCCTACAATACCCGGACCTAGGAATTTCAATGAAACCCGAGAAGCATGGAAGGGCAAGCCCGACTTCTATTGGGGACAAACCAAGGAATTCACTTCCAATGATTTTTCATGGCCCCCACCCCATGGTCCTAACCAACAAAACATCGAAGGGATGTTGCAAAACCTAGTTGCAACCCAAGAAGCCCAAATAGCTAAGCTCTCGGACCGCTTTAACCAACAACAAGCCGAAATGGATAGGAAGATAGACAACCTTTTGAAAGCCATGACCAATAGTGATAGGAAGGTTAATGCTATCTCAACTCCCGAGCCTTTCGGTGTAGAGATTAAGGACCCAAGTAAGTTAGCTAAGCATGTCCAATTCGTCAATACCATCGCCTTAGTGAAACCTAATAGAACCAATGATGAAGAGGACCATACACGTAAGACTAATGAAACAACCGAGGAAGTAGATGAAGTAGACAATGACTATTTCAATAAGTTTCCTATGGAAGAAGAACTATCTCGCCACCCTCACTTAGTCCGTCACCTCCGTCACATGTATGTTAGGAAAAGCCCTAGAATCAAGTTTGGGAACCCTTGGAATCTTAACATACCATGTTGCATAGGACACCTTTTCGTGGCAAAGGCATACATTGACCGCAAATCCCCAATCAACATAATGACTAGCACCTACTACAATTGGGTAGTGAAAAAGCCGATTCCAACTAGGCAAGACCCCGATGATCCTAGTGTTAGTTGCAATTTTCTTGGTAGAGTTAAGGGATTGCCCGTTTATGTAGGTAGTTTCACGTTTTCTACGGACTTCATAATTGTGGATGATATTAGCACGCCCATAGACCCTAGCTTGTCCCACGTTATTCTAGGAAAACCTTTCATAGAAAACACCGGGATGACTTATGATCCTTCATTAGGAATAGTGCGATTCAAGGATGAGAATGACGACATAGCTTACCAAATGCCGTTCAAGATTGAGAAGTTCTCATCACTCTCTAATGATGAAAAGGAACTTAAAATGTCGGTCTATTATAGGAATGAGGAGGATAAAGAAAAAGGAGTAGATTATGTTATGGCTAAGATTTTCGGATTCTATAAGGACTGCTTGAACCTAGGATCGAAATATAGGACCAAGTGGGGAGAAGACGAACTCTTAGAGAGGTGCATCATAGGGCACTTCTACAACATGGAATCCCCCAATAGAGACCGTCATGAGGAAGGAGATGACGGTAATGAAGTCACGTGAGGACACGACTACGAGTCTAGCTACAAGACTCTTAAATAAAGAAAAGCGCTTCGTGGGAGGCAACCCATGCTTAATTGTTTGCTTGTTAGTGTCAGATATCTTTTATTAATTGTTTATTCTCATGTTTAAATTTGTAAAAATACTTTATTTTGTTTTTAACCTCGTCTTAATTGCATATAAAGGTATTTTACATAAAGGATAAGTGTAGGGAGGATTACACACGTTTTCATAAGAAACGTAAACATGAGAATAGCAATTCATTAAAAGATATATTTGTGTGTTTGTTCTAGTCAAATGCTTGTACCGAGTCATAATGGATGTTTTGCAGAAATTTTTCCAGATTCTAAAGATGTAAAATTTTTCCAGAAAATCGCAGACCAGTTTTTGTCAGGATAACCTGACGGCGGAGATTGCAACCTGACGGCGTCAGGAAGGAGTAAAAACAACAAATTACTTTTTTCTCGTTTTCTGAACTACTTATAAATTTTTGGAATTTTCCAGAAATTCTGTAAACATCCATTCCACAAGCATTATATCCTAATTTAGTAGAGTCTTATATATATTATTACCGCCGATTTTACGCGAAGGTTTCATTTGTTTTCTTCAAATGTGCAGGTTTTATTTATCAAGAAGAAGAAACAAAAGATTGGAAGGAGCTTTTCACCACATATTTTTCTTGGAAAGGATTTAACCACTACTTTACACGGATCCTACCGAGCTAATCAGGGGAGTACTAATTTCTTTCGTTTTTCATTACCTTCCATTATCAACTTTGATACTTTCGGGGAACATTGGGGACAATGTTCAGTTTAAGTGTAGGGAGGGAAAATAAAACGGGAACTTTGAAACTATGCTTGTCCTTGATTATTTGCTTTGTCCAATTGTATTTGTTTAATAAACCATGAGAAAATGTCGGTTAGGGTAATTTTGGCACCAAATTTTTAATTTTTCATAATATATAGGAGTGGGCCATTAGTCTTAACAAAAGCATCTCACGGATAGGAAGTTGCATGTCTAGCACAAAAACCCTTTACCACCTAAATTCCACCCAAAATGTGAGGATCGCCCTTAGATTAGTATGAATTAAAAACATTCATCTTTAATGCTTAGAGTGTGAACCGGTAGTATATTAGATTCTAGAACTTGTTTTGTGATGCATTCGGAGATCGCTAGTAAGACTACACTTGTGTAGTTAGGAATAACTAAATGATAAGAGGCATTAGGATAACCCTTGTTTGATACCGTAATATAATTACTTCTTCCACATCGGTTGAGTAATTCCCCACACCCTTTGCGTTGTACTCATCTTTAGTACACGATACCCCTAGTTAACCCCTCGGAGCCTATCCTTTTCGCGGTTCTCGTGATGTTTCGGTTTTTTCGGGAATATCAATGAAGAGGATTGTTTACACCCCACCCCCAAATATACACCCAAATCGCCTTAGCCTACCTGTATGCACTCACTTTTAGTGCATTATTGTTATCACCCTAAACCCTTAGTTCAATTATCTGGTTGCTTGCATGAGTTGCTAAGTCGAGTCATATCCTTTGTACACAGTTTTGGGACGATTGGGACTCATGGGAAAAAAAAAGTTAAAGTTTAAAATATGATTGAAAGGGAACGTTAAATTCCCTTATTTGCGTAATAACATACCCCAAGTGTTTTGATCTTTTCAATTTGGGTCAAATTAGTGTTAGAGTAATAAAAAATCAAGTGTAGGGATGTGCCTATAAATCCCTATCATTTTGATGTTACCGTAGAGGATGGTAGAGTAAAAGTGTATGAAAAAAAAAAAAAATCGAAAAAAATAGAAAAAAAAAACATACGGGCTACCATCCTACATCTATCCTTTTAAATTTATGTTTGTTTATTTCAGTTAGCTAGAGTTTAGAGTGTCGAGTCTTGGCTTAGCAACGCCATTCTTCGTATACTTGCAACATAGAGATTTTTGACTTGCCACCACTAAATAGCCTATCCTACCAAACCCTTTGTTTCCCTACCGTAAGCCTAACATTACAACCCTTTAAAGACCCCTTTGATAGTATTTCCTAGGTGCTTATGCCAAAGCGATGGAGGTTTGATCTATTCTCAAGCCTATGGTAATCTATGTACTAGGACCGGTTAATGTGTGTTTAAACTTCCATTTCCAATTTGTTATATTTCATATACACCCGAGAGAGATGTGAGTATCCAAACACCCCATGTGAGGTGCTAGTATGTAATTTCCGTGCTTGTTATGACTTTTTGGGGGTTTATATGTGTTGTGGACTGTTTTAAACCAATGCTTCATGACCCTTAACTTATAAATTAATTGGCTAAAAGCACATTTGCTTGAGGACAAGCAAATACCAAGTGTAGGGATATTTGATAAGGTTTTAAAATGTACCTTTTGAGGGTCATTTAAGCCCTTATTTGATCACTTTTGTATCCGTTATTACTTAATATCGTTCTTTTCACTTTTTAGGTCTCTTGAAGGCAAATTGCTGTAATGGCACTTATTTGGACGAAAAGGCGCGGATATCCGAAGAAAATGGCCAAAGTCAAGAATCGAGACGCTCAAGTCTGCGAAAATACACAAGGTGACGCGTCATTGCTTAACTGCGACGCCGTCGGAGGATTTTGTGACGCGACATAAGCCAAAACTCTTATTTTCAAGAGACGACGTCAAGTTATAAAAGAGTAGGCCGTCGTAACTCAGACGGCCTAGATTTGATCCAGACGGTGTCAGAAGCTAAGGAGGAAGGCGTCACAAGAACAAGGTGACGCCGTCGCAAGTCTAACGTGGCCAAGACGAAACCCTAATGACGGCGATCCGACGGCGTCACAAAACATAAGGTGCCGCCGTCGCATGTGTAATCTTATATATAGAATCCGAATTTTTCAGTATTAGTGTGTAGTCTTTTGGAGTAAAAACCTAAACCGGACCAAGGCTGTCTTGTACAGTATTTTAGGGTTCCAAAACCTATCTTACACCAAGATAAGTGCTTTACTTCATTAATACAATTATGTCTTTGATTATTTGTGTGTATGCTTGCATGTTCTCCATGTCCGGCTAATTTACTTGTGTGTTTGCTTAGGGAATATGAAACTTAATTATTGAATATTGATTGGTTGTCTCTTATCTTAGTTGATTAATGATCTAGTAATGCGATAGGTCATTCGTTGTGTACTTAATGCTTGATTAATCTTTGTGAACCTTAGGTTATAGCTCCTTGAGCGGTTGTAAGCTAAATTATCCAAAGAGGCCTTAGAGTAAGAGTTTATGATCCCTAGTGGTATTTTGTAGACGAGACCCTTTGGTAACTTCAAAGAGTTAGGGATAAACGCATACCCTACAACTTTAGACACACAATGCATTTAAGAATAAGGACGTGACAATTCAACCACCAATAGGAGATAATTAAGGAGTAGTAAAACCTAAGTAAACACATCTTTAAACTATCATACGAGCACACAATAATTAGACATAGACTAAATACACCTTAGATTAGATAATTAGATAAGTAGAGTAATCGGTAGCAATACCAACCCCCCAAATCCAAACCCCGAGATTCGTACTTTTCCATTTCCTAAAAAAAACATAAAAAAGATAAAAAATAATCTTCCTCAACCCCAACCTTAGCGTAGTAACTTCTCATTAGCATTCCTATTCCCCTAGAGAACGATATCAATGCCCGTGGCTTACCCTAATACTACACTACAACGATTAGGTTCACTGCCTAGGGTGTTATAAAACTTGCTCGAAGAAAAGGAAGTTCCTTTGACCCCGAACGACGCGTGTAGCGTTATCAATTACCAGAGTTTAAATTGAATTTTTCCAAGATCATTCGTTCAAACGTAGCATGTCTCTCATTCTGAAGCAAGTACGCATAAAACTGCTCATAGTTAGTGTTCCGCAAACCTTTTGTTAACTTGACTGAAGTGACAGATTTGTGCCATTCGGGATTCATGTTGTTCACAAACTTTGAATTTAGCTGAATATTTGGCATAGTCATTTTGATATTCCTCATGTCATTCACAAGCTTGTGGAACCTCACGTAATATTCAGTGACACTTTCCCCTGGTTTCATCTTAAAATGCTCAAAGTCATCATACAATTGAGACTCCCTATCTTCTTTAGTCAATTCAGAACCAGACAAAAGCATCTTAACATTGTCCCAAACTGCTTTAGCTTTCGTGTTGTGATTGATCAGCTTGTAAATGTCCTTAGGTAATCCACGAGTATGATGTTAGAAACCCTGATGTCTGCATCGTATCTCTTCTTCTCCTTATCAGTCAGTTCATCATACATCTTAGGTCTATCCAGTCCTAATGTTACCGAGCCATCAACAGCAGTCTCAAGTACGTCTCTGGTAGTCTCAACTTGATATGGTCCTTCATCAATTGATTTGAGAATGTTAACCCCATTTTTTTTACCCAAGCAATACAACCTAATTCGTTGAGCCCATGAGTCATAATAAGTTCTGTCAAGCATAGGTGGACGAGTATCGGATCCAGTAGCTTGAACGTCTTCAGCAACAAAAGAGATGATAGTGGGTACGTTGGTAGACATGATTACAATTTCTACGGGATTTTAAAACTCTTTAATTAAACCGGGAAATAGATTCTTTCACGGGATTTTACTAAATCAAGAGAAAATCGTAAAACGTAATACAAAGAAAACACTAAATCGCTCAAAGAGACAAATCGCTCAAAGAGACAAATCGCTCAAATTGACAAATCGCTCAAAGTGACAAATCGCTTTGATAAGACAAATCGCTTAAACAATCAACTCGCTTGAATAAGCAAGTCGCTTAACCCAACAAACCTCTTAAAATGACAAGTCGCTTAAAATGAACAGGTCGCTTGAAGTGACAAATCGCACAAATACAACAAATCGCTTAAACTAACAACTCGCTTAAATAAGCAAGTCGCTGAAAGATGACAAATCGCTTCTCCGCACAAATCGCAAAATTACAGCCACTACCCGGACAAATCGCTTAAATAAGTGATTTGTAGCAGACACAAATCGCTTCCAAACAAAGACAAATCGCTAGTCAGAATACTTTTACGAGACACAAATCGCTAACTTTAAAACAACACAAACGCCACTTTTAAATCCAAAAACAATCCAACCACAGTGATTCAAGCTTTCCAAATCAAAACTTAAGCACTTATGATGATTCTAAACACAAAAGTACAATCAAAATCCAAACTTTAACACTAGAAATGGTCCAAATGATGCAAATACCACTAAACTTTTTCTAACCCAAAAACCATATAAAACCACTTAGAAATCCAAGAATATGTAAGAGAGATGATCAAACCCGGCTCGATACCATTTGTAAGATATTGGATTTCACTAACACATCATAACACATACAAAGGAGGCGTATGGTTTAAGGTTTTAGAGAGAGAAAGTTAAGAGGTTTGGGAACTTAGTGAGAGAAAGTAAAATTATTATTATGAGCTCCAACCATCTACCTTGGGAGGTAGAGGGTATTTATAGTACCTTACATAAAACGCCACCTACGGGCTGTGGATCAGGCATAGAGTGGGTAAAGACCCGTCCGTCCTCCACGGTGTTACTTAACTAAATACTAAATAATATAAAATAACTACAACTACGAGCTTTCTAACGATTACATATACTTGAGGTGACCGACACTTTAACGACTTGATTTTCTAAATCCTAATGTTATCATACTAACGATTTTTCTTTTTACATATAATACATGCATACTATATTTTTGTTTCTTATTATTTTGTTTAACATGTTTGCCATTATTCATTATTTCTATTATACTTAAGCTTATGTAAAATCATTTATTCTTGCTCTATGGACCCGAAAATGATCAACAACCTACATTTTTGTGTTCGCGGTTCATTGTTCAATCAAATAAGAATTGTTCAACAATGCCAATATCCTTTTTCGGACAAATTTTGTGGATGGTATTTCCACTGTTCATAGAACAGTTGCTTAAGGCAACTTCATCACTATGTATTAATATTTAAAGTTGGACAAACTTAAGTGGCATTAAGTTTTGACTTTTGATAATAGCTTATTTGATCACTACACACATCATATTCAGATTTACAAATGGATCCTTATAGTAAAATACTTCCAACATTTTTTGGTTAAGCACCTTTAGAAAAGTTAGGAGATAGATGCCTATTTTTGACCAATTCCTAATACTGGCGGACATCCTAAGAAAGGTAGACTGTTGTGTTCTTATCGATGTGTATGCGGAACAGAGGACTATGCAATGGTACTAGATTGTAAATATTATGGATGGGAACGAATATCATTGAAGCAAAAATAATATCTAATATCATGTATCTGATATCACATCGTCTTTATAAAACCATCCAAGCATCCAACAAGTCTGTAAAATAGTAAAACTAAAAAGTTATCACATCTGTATTGTTAAGCAGTTTCATTTTGTTCACAATGAAAATTATACATGAAGCTCGCCGTTAAAAAATAATTTTCCGTTTACTAACACCATCAAAATTAAAAAAAACAACAAACAAATGATTAAAAAAATGTCCGACCAATCGTCTTATAATATTCTATGACAATTTTTTAAAACATATTTATGCTAACAAAAAACAACAAACAAATAATTATAAGTCATGCCCGCACATTGGGCGCCAAATCTAGTATATATATATATATATATATATATATATATATATATATATATATATATATATATATATATATATTTCATTTATTCAAATAAAACAACACACTAAACTAAAATAAAAATCCACTAATAAACTAATAAATTAAAAGGCATAAAATAAAGTACATAATAATGATGGTGATAGTGATAGTGATAATAATAATAATAATAATAATAATAATAATAATAATAATAATATAAGCCTTCTTAACTTAACCAAAAAATGCCTCAATCAATCAAGTTATTAGACACCCTCGGATCTCACAGTTTTTAATTTTCTTTTTTATTTATTCAAATAAAATAATACATTAAACTAATATTAAAAATGCCAATAATAATAATAATAATAATAATAATAATAATAATAATAATAATAATAATAATAATAATGCAACTTGCGAAAGAGGTTTTAGCCGAACCCTCTCCGTCTTGGTCTAATATTGATGAGGAAAACTTGGACTTAGGTGATCGTAATATCAAGCAATATAAGAGGAAGATTTGTGATGGTCATTATACTGCTGCTGCAAGAGTTCTTTCTTCTTCAGGTGTTGCTCCTTATAGTGATGTTACTCTTGAGGACTTAAAGGCTAAGCACCATTTCAAACCTGCTCCCTCTTTGCCGCATATACTTACTGATCATCATCACCTCGTTTCATCTCCTGCTATGGTTAAGAGTTTCCCTCGTGGTACGTCTTGTGGTCGGGATGGTTTGCGTGCCCAGCACCTTTTGGATTATTTAGGTGGTTCCACTGTGGCTATTTCTGATGAGTTAGTTGCTTCTATCACCCAAGTGGTGAATCTTTTTCTTGAAGGTAAATGCCCTAGGGCACTGGGTGAGTATATTGCTAGTGCTCCTCTCACACCGCTGGTCAAGCCAGGTGGTGGTATCCGTCCTATTTCTGTGGGGACCATTTAGAGGCGTTTAGTTTCCAAGGTCAGTGCTTCTATGATTGGCCACTCCTTGAATGGATATTTAAATGATCTACAGTTTGGTGTTGGTGTATCGGGAGGAGGGGAGGCTATTCTTCATGCTGTGAATCGACTGATTGAGAACCGTGAAGATGATGTGGGTCTTTCGATGTTGTTGGTAGATTTCAAAAGTTCCTTCAATATGGTAGATCGTGAGGTTATGCTACAAGAGGTTCACCTTCGTTGTCCTGCTATTTCGCGTTGGGTGGAATTTTGTTACTCCAGCCCATCTAGGTTATATTATGAGGAACATACCTTATGGTCACACCAAGGTGTGCAACAAGGTGATCCACTTGGATCTCTGCTTTTTGCCTTAGTATTACATCCTTTGGTATGCAAGATTAAAGACTCCTTTAGCCTTTTCTTTCAAGCTTGGTATCTGGATGATGGCACTATTATTGGCGATACTTTGGTCGTGGGGAAGGTTTTAGAGCTTATTATGATGGATGGATCTCGTCGTGGTTTGCACCTCAATGTTGATAAAACCGAGGTTTTTTTGCCTAAGGAAGACCTAAGAAGTAGGCTTGCGGGTGTTTTCCCACCTAATATTGCCCGACCTTTGCACGGTGTTAAATTACTGGGTGGGCCTGCTAGTGTGGACTTTGATTTTAGTAGTGATCTTGTTATGAAAAGGGTTGCCAAAACTTTTGAGCTTATGGTGTCGTTGCCAAGATTAATGACCCCAGTGAGTTGTTGCTCCTTCGTGCTTGTGCCAGTATTTCCAAGTTATATTTTTCTATGCGCACATGTTCTCCTCGGGTCTTTGAGCATGCTCAGGTTTCATTTGATGCAACACTTCGTTCCTCCTTGGAGCGTATTGTCACTGGTTCTGGGCCTGGTTTTGGTTATTGGCAATGGAGGCTTGCAACCTTACCCTTTGTGTTTGGGGGGCTTGGTGTTTACTCGGCAGGTGATGTCTTGAACTATGCATTCCTTGCATCTAGACTCGAATCTGCTAGCTTGCAGGCTAAGCTGCTCCGACATTATGGTATTGTAACTTTTGGGCCTTCCTTTGATGATGCTTTATGTGCTTTTAATGTTAAAATGGAGATTGATGTTTTGAGTAATCCAAGTGAGATCGCTGCCCCCAAACTTATGAAGAAACCGGCAGATATATATTTCACGCGTGTTACTCAAACGGCTGAATCCTCATTTTCTCTATCCACTCGACAAATGGCTTTATGGAAATCTCAGATGGAGGACCATACTTCTGATTAGCTTAGGGTGGTCCCGATCTCTGGGTTGGGGCAGACTATGAGTGCTAGGACCTACCGGTGTGTGTTATGCTATCGATTGGGTGTTCCTTTATTTTCTATTCAGATGCCATGTCCAGCTTGTTCTAGGGTCTTTACCGGAGATATTTATAAGGACCATGCTATATCGTGTGCTGGCATTATTGGTATTAAACATCGTCATAACGTGGTGCGCGATACCTTGGTTGACATCTGTTCTCGATCCAGGATTTTAGCTGGTAAAGAAGTTGACATCGGGCTTAGTGGAGAAAGGGACAAACCATTACGTCCAGCTGATATGTTGCTCTACTCATGGGATGGAGGGCTTGATGTATGTGTTGATTTGATCGGGCCATCGCCCGCTTGGCGAAACTGGTATGGTTGATTTTGTGCCTGATCGTGCGGTGATTGAGGTCGCACAACGTAAACGCGTCAAGTATGAGGCTAAGTGTGCGGATATTGGATATGGGTTTCTCCCCTTCTCATTCTCCTCCTTTGGGGAACTTGAGAAGGATGCGGTGACCTTATTGAAACGAATCCGAAAGTTCTCGATGACCCAAGACATTGGAGCACGTGTTGCTTCTCATATCTTTAGTAGGATTAGCTTTTCTATAGCTAGAGGAGTGGGAGCCCAGTTAGTATCTCGACTTCCCACTAACTTCTTGTAAATCCTTTGAGTTTCTAATAAAGTGATGTTTAAAATATATATATATATATATATATATATATATATATATATATATATATAATAATAATAATAATAATAATAATAATATATAAGCCTTCATAACTTAACCAAAAATGCCTCACAATCAAGTTATAGAACACCCTCGAACCCCATAGTTTTTAATTTTGTTTTTTATTTATTCAAATAAAACAACACATTAAACTAAAATAAAAAATTCCACTAATAAAATAAAAGGCATAAAAAAGTACATAAAATAATAATAATAATAATAATAATAATAATAATAATAAAAGACATAGAAAAAGCACATGAACTAAACTAGTTTTGTGAAATATTTTGCTCGAATAATAGCCTTGTCTGTCGGATCCATCCCCTCGGTGTTAATTGCAAGCATCTACATGTCCTCAATTCTTGTTTAAGCCTTGATTAAAAATTCACCTTCACCCTAGCCTCGTTTCTTATTTCTTTCATCTTCACCTCACAGTCTAGAGCTAGTTGTTGTTGCAACATCTCTTGAAAAGCTTTTTGTGAATCAGAAGTGGCATATGAGTTTGAAGATCGTTGACTTTTAGACTTTCTTTCTTTGTCAGGTGGATGCGGCAAAGCATCATCTCCAAATAGCTCGGGTTCTTCTCCGGTTGGCCATCTTCGGATGCTTCATGTATGTGTCAAATCAGGATTCAACCATTTAAGTTTGTCTTTTAAAAAATTCCAAGTGTTTGTATGAGGAAACTGTTTCCCTTCGTTGTCATGATACAATAATCTAATACACGTCTTCAAATCTTCATCATTTTCACGACTAAGCCTCTCGGTTTGGTTGACAATCAAGATATACTTATGTACTTCTCGATTCATGGAAGTTTACTTTCCGGTCAACGTGTTTTGAACGCTTATGTAACCCTTTTTCGTGGCTTGTTCATTGTATTCCACAAGAATTTGGTACCAAAACGTCTCATTGGTTTGGTCGATGCATGTTTCGGATCATCGGATATATGTAACCAACATTCCGTCAAAATTAACTCTTTGGTTTGACTCCATGGCGTCTGAGTTATTTCAGTTTCATTTCTCTTGGCGAGGTTTTTGCCTTTTCCTTTCCACGTTTCATAGGTGATGATGGCCCCACGGCTTCAGATTGTTAGGGTTGTGGGGATTGTTGTTGGGTTTGTTGGTATTGTTTTTAGGAAATTTAGGTTTGTTGGAGTTGTTGTTGAAGTTAAAATTGAGCGAATAGTTGAAGTTGTGCGTGTGTAAATTGGTTAGCAAATAGGTTAAAGTTTTGAAATTGGTTTGGGATTTGGTATGACGTACAAATGGTGAAAGTTGGTTGGAACTTGAGGTAATGGAATTTTATGGATGATGGTGTGTTTGGATTATATGAATATGAGGAATTTGGTATTTGATTTTACTGTGTTGCGAGTATTTGATTGATCCATGAAGATTGATCGGGATTGATTTTTGTGAGTTAGAGGTAGAAAAAAGTAGAAGTATTGTTGAGATGTGTAGGTAAGAGTGTGTGTAAAATTTAAAATATTAAGGGGTATTTTTAGGATTTTTAAAGGGTTAGAAATTGAGTGAAGTGGGGTTTTTTTCCTTTCTTTAAAAAAAACGACTATATTCCAAGCCCCCCCCACGTCTTTTTTAACCATCTGACCGTTGCAAATATGAAAAAAATAAAATAAAATAAAAAATAAAGTCGATAACTTCAGTTGGTATTTTGGCGGGGACCTAAGGCCGAGGAGGGATGTCGACTGGAGCTATAGAGCCACATTATAGGGCAATAACGCGCCCTATGGCGTTACATATCAAGTGCTCTTAAAATTAATTCACGGACCGTTATCTTGAAATTGATAGGTAGCTGAAACAAATAGTTAAAATTTTAACATAAGAAGTGTTCTGAAATCGTATTTAACGGCATGGATTTTTTGCAAGTTTCTAGGTTTGTTTCTGAAATGTAACTAAACTGGAGGGACTATTTTTGATTTTTACCAAAGCAATGTACTATTCATCTAAAGTAAATTTACTTTTGTAAATTTTATACACAAGGAATTCAGCTCACGCGTTGTTGCGATGTGTCTTTATACGACACTGTCCCGCGCACCAAAATAAAACACTTGATTTCAATCGAAAATTAATATAAGCTCACCTTCTTTACGTATACATACAATATAAACAAGTTTTTAATTAATGGATACATCATAAAGGTGGTCATGCTAGAGAGCTATAAGACGTTGGTTAGACCACTCGACGTGTCACTCATAATTTGCTTTAATAGCAACTACGAATGACATGTCAAGTGGTCTATCCAACTTGTCATAACTCTTTACATCGACCAGCTTGCCAAGACAATACATGTATATAAGGAAAAATGTACAACATTGCAACAAATGCTACTGACATTGCAGAATCTACATCATCCTTTACCTTGACCTGTACCATACATAGCATTTACTTTGATTTTTTGCACTCTGAATTATTGAGAATAGCATTATGGTTAAACCATTAATAACTTAACATCATACATCAGTGTAAAAGATGTGCAGAAACATAAAATAAAAAGTTATATGATCTCAAACTCTAGCAAAACCTAATCTCACAAAGAATTGAATAAATAATACACCTCAATAAAGGCACCAATTAAGGGACACCAACTTAAAGTCTTCAGTGGTGAAAATCGCCTCTTTCTAGCATTAACATCATCCTCACCCAGGCATTGTTATATGATCTAACCAAGCATACAGACTTTCTCCTCATCTGTTAACAGTTTCTGCAGCAGACGATTCTCGTTTGGTTTTTGCAAAGCGAACAACGCCAACTACATTGAACCATTCAAAACGCCCACTACTCTACACCTATGTGCCCCTGTCACTATAAAAACACCATACGAATCATCAATTTTCAATTGATGATGTGTATTTTCTATCGTTAACGGGGGCCAGATCATTGATAAATCTGCACGTAAAACTGAAACATTGAGACTGAAGAATGTTGTAACCCGTAAGTATTCTGCCTTATGGCATTATCTAAATGCACTTTTCAAATTTGTAAGTATATTTTTGTCCAATGTCTCCTGTTACAAAACTCGTGTAATTTATGCGGCGGTTCAGATACTATGTTGGTAACTAAACACCGATACATTTTACATGTGGCAGTTTGTGCCGTCCCAAAATTAAGGCGGACCATCCAACAAAATCATCAATGCCAACCAACTGACAACCAAAATTAGATATGCAAAAACAACCTACAAAATATGAGGCAAACTAAATTGTCTTTAACTAATGACCCGTTGACTAAAAAAACACAAACCTTAACCACATAGTCAATACATATCCTACTTCAACAAGGCAACCTTGTTAAAATATTGCACTAATTTAGATTATAAACATCAAGTAGCAATTAAACTTTTAACGATTTTTACACAAACAAATCCATCATTAATCTCTATTCTCCACACAATAAACACATATTTCATTTCAAAGCACAATCAATCTACGAACAACAAATATTAAATAGGCTAAAACCGTTAGCATATAAACAACGACAAACATCAACATGCAAATGCTTCAATACTGCGACCATTTGCCTAATGTAATAAAGTTGTACACGAAAGACAACAACCAGAAAGCCAATACATATACCACTTCAGCAAAGCAACCTTGTTACAAACAACAAAACTTTGTACTAATTAAGATTATGAATATCAAGTAGCATTTAAACTTTTAACAACAATTACAGAAATAGATCCATCATTAATCTACATTCTCCACACAATAAACATGCATTTCATTTCAAACCATAGACAATTTGCTAGCAACAAATATAAAATAAGCCAAAATCGTTAGCATCTAAACAATGACATGTAGTAACATCAACAGACAAAAAATTCAATATTGTAACCTTCTGCATAACACGCCAAATTTGTAACAACAAGCATAACAACTCATGATGATAATCAAAGGCCGCAACCATATCCAAAGTGAAAATGGGCAACGTCGGCACACGTTAGTATACACACCTAGATTACCATCCCCTACTCCATATTTGGCTGCTAAACAAATCACCAAACATCCACATACCCCATTGGATTATGGAGCTACCTAATTAATCAAGCTATACCTCATGACCAAAATTCTCAGCGAAGCATCATACGGAACCTTTAAATGAATTTCTTCCATCCTACTCACGCCAACATTAGTATGCCTAGCTAACATTTTTCTGAGACACCCTGAATACCAAAAAGAACAAACGATTAACAATTGGAGCAAGAATATTTATGCATGACCTCAGATATTGAATCAGGTACAAAAAAATAGACTAACCAAATGGTCGAACCATCATTAGCCATATGTCAATCGAAAACTTCTTGTTGCCTCATGCATATAATTTCCACGATACCAACATCAGCTGCAACATGTAAACAATACAAGAATATCTCCTTAATACGGCAACATGACTTCACTGAAATCGAGTCAAAATCACACTTAATCATCCCACTCACTTGCACAGACTCTAAAAACAAAACTTCAAAGATCTTAAAACATAAATGTAGCACCAATGACCATAAATCACAATCTAATAGACATGAAAAGCTCAAACAAACACAAAACAATATTCAGAAATCCACCAACAGCAAAGAAAGTACTGAAGCAATTATGAAAGACCATTAGAAGCAGATAAATCACAATTTGTAGCACACCACATGAATTTAACACACATGATCACTTACTTAATCACGTTAGAAAGCATAAACAAACACAAACACATACTACCAATCCACTGATAGCATACAAACCTAAAAGAATCCTAAACACAATTCATTAACACAAACACACATGATCACATATCAAGACCATCACAAAGCATAAAAAAACACAAAAAATCATTAGATACTTATAGCTCATTATTTCCATTTCCAAGATTCAATTTCCATTCATACTTTAAACCCGACACTAATTAAAAGTAGCATAAAAAAAAGTAGAAAATCACCTGGAACATGAACATGCACCCTCAACAAAAAATAGCATTAACACAACACATATTCAAATTTTCCCAATCTAACTATTAAGAAATAACAAATCAAAAGGTTTCACATACCAGTAACTAAAAAAATGCCGCACCGCAATTTCACACACCAACTTGTACCGGATCTAGAAATAATAGCTCTAGAACTCTCCCATCTCAGCTTACTATATAAGATCTCTTAAAGTATGGTAATGGAATACAAGTGTAAAACATGGAGACAACCATAGAAATCAAATGACGCCTCAATACAAAACCCACCAACAATAAGAACATAATCATGACAGGTGTAAACCATGCATTAAACGACAATTAAGTGGAAAACTCACTAACCATGGAAAATTAGTGGAAAACCCACTAACTAAGTTTTTAGTCCATATAAGCCGACGACTCTGCTCGGCGTGTGAACAGTGTCAGCTTAAGCCGCAGGTCCACACTGCACCCAATCCATCCCACTCCCGCAAACCGACCTCCAAGTCAGCGGCTTCGTAACAATACAGGCTCCCAAAACACTTCAATAAATGTTATATAGTATAATATATAATTAGTAAAAAAGAAAAAAAAGAACAAATGTTGTGTTGTTATATTTAATACTAGATTCGGCAGCATAAAAGATGTGATTAAGTTCTTCGACCAACTATATTTTCGGTTCTACGCTTTTATGACAATGACTTTACGAATAACGAATATTTTTAGCTGACATTAATTACAAATTTTTATTTATAGTTGTTATTTAATTTCCTATCCAAAAAAGTGAAAGATAATGTGAATATGCTTTGTATGAATTAGCGAGCTTTCTTTATCCATATTTAGATTAATGCATAAAGTTAAAATGACTCATATTAAATTACGTTATTTCTCTTACCTTTCTTCTCGCACCCATCATTAATTTGTCCATTCATACCCATTTCTTCTAAACTTTCATTTTTCCCCTCACTTCAACTAAAAGTATTTACTCATTGAAGGGTATTGGTGGTCGCCCGCATAACCTATGAAACATGCACAACATAAATAAACACATAAGGTAATGCAGACTAATCCTTTGATAGACAAATCTCCTAATCAAAGATATAACGTAATCTAACATGTATAAAGGGTGTTTAGGGTTACTTACTTGATCCTGCAATAACGTAAGCTCCTAAACCTTATTGGTTTGCATGTAATCACCTTCTTCTTGATCTTAATCTCCCCACATATATATTAGAGGAACTTGCCAAGTCACTAATGTCACTTGGTACCCATAAATGCCATGCTGGCCAAAATTAATTAGCTGGCAATGCCACATATTTTAGCAACACACGCTTTCCATCATCTTTCCACCGAGAACACACGCCATCACAATCCCAAACTCCTTCCCTGATCTTCAGCTAATCACAATCAATTCCACCTACACAATCGGTGCACAAAACCCTCAAATCATATATTGGTTTGAAGATCATTCAAATTAACCTAAAAAATATCCCCAAAATCAATCTTATTTTGGTTCATGATTCAAAAATCAAAACAATCGATACCCGCTTAATAAAAAAACCCTTAGAAACATGCACCAACATCAATTTAAGAAAAAAGGCGATCGCAAAGTCCAGAGATAAAGATTTTTCACAAATCAACCAACTTCGATTTAAGGTAATTTTTATTTTTAATTGTTGTTCCAACCAAACTGAATTAGATTAGCCAATCATTTTCTTATGTATAATGAATTCGATATTAGTTTCTTATGCATTTATGTATTTTGATTATTGATTATTTGGTTTATGTTTTTGATAGAATGTGTTCAACAAAAAGACCATAAAATGTTTGATAAATTTTGTATACCAAATGTTTGATGAAAGTCCTCACTGGAATTTGATATGTAAACATGTTGTTGTGTTTGAATTTAGTGTTTTATGCGATGATATTGCTTAAATCATGATTCTCAAATTCCTATTCCACATTTTCCTGACGACCAATCACCCAAACAACCTGATAACGTAAACCTTACACTCACGTCCCAAAGACAATGTTTGGTTAGACGAAGATTGTTTAACGATCGCCTTAACGCGCAATCAGTCTCTAATAATGATGTGACTCATGTCGCTATCGGCAAGAGCCAAGTGGATGAAGGTTACTTATTTTGTTTTCTTAGTTGAAATGATATTGTTCTTTTTCTAACACACCCGTTTGATCACGCTTCAGTTTCGATTATTTTGTGCAAATTGTTTTCTTTACCAACACAACCTATAGGCTGTTTTGAATTTCAAGCCAAGCGACTCACAAAAAGAGTTGTTGATCTTCAAACAAGTACTGACCCAAACACCGGTGATGACACTCATCATGGTACATTTGTTGACAATTATTGTCCTCCTGTAGCGTCGGTGGCCTATATAAGAGCAACAACTGAATGTGTACTTCCAACCTCTCACGTTGTCAACTGTTAAGGTGAGCCATCCTCATGTGGTCTGAATAATTGTGTGTTCTTTAGGTTTCAACCTAGTTAATTCTATACATATGTGCACACCTTGATTAATGCAGACTGTATAGTTGCCACAGTTAAACCATAGATACGCTATGTTGCTGATAAGTACAATAATGATGTCAAACTAATGATATATCAAAGCACATGAAAAGTGAGCTATACTAAGCATGGGACTTGATATTGATTTTTCTTAAATAAACATGTAATGGTGAGATAGAAGCTCATCATGGCATGTGTTAAGTTGTACAAGTCTGATGTCATCAATATACAAATTTATCTGATGGTTATGTACTCAATAAAGGAAATGCACATGGATAAAATAATTGGGTCTACATTAAATTCTAATTCAGAAATATAGTACCCAATAAGCTGTTACCCATTAATGTAGTAATGTAGATTGTAATTTCATTTTACTCAATTACATCTGAACTCATCATGTTCGTACCATCAAAAATTTGAAATTAACTTATATATGCAGGCAAAATTGAAAGATACGTTGATTACTAAGGAACGTGAGTCTGCAACGAAAGCATCTGAGGAAGCTTTGTCCATTGTAAAGGAAGCCATAGTTTCTATGTAGGACACTGAATATAATCGACTGTACAACCGCAAAAGTGGAGAACCACAGGGTAAGCTTTTCCAAATATAGTTTATGTCTTCTTAAACAGGCTAGCTGTCCTTCATGAGGGCCATGGAGATCATGGAAGGCAAACTGCTGCATTTCTTTGCAATAACTTTTTTGGTCAAATATGCTATAAGTTATAAACCTAATTTATTCTTATATAATCATAAATAATTTTGTTTATTTCTTTGATTTGATTTCCAACAAGAATTCTCCCTGGACTAGATCTTATAAGGAGAATACAGATGCGACAAAATGATTTTCAAAGAGCCTTTCATGCTGTTGAAGATTATCTGAAAAGAGAGATGGTAGAAGGCAGGTTCCCTAGCACATCTGGATGTAGTTCGCTACTATTGCTAATCAAGAAGGACGAGATCGTGATTGCCAATATTGGAGACACTCGACTATTGATGTCCCCACCCATACAAATTACTTGGAGCTATGAGTTGGGGAGTTGTTACTGAAATGTAATCTGAAGAGCGTCATGTTGAGGATGAGGCAGCCCACGATGAGTTGAGGGAGAGGCTAGGGAAGTATCTCTATAAGTAGGATACACAACATCGTCACGAATGGGTAAACGGTAAGTATTAGTGCCTGCGCAGACAATCAGAACTCAACTCTTAAATAAGTGACCTTGAAACAGATGGTACGATCCCTTAAACTTTAACTGCTTTGTCTTCATACTTGCTGTTATAAAGATTACCATTGTTCAAGGTTCGAATTCAGAATTAAGTGTGCTGTTAAAACTATGCCCTTATGCAGGTTTTCACGTGAAGTAGGTCAGTACTACAAGATTCATGTGAAAAACTTGCATGAGGACCTTTATGTTTAAGGTACTCAGTAGACCATCACTATAGTCATTATCATTGTTATTGATATAAGTAAGCTATACTAGATGTAGAATTCTAAATAGTAAAAAATGGACACTCAAGATACACGAACAACACCATCTACACCAGCTACACCTGGAACATCTGATGCACCACTATTTGACAGGTTCATACCAGATACACTTTTGTTAAATTTTTTATATATGGGTCTGTACAAATTAGTGTTTTCAAAGTGCTTATAAGCACTTAAACAAGCAATCTTAGACACCCTCTAAAGTTGTTCTGAGTTAGGTTCGACCTTGCTTATTTCAGCAATATTTAGTTTTGATAAGCATATTAGGTGTTTGGGCTTGCTTATTCCAAAGTGCTTATTTTGAATGTAATTGCGTATTAGGTGTTTGATAAAAGTCGTTAATTTTTTTATAGGTATCATAGTGGAAAGTAATGGTGAATGAAGTTATGAGTTGTTGTTTTTAATATTCACATTATCTTAAAACGAGTAATGTTTGATATAGTTTTGACTTTTATAAGACTTGGTTCGTATAGAGGTGATGTTAGTTCAGTGACAATGAGGGAGGGACTTTTGTTGAAGGGAATTGTTATTTATTCAAACCTTTTTGTTTAGCGACCA
>OU343223.1:226571743-226622746 GCA_910596185.1 Chrysanthemum makinoi | reverse complement strand
CATAATTAAAGAGACTGGCAGTTTCACACAATGTGGAATGGTGAGAATATATTTTAAGAGTCCACATTATCCTTTTGTGATATTACTTTAACATCCGAAAGTGATATAAAAATATTCACTTATGAAGATGGAAAGCCTTCTAGAGCCAACATCAAACAAGCTCTTGGTGGATGGCATGTGAGATCTATCCAATAGATCAATCATGTGACAACTGGACAGAAACGATGGGGCGATTCACACTTGAAAAATCGGTCGTTGTGCTCAAAAACTCTTTTTCTATAACACATCAACTGTGTATTATATTTTCAAAATTAAAAGGGTACTTAGGATTGAAAATTGATTTCTATTATAAACCTTGCAAAACTCTTTCTTTAGAAAATACATGATTCTTTTCAAATCCTTTTTAATCAATCAGTAAATCTCAATTTGCTGGTTCACTCACTCCGTGTTGTCTTCTTTGAGACGTTCCGGTTTGAGAACGACTAGAGCAGCTGCAAAACCCTATCAAGGAAATTCTTCGGAATTATACCTGATCACAGGCAGTACTTGTACTGATCAATGGGGAACCGTGGTTCTTGCAACCTATTCAACGAAGGTGATCAAAGACACTGTTTGTGCACTTTATTGCTAACTGTTGTTTTTTGGGACACTGACGGTTGTTGCAGCTGATTAGAATTGAGGAGTCAATCCATAGCCGCATGCTCACACAATACGTTCATTTCCAAATAAATCATGATAAGTGCATATCTTCATCAACTGACTCTTATATTTTCAATCCATGCTTCTGCTACGTTGCTGCTGTTGGAATCACTCCTAAACTAGATTACAAGTGTTAGTAATTAATTTGTAATAGTTAGCTTAAATATGGCTTTTATGTTATTAATTAAGGCTAGGCTCATGTAGAAAGCCTATGAGCCTATGCAAAAGCCCAATAAGGAAAGGAAGGGAATTTGCATGTTGCCCTAGTTCCCTCCCTATAAATAATCTTGTAAACTCCCATTTGGGAGTTGGTTGTTCACTTTCACATATATCCTAAGCATAAACTTTCTCTCATTTCATACGTGTGTGTGTGCAAGTGTTCATCCGATCTTTCTCTTCTATATTTCTTCATATTGATGCTTGTGTTACATAAATGGGAACCTAACAGCTGCAAATATCATGAATCAATAAAAGCTTCCACAACTTTGATGAAAAGATATCATGATCCAAAATGTGAGCATGTCGGTCCAAAAGTCACAACTTCACATAATGGAGATACAATAAAGGATGAGTCAGAGATTTACTGTGGCTGATAATTTCAAAGCTGGCTCAAAACTCACTATCACGTGGATCAGTTAAAGACCTCCATTTATAATAACCAAACATGCGGAACATGAAGAATCAAAGACTACGGGCTCCAGAGCAAAGAACTAAATCAAGAATCCAAGAACACCAAAATATAATATATGTTTGTAATTGATGTAATTGAGGTGACCTCCCTTAGGGGGAGATTGTTAGGATTTAGAAAATCCAGTAGTTAAAGAGTCGTTCACTTCAAGTATATTTATTTGTTAGAAAGCTCATAGTCGTAGTCATTTAGTGATAGTTAGTAGTTAGTTATATAACACCATGGAGGATGGACGGGTCTTTACCCGCTGTATCCCTGTTCCACAGCCTGTAGGAGGCGTTTCATGTAGGAACCTATAAATACCCTTTGCCTAGCAAGGCAAAGGGTTAGAGATTTCATAATTCATTTTTCTTTGTCTCACTAAAGTTCCCAACTCTCTTCCACTTTCTCTCTCTAAACTACATACCATTCGACCTATATGTGCATGTTTATGTGATTGTGAAATCCAATATGTTTCACACCATCTTGAAGAAACCAAAGTTTAGAGTTGTTTACCGTAGTGAACTTCACCATAATTGCTTCATGGCGTACGACGAGATTCATAAGTTCTGCGATCACACGTTGAAAATGGTTCGTGATGGGTTAGCGTACCGATTAAAGGATATTAAGGCAAGTATTGGGTCAAAGAAGAGGTGGAATTCAGAGGAAAAGAAGGAAGCTCGTAGGATAATCACAAGGTTGGACGAAAGGATGTTTCATAGGGATCAAATGCGGAGATTGGAAAGCTTTGTGGGTGGAAGCTCTGTTGTAAAAATCGGCCCAGGCGGCCGATTAATCCCCGCATAATCGCTGATCGCTTACTAAGCGCCTTGATTTATCATAATCGGCCTATTTAATCGGTTTGGTCAATGATCGCTTAAAAATTGGTCAACAAACCGATTAATCAGACAAAATCGGTCTAATCGGATTAATCGGACAAAATCCCTTAAAAATTGGTCCACAAAATCGCTTAAAAATCAGACAAAATCACTTAAAAATCGGTCAACAAACAAATTAATCGGACAAAATCGGTCAAAAGTCGCTTAAAAATGTCACCAACCCGAGTAATATTTATGTTTGACTTTAAACTTTGAAGAATTATGTATTATGTCTATATTTGAACAGTTGAAATATTTGAACTTTGATGCAATATGCTTATCCCATACATATAAAATAATATAATATCTAAAATTACATTTTTTTGCATAAAAATTCCAATCTGATTAATCCCCGATTAATCCCCGCCTAACCGATTAATCGCTAGGCCCTACCCAACCGCCTCACTAGCGCCTAGCGATTTTTACAACCTTGGGTGGAAGACAGAGTTTCTCGATTTCAACATATCAACGTGAAGAGAGAACTCCGGGTCTACTTGTGTAATTGTTTGGTACTCCTCAAAACTCTTGATTGTTATTTGGATTGATTGATTTATTATTCATATTGGCTTGTGCACACATAACAGTGTACAACCCGAACTTGTAATGAAAGGACCTTGTGGTATGCATCAGTGCCACAATCCTTATAAAAGGAGCGAAAGCTTCTTAATTTTGAGTAAAACTTTTCAAAACTTTCATCATTTTCAAAGTTTAGCTCAAAAGAACAAGTACTTCCCCTTATGTTTTTCAAAACCTCAAAAGTTAGTATTACTTGTTGAGGGGGAGTATTTGCAAAAATATCTTTGTTCACAAAATGTTCTTCATGGAAATCTTCCCACAAAACTCGAAATGGACATATTCGATATCAAATTTCATCAAATATAACATTAATATGCCATTTTTGAGGGGGAGAAAATTGTGTGATACAAATATGTTTGATAGCGACTGAATCTTCATGGAATTAGACTTAACCAATGAATTGATGAGATCTAAAATGTCATAAATCAAAAAGATTTGTCTTCCAAAACTTATCCAAGTTAATTGTACCTATTCGAGAAACTCTTGATAGACATGAACTTTGACGGGTTTGACAACCTTTTCAAGGTTTGTCTACACCTTCAAGGTAGTTATTAGAGCTAGTAGTCACCTAAAAGCTGACAATGCATCTCTTTAACTATGCAACGTAACCGTGTCTCACGGGGAATTGTCTATCCTGAGTCGATCAATTCAAAAGTGCGAGCTCTACCCTCACTGTGCAGATTTCTGTCAAAACAGTTAAGCACATGTGGAGGGGGAGTATTTCTGAAAATGCAAAATTCTCGAAGTGTTACAAAATGCTTTCATTCATAAACACTTTGAGAGATTTTCAAGAAAATGGTTTTTATGGCAACATAGAATAGTCATGGAGTTATAAGGTGACTAAGTTTAGGGATAAACGTCCTATGATTCGCTAGAGCCGGAGATATCTACCCAAGGACACCAACAATAGTTAGTATTTAGAAGTCCTTATGTATGATTATAAAAAGGAGAAAATGAGAATCGGAGAAAGAAGGAGTTGAAGAATTAAAAAGAAAAGTAAAGAAAAGGGTGAAAAGAAATAGCCCTCCAAATTATTCAACTTAGGGCAGACACCGGGTTTAATTCATATGCTACTGGTTTAATTCTTCACTAGATGACACCGGTATTGAAGAATAAAGTCGTCATGGACCCAGTGACGCACTGCACTAAACCTTCTTAGCCACTCAAGTTTCTCTCAACAGAAGCTTGTTTCATTCTCACAGGGAACCCTACGTAAATTGTCGACTTTTTCTTAGAGATTTTTGATATTGAAGAAGGAGACCCTCTCCTTAGTCTCCGCTCAGGAAAACCAAAATGCACTAATTGAGTCTAGAGCCATGAGATTCATCAAAAGATCTCTTAGGAACACTTGACATTTCATCACTTGTCGTTCAACATTAAGGACGCAAGTGATACATTTTAGAGTCCTTCACAGATCTTAGCAATCTGTCAAGAACATTTATGAGGGGATTCACACTTGTGATCCTCAGTGATTGAATGGAAACTCCTGCCAGGGTCAACAACAAACAGCCCTGACAGCAGGTCGCTTCGGTAACTCCTTGTGGGTTACGCTTAGTGTTGTCTCAAACGGTCTACAGTCGTGAGGTGATGCTTTAGTGTATCCTCAGTGATTGAATGGAAACTCCTGCCAGGGTCAACATCAAACAGCCCTGATAGCAGGTCACTTCGGTAACTCCTTGCGGGTTACGCTTAGTGTTGTCTCAAACGGTCTACAGTCGTAAGGTGATGCTTCGTGTACCTCGACCGACTGAACTGTAGATGTACATTGGTACATCGTGTTATCCTACTTGAGGGACTCCAGTTCAGGAACAGCCTTTGCTAGAATTAGAGATGTGTTTTCACACTATGTTGTTAACACCCTCGAAGTTCGAACTTGTAAGTGCTGGAAATTCCGCTAAGGATCGTGCTGACTCTCCACATGCTCATATCAAGAAAAACACAAATGAAGTTCTCTCAAAAGGCAACTCAAAGTCAAAATGATTCTTCATCAAAGCCAAAGAATCTACAAAGTTTAAAGACTAGAGAACTACATCACATCTGAAATCCAAAGTCAAAAGTCATGTTAGCATGTTGGAGATAGACATGGAGACACCTGAGCAACGAAGCGGACCAGATGCAGACAACAACATACTATCACCACATCCACACCATAACAAAGAACAAAGAACAAAGAATTCGAAGACGTCAAAGCTGAAAACTTCAAAAGAAACAAGATCCTTATTCTGGGGAGATTGTTGGAATCAAAGCACTTCTTCTCACAAGAAAGAAGAATGCTAGAAAACGTCAAAGCAACATCTATTACATCATCACCAACAACTTATTCAAGATTGCTGGAGTCATCACTAACACTTAGGGGGAGATTGTTGGAATCACTTCTATCTTGTATTTCAAGTGTTAGTCATTAATATGTAATAGGTTCCTTAATTAGGCTTTTATGTTATTAATTATGGCAAGGCTCATGTAGAAAGCCCATGAGCCTATGCAAAAGCCCAATAAGAAAGGAAGGGACTAGATGTGTTGCCCTAGCTCCCTTCCCCTATAAATAGTCTTGTAAACCCTCATTTGAGGGTTGGTTGTTCACTCTTAATACATTCCTACGCATAACCTTTGTTTATCATCATATCGTGTGTGTTTGTGCGTTCAACCGATCTATCTCTACCTTATTTCTTACATATTGATCCTTTTGTTAACTTATGGTGACCTAACATATCACAACCTCTTGAAGACGTGCAAGCTCAAGGTCATGATTTTCTAAGCTTCGTCATCATCAAGACCACTGAAGTGCATCTTGTTGATAGTTTTTATGTCCTTCCATTAGTGTGTCAAGCTAAAGGCATTGGTGTATAGTGTTGAAGGTGTACATTCGATATGGGGCGTCGATGTATATTTGTGTAGTTTGGGGAAAAGGGTATTGATATCCTTTGAAGTGTTGTAAAAAAGAGTTTGTCTCCTTTGGGTTATAGCGTTGGGTAGTAGTTCCTCCTTTATAATGGAACTCGGTGTCTAGCCTAGTACCAGATAAAGTGTAGGCGACGTTGTGATAGGTTTGGTTCTACCTCGTTGAAGAACTCGGTGTCTATCCTTGTACCGGATAAAGTGTAGGCGATGTTGTGAAGGTTTCTCCGCCATATTAAGGAGCTTGTGTTGTGTAGTGCTTAGAAACTCTCGAGTTGGGTACTCGGGGAGTGGATTAGGGCAAGGAAGGATTCCTTGTAGCCGAACCACTATAAATAATTGTGTCGTAGTTTTGTATTCATTTACTCTTTATCTCTTTGCATTATTTATTTACTTGTATTTTGATCAATATCCAACACATGATCTAAATGGATTGACATAAGTCGATCTAAATACTTTAAAACAAAGTTTTAATCGGAAAAACTATTCAACCCCCTTCTAGTTTTCTACTGAATCCATGTGACTTAAAGATTGAAAGAATGAGATTTCAAATTAGGAAACACGCTCCTACATCACGGTTTTAAGGGCTTGTACTGAAGTTCTCATGGACTTAGGAAAATTAGTAACAAGTTAGGAGTCACGGTTCCGATTTATTAGATAATTCCATTTCACTTAAGTGTAAAATGAAGTGCATAGTTGATTTAGCTAAGTCTATAAATAATCCAATATGACTAAATCAATGGTGCTGGACTTACTTAGATTCATTAACATGAATACAATAATGAAAAAACTGAGAAATTACAAGCTCAAGGGTCCTAGGTAAGGATTACTCAGAAGGGTACAGTAGTGACTACTCCTAGAAATTTTTGATACGAGCTCAATCAATCACTAGGAATCAAAAGATGTTGTAAGCTTGTGCAAATCTGACAAGATGTCACTATAAGATTATTATTTAGCGTATTTTGAATCTTTGAATGAAAAATATTTCATTCAAAAAGGGTCCATATTTGCTTATCATGGTGGGAGACCGAGATAAGATGAATAGCTATTGTAAAAGCTATGATACTCTGGGGAGTGTATCAAGTTTCACAAGCATTGTGCGAGGTAAATGTTGTATGTGCAAGATCGAGAAGTGACCACGTAGATTGATTAGTTAATGGCGTTCTCAGAACTGTGGCGTTCAATCCCAATGACCTGAGATGTTAGGTCATTTAGTTTTATCTTTCAATGGGTTTTGGCTTAGTTTCTAGTTACTGCGTGAAAGCGTAGCATTGTTTGTTAATGTTGAATTCAATGGGAGGTAAGGATGAATGATTTAATAGTCAAGAAGGGCCTTTGCAACTCCAAGTTGAAATAAGACTATAGAGGATATTTTTCCAGGCCCCTAGTGGTGAGATAAATTGCGAGATCATGGTCATGCGACAAGTTTTTGCTAAAGCTATGGGAGACAAATCATTCACGTTAACAAGAAAGGATAAAAGTATTGCTAGATTAATATAACCATTCATAGTACTTTCTAAAAGATCATGAAGTACAGAGGGATATAGTCATATACCCAAACTCAGTTGAGGTGTTGATGGTGTTTTGTAAATTACTACATGGGTACTAAATCAGTTTTTGTGAACAGGGTACTTTAATGTTTTGCTATGAACCTCTTAATACTGTGAAAGTGGTTCTCGTGTTGTTGTTTTGCACAAGTGGGAGTCTGAAAATATCAATGTTTAAAGAACAACGTCTTTCACAACTGATACTCATAGAAATGAGGATAGGTCACACCGGTGCACATAAACGGAACATGTTAGTTTTTAATGAGAAAAGAGTGATGAAATGAAATGGAAATAAAGAGGAAATGAGAATATGGAAATATTCTCATAGAGGGGTAAAACTGTAATCATCCAGGGTGTATATACTTATCTGAGATAAATATATAAAGTACTTATAAGGAGAAATCACAAACCTTAAGGGTTTTGTGTGGTTCGACCAACCCAAATAAGTAAGGGAAGGGTTAAGTTTGATTTCTAATCAAACTTGTATACTTATAGATAATTTCATGGAATACCATCCTACTAGAATGTTCTGTGGTATCCTATAAATACCAAGGTCTTTTAATAGGGTTTATAACATTTCTCTAAACCTTAAATATGAAAGGTTTTAATGGATATTTAAATAATAGTATGTCCGGATTCGAACTCGAGACTTCGGGATTGCACACATTACGTATGAGAATTGATGTACATAATTAATATAAATAAAACGTTATTATTATTAATTATTAATCACTAAATAAAACATAACGATAGTTAAATGATTAACGAGGTTTGGTTAACGGTCGTTAAATATTAACTACAAGGACTAAGAATGAAATTAGTGGTCGGGAAAGTTCTAGAACCCCTTGTGGGTCTTTGGCCGATCGGTGGAGGGTTTCCAAACCCAATCCCACTCAAACTTGTACTCCAAGATATGTTAACTATAAATACAAATCAATGTATTCATTATTGACTAACCTTGGATCACTTTGATAACCTAATTTCTCTTCTCCTCCCCTCCCTCTTTCTCTTGGCCGATCGTTAACCCTCCTCAAGGGATCGATTTTTCAAGTGAAAGAAACTAGTGTTTGGTTTATTTGTGATTCAAGGAACTAGCTTTTCCACATCAAATCGCTATTAGTACGTGTGTACAAGAACGAAGAACAAGCACACTTGAGCTTGTATTCCTTGGTGGTCGATTTTTTGGGTGGACGATTTTGTAAAACCCTTATTTAGGGTTTTGGGTTTTGTTACTTGATCACATCATTGTTTGATTACTTGAATTGCTAAAAGGTACGCACTTTCTTGTTTGGTTAATTAATTACATATATTATTCCTATTGTCTTCCGCTGCATGCTTTGATGATGTTATTTGTTTTATTTATAATTGTTATGAGTATAAAATTCCAACAGTGGCATCACGAGCCGTTAATATGATGTAATTAATTACCAAAACACATAAAAATTGAATCTTTATGATTATATGCATGTTTTTTTTTATGGTTTCTAGGGTTTTGAATTCGAAACCCTAATTTTTATATATGGGTCGATTACCCTAATATTTATATAATTAGGTTTTAATTTTGTAAAACTTGTAGAAACCCTAGGATTGCATGCTTATTTTATGTGGTTAATTAATGAATAATTGTTATGTGCCATGTAATATGCGTATCTTGGGTGATAATTGTTATGCGGAATCCATGGTGGAACATGCATGTTTTGCCATGGAGTATTGTTTATTGTATGATTGATTAATTGTTAAGTGATACACACATGTTTTATTTATTTAATAATTATCGAATTGGGGAAGACCTCAATTATAACTAATAAAATTCGTTATGTGCTAATTGGTATACTATTAACTTTGGCTTACGCAATCGACTTGTCGATGTATGTGGCTCATCTACCTTGCGAGATGAAAGTCCTAGTTAATGTATGCATTATTTACACCTAGAATTGTTATTAGAGTTTATTGAAATAATTATGCATGTGGCTAATTGTTTTTTACATATGTTAAAGTGTTAAGTTATATGTTTATATTATTTGAGTGTGTTTAATTTTTATTAAAATGCTTTTTGTTTATATATTGTTTTGACATGTTAGTAAGCAAAAAAGGGTTTTTTGGAATAGAAAATTAAATGGACTAAATAATGGCGAAACTGATTTGTTATCTAAGAATTATTCTTGAACTTTTAATCGATTGATGCGACTGTACTAAATGGTTAGAACGGCTCACCCACTAGAACAAACTATAAAGGGTTATTTAAGAAGTGAGCACAGTCTCACTGAAAGGATGTCTAAGGTTATGCTATGCGCTTACCTGGTCCTCTGCCCTCTGTGAGTTCGATTGGAGCTACCTAGTATAACCATTCAATGTACGAAGCATCTTAGTGCAAAGTTGTAAGTTTCTCAACGCATCGATTAAAACTTTGTAGAATTCAATCTTAGCAATTAAAAATCTAATGTAAGTTTTTTCGAAAAATATTATGTTATAAAGTTGTATGCATGCTTCTTTATACATAAGTTTTGATTACACGTCAAAATTGTACCCTTTAAATTTAAGTTTATGCCATCTAATGATATGAAACACTTGAAGTTGTAATTTAGTTATGTGAGACCTTGATCTAGATTACAATAACGAGGTGAATTATTTTGTTGTGTGAGACCTCAGCTTTATGATTTGCAGTTTATAAATTAGATAACTTAATTAAGTTGTTAGTGAGACCTAAGGCTTAAGGCATGAGATGGGATGAAACATGCTTAGGTTTTGCATTAATTGTTTTGGCAAAATTGTAAATCCCATAACTTTTGGAATTGAAAACTTGTTTGTCAATTATCGTTTTTCAACGATTACCTATTCTATACTTTCACCACTAGCAGATCAACTGATGTGGTGGAACTATGATAATGAGGATCCAAAAGTCAAGGAAAATTCTATGGTTAATATGAATATTGACCAAAGGGTATTTTATTTTCTTGAATGATTACTTATCGAAAGTACTAACTTTTGAACTTTTATTTCTGTAGAAATGGCTCAAGCTGAATCTACTGCACTAGCCTCGTCGTTCAAATCTATGTTTGATCGAGAGAAATTGACTGGTAGCGCGAATTTCAATGATTGGTATCGGCAACTCAGAATTGTCTTGAGGGTTGCCAAAAGACTCAATTATTTGACTACGCCTTGTCCTCCTGAACCTGCAGCTGATGCTACTGCTGAAGCGGTGCATGGAAATCTGAGTATGACAAGTATAATGAGGTCGCCTGCATTATGCTCGGGAGTATGAACTCAAGCTTGCAAAAGCAGTTTGAGAATTACTTCCCTAATCTCATGCTTGAAGAATTGCAAAGGTTGTTTGAAAAGCCTGTGACTGTAGAGCTGTATGATTTGATAGATGCTCTTCATAGTTACAAGCAAGGAGACGGAAACCTGTAAGTTTCGCCACCGCCGGAAATGATGAGTTATATGGACCAGTTGGGGCGTTTGAACTATGTCTACCCTAATGACATACAAATTGGCCTTATCAACAGATCCCTTAATAAGGAGTTTGATGGTTTCATGCGCAATTATAATATGCATTGCACGGGGAAGACAGTCAGTGAGGTACATGCAATGCTCATTGATTACGAAAAAGGTTTGCCCAAGAAGGCTTCTACACCTGCGGTTTTGACCATCCAGAAGGGTAGAATTTCTAAGCCTAATAAGCCGCTAGCGAACAAGAAAGGGAAAGGTAAGGGTAAAGCTGATAAAGGAAAACAAGTTATGACTTATCAGCAAGAACCCAAGAAGTACCCTCCCAAGAAGCGTGAAAATCCGAAGAAGGATATGGCTTGTCATCACTGCACCGAGGTTGGACACTGGAAGAGGAATTGTCCATTGTACCTTGATGAGTTGCGCAATAAGAGGTATAAAATACGGCACTGTGGCCAGATACTTCAGTGTACTCTTTGATGATAGAATTATTTTCTTTTCCTCATAAAATAAATTCATGGGTATATGATACTGGATGTGGTATTCACATATGTAATACACTGCAGGGACTTAGAGGAGCAAGGAAGCTTGCCTATGGACAGCAATACACTGCGTGGGTAATGGAGCAAATGCAGTCGTTGAAGCTATAGGCACGTTTGATTTAGTTTTACCTTCGGGTTTAGTACGGTCATTAAACGATTGTCATTACGCACCTTCCATTGTTAGGGGTGTCGTTTCTGTTTCCTTGTTAAAAGATATTGGTTTCGTTCATACATTTACTGATTATGGAATTTCGATTTCTTTAAATGATGTTTTCTACTTTAATGTTATTCCAGTAAATGGTGTGTTTGAAATTGATTTGCATGATAAAGTTGTTGATAAAAATAATTCTGTCTTTAGCATCAATGATAAAAGAATCAAAGGTGATTTGGATTCTTCATTTCTTTGGCATTGTAGACTTGCTCATATAGGCAAGAAACGCATGCAACAACTGCAACACGATGGGCTTTTGCAAGACATCAATGATGAATCATTTGATAAATGCGAATCTTGCATATCTGGGAAGATGACCAAGAAACCTTTTACAAATAGTTTAGAAAGGGCTTCAGATCTTCTTGGTGTGATACATACTGACGTATGTGGACCACTAAGACATGTGTCAAGAAAGGGTGCTAGCTACTTCTTAACCTTTGCTGATGATTTCAGTCGTTATGGTTATGTTTATTTACTTAAACATAAACATGAAGTCTTTGAAACATTTAAGGTTTTAAAGAGTGAAGTAGAACTGCAACTAGGAAAGAAGATTAAAGCTCTTCGATCCGATAGAGGTGGTGAATATTTAAGCCAAGAGTTTAAAGATTATCTAGCTGAGTGTGGTATTGTCCAGCAACTCACATCTCCATATACTCCACAACAAAATGGTGTATCTGAGAGAAGGAATCGTACATTGCTAGACATGGTGCGATCTATGTTTAATCTTACAACTCTTCCCTTATCCTTTTGGGATTATGCTTTAGAAACTGTTGTTCGCATATTGAATATGGTTCCAACTAAGAAGGTTGATAAGACTCCTTATGAAGTGTGGTATGGGAAACCTCCCAACTTGTCTTACTTAAAGGTCTGGGGTTGAGAGGCGTTTGTTAAACGTGACTCTGCTGATAAGCTGCAACCTAGATCTGTTAAGTGTATCTTCGTAGGATACCCAAAGGAAACTATGGGTTACTACTTTTACTTTCCACCTGAAAACAAAGTAATTGTTGCTAGGTATGGAGAATTACTTGAAAGGGATCTCATATCTCATGAATTCAGTGGGAGAGTTTATGATCTGAAGATGATATAGAAGATACAACACCTTCTGATAACACTAGCCAACCTCAAGTAGAACCTGAAAGTCTGGGCGTTCCACCTAAGATTGAAGTGGTTCCCATTCGTAGATCCGCAAGGACTACGCGTGCACCTAGCTCTATGTCTCAACGTAGAAGCTGAGGAATATATGTTAGGGGATCTTGGTGAACACACTAACTATAAAGCTGCTATGATGAGTCCTGAAAAGGAGAAATGGCGAGTTGCAATGAATGGGGAAATGCAATCCATGAAAGATAATGAAGTCTGGATAGAGGTTGACTTACCTCCAAATGCTAAGGTAGTTGGAAGTAAGTGGCTCTTTAAGATAAAGACTGACATGGATGGCAATGCACACACCTATAAAGCTCGTCTTGTAGCTCGAGGGTATACTCAAACCTTTGGGGTAGACTACGAGGAGACATTTTCTCCTGTAGCAGACATTAGAGCTATTAGGATTCTTATAGCCATAGCTGCGTACTATGACTATGAGATATGGCAAATGGATGTCAAAACTGCCTTCTTAAATGGTCGCCTAGATGAGGACATCTATATGGCGCAGCCTGAAGGGTTTGTGAATCCAAAGTTTTCGAAGCGTGTATGCAAACTTCAAAGATCCATTTATGGGTTGAAGCAAGCATCAAGGCAATGGAACAAGAAGTTTGATGAAGAAATCAAGAAATTTGGTTTCACTCAAAATCTTGATGAGCCATGTGTGTATCACAAAGCTAGTGGGAGTAATGTTATTTTCCTTGTCTTATATGTCGATGACATATTGATCATGGGAAAAGACATTTCAAGTATGCAAGATGTAAAGTCTTATCTTGGAGAGTGCTTTTCTATGAAGGACTTAGGGAAGCAGGCATTTATTCTGGGAATCAAGATCTACCGAGATAGATCAAGGCGTTAATTGACTAAGCCAAAGTGCTTACATTGATAAAATATTGAAGAGATTTAGTATGCAAAATTCCAAGAAGGGATATTTGCCGATGCAAGTTGAACATGGCTTAAGTAATAAACTATGCGCGTCAACACCTGCTGAGGTGGAATACATGAGGAAAGTTCCTTATGCTTCGGCTGTAGGATCTATCATGTATGTTGTAAGATGTACAAGGCCGATGTGGCGTTTGCCTGACGTAACATTACCACGGTATCAATGAACCCAGTGTGTGAAACATGGCAAGCTGTTAAGATTCTTAAGTATCTAAGGGCTACTAAAGAAATGTTTCTAGTGTATGGAGGAAATCCGATGCACGAACTTGATGTTACAGGTTGTTGCGATGCGTCTTTCCAAACTGATAAAGATGATACGAAGTCTCAAACTGGTTATGTCTTTGTCATTAATGGAGGAGCAGTTGACTGGAAGAGCAAGAAGCAAACAACGGTTGCGATGTCTATTACGAAGTGAGTACATAGCTGCTTGGAAGCGCGATGGAAATTGTTTGATTAGGAAATTCATTTCGGGACTCGGAGTAATGCCCTCAATCTAATTACCTTTAAATGTGTATTGTGACAACTCTGCTGCAATAACATTTGCCAATGAGCCTGAAGTCATGAAGGGCGCCAGACATTTTCCTCGTCGATATCACTATGTTCGAGAACAAGTTGACATAGGTGAAATCAATCTACTCAAAGTTCATACAGATGATAATCTAGCTGATCCCTTTACGAAACCTTTGCCAAAAGAAAAACTTACTGACCATGCTGATGGGATAGGTCTTCGTTTAGCTAGTAGATTCATGCAGATCTGTGATTAGTATTTGGATAAAGGATGTTATGAACAAATATTACTTTAATGAAATAAAATAGTTGTTATATTTATTTTTCATTTTCTTAATATTATATCCTATATTTGCATGTTTAATCCATGGATAACTTTTGTTATTCTAAATAGTCCGTTGTCGATCAATGATATGGGAATATCATTGAATTAAGACAAATCTGAGTTTTGGTAGAATATACTTTTAAAGTATATTGATGCGTGGGACATACCAGATTCACATGATATTCAATGAATTGAATATAGGACTCATCCCAACTTTACATGATGATACTTTTGGATTTTATCATTAAGTATATCATGAAGTGTTTATCCTCAGACTTGAGATACCAGATAACTGATATGAATGTAGTGCATTTGTGTAAGATAGTCTAACGCTATCCGTAACTGGTAGTTATAAGGGCTATTTTTGGAAGTGTTGCAAAATTCATGAGTTATGTTTGTAGTCAAGAGAATTTGTTCATTTGAATTTGTTTCAAAGCATAATACTATTTTGGGCCCCTCGTAGGGTTGACAAGATGTTTGTATGGCCATACCCAAGATCTATCTGGAATACGTTCAGATGA
Organism: Chrysanthemum makinoi; assembly: GCA_910596185.1. Taxonomy (NCBI): domain Eukaryota; kingdom Viridiplantae; phylum Streptophyta; class Magnoliopsida; order Asterales; family Asteraceae; genus Chrysanthemum; species Chrysanthemum makinoi. The sequence continues at coordinate 226,607,849 of OU343223.1, read as the reverse complement.
TTTGGTAATCTTGTTCAATCATATACAACGAGAATTATTAACTTATGAAATGACTTGATCCATATTTCATAGTTAATGTAGTATTAGTAACAAAAGGATAAGTAAAAATGATGAATCATTAAATGGTTTTTTCCAGGAGACCATGCTCGATTCGACCATGGGGCGTTGGCGTGTGATAGCTAGACTAACCAATGTCATTACTATATTTAGTAATATCCAAGTGGGAGCTGAAAGGTTTTAATGGATATTTAAATAATAGTATGTCCGAATTCGAACTCGAGACTTCGGGATTGCACACATTACGTATGAGAATTGATGTACATAATTAATATAAATAAAACGTTATTATTATTAATTATTAATCACTAAATAAAACATAACGATAGTTAAATGATTAACGAGGTTTGGTTAACGGTCGTTAAATATTAACTACAAGGACTAAGAATGAAATTAGTGGTCGGGAAAGTTCTAGAACCCCTTGTGGGTCTTTGGCTGATCGGTGGAGGGTTTCCAAACCCAATCCCACTCAAACTTGTACTCCAAGATATGTTAACTATAAATACAAATCAATGTATTCATTATTGACTAACCTTGGATCACTTTGATAACCTAATTTCTCTTCTCCTCTCCTCCCTCTTTCTCTTGGCCGATCGTTAACCCTCCTCTAAGGGATCGATTTTCCAAGTGAAAGAAACTAGTGTTTGGTTTATTTGTGATTCAAGGAACTAGCTTTTCCATATCAAATCGCTATTAGTACGTGTGTACAAGAACGAAGAACAAGCACACTTGAGCTTGTATTCCTTGGTGGTCGATTTTTTGGGTGGACGATTTTGTAAAACCCTTATTTAGGGTTTTGGGTTTTGTTACTTGATCACATCATCGTTTGATTACTTGAATTGCTAAAAGGTACGCACTTTCTTGTTTGGTTAATTAATTACATATATTATTCCTATTGTCTTCCGCTGCATGCTTTGATGATGTTATTTGTTTTATTTATAATTGTTATGAGTATAAAATTCCAACAAAATATCCCTCGTATCTCTCCCTCTTGTTTGATCAATCGACAAAATGAACGTATCCCTTTGGCCAATCCTAATTGACTAAATTTGATTACCAAGTCAACTAAAACCTTAGTCGACTTGTTACCCAATTTCTTACTCTCCAACTTGCATAGGTTCGTAGCCCTGGTTCCACCTATGTAGTACCAGTGGATACCTGATGCGGCTCAAGTGGTGATTCTCCCAAAAAAACTAATTGGTTTATTGTTGCACTAGTCTCATGACCCGGCCGATGGCCAAGCTACTCTCATGTAAATTAAAATGAAATTAAAAGTTTGAGGACTAATCTTATATCTTGTTTTTTGGTCATTATCATAATTTGGTTTTTACAACACAAAATTGAACCAACTTAAAACATGCCTACCTTATATTGCTTATGGAATAAAGTTGTGCCAAAGCAACTACTAAAACCCTCCAGCCTTCCTTTGTTTAGTAACTCCTTACAATAAAACAACTCGAAACAATAATCCTTTAAGGCTGATATTCAATCCTTAACTAAGTATCAACATTATTTCTGTATTTATCCAAGGTTTACAACTATTCCACTGTCAAACAACAAATTCATACCGGCATTTTTCTAATCAAATAAGCAATAATACATCAGTACCCATGCTAAAGGCAAACTGTTAGGAATTGGAAATTCCATGTTAAAGTGTCGGTCACCCCAAATATTATCTAGCATAGGTTAGTGACTATGATATTATCATTTAATATCTGAATCTATCATTCCTTTTCCATTCCTTTAACATATGCTAGCACTCTTCCCATATTCTCATTTTTCTCCTTTTTTTTCAACATTCCTAAGGACTCTACACTTTCTAGTGGATTGTCCCTGGGTAGATCCCTCCGGTTCTGGTGGATCATGGGAACTAATACCTAACCTCACCATCCTTATAACTCCATACCAATTGAAAAATCATTTGGAAAAACAATCAAGGTACTTGATATACGAGATCAAAGCATTTTGTACCTTAATAGTTTTGATCATTTAGAAGTGCTCCCCCTCAACATGTGCATATGATTTTATAAATTGTTTAGCACATGGAGGCAAGAGTTCTTTTGAAATAAATTCTTGATCACAATTTCCATGGAAAAAGCCATTTGAATTTCTTTAGTAAATTCTCCCCCTCAATATGTGCATAGGATATTTGAAAACATTTTATCACATAGAGGAAAGAGTTCTTTAGAAGCACATTCACGATCACAAAATCCATTAAGAAACCATTTGCTCCCCCTCAATATGTGCTTCGAGATTCGAAAGCGTTTAGCACATATGAGAGAGCAGCCTGCACATTTGAATCAAATCGATCATCAATTATCAGATTTCATTATTAAATCACAAATTCTCCCCCGATCAAAAATATCAAGCCCTTTGAGATTTTGGATCCCAAGTGATTTAATAAGGTTTATAAAACATTGGAGAATATGTGGCCAGGTTTAAACACTCATCATGTTTTTGGATAAATCCTCCTCCTCAACATGTGCATCGTGTACTTGAAATCGTTTGGCACATGGAGGCAGGAGTGCCTTTAAAGGACTAAAACCAATTCCATTTAAACAGATAAGAGATTTAAATCACTATCTCTCCCCCGATCAAAAATTTCAAACCAATTGAGATTTTGGATCCCGATTGATTTAAATCATTTAGAAAATTTTGGAGAAAGACGTGGCAAGATTTATTTTGAAAAATGACAGATAAGGACCATTTTAAGACATTAAAGATTGTTAGTGTCAGGTATGATTGTTTTAAGAGATCTTTAAGTAAAATAAAACAATTTCACAATCAAACAAGAACAGAAAAAATTTCATTTTGCAAGATCTTGAGTTTTAAGGAAAATCATACCATGACATAACATTAAATCTTTAGATCACCACTTTTTATTGTACAAAACGGACTTTTATGAAGAAATATTGTATGAAAATAATTTATTTTAAATCACTCTCCCCTTCAATCGATGACCGTAGTTGTTGATTGAGTGACTTAGATTTTGATAAAAATGAAGTCCGGTGATTTTCAAAATTTAGTCCAATTTATTTTCAAAAACAATATTTTCCATTTTCAAAACAATTTAATCAAATTTATTCCAAAATTTTTTAAAAATGATATCTTGCACAAAGATACGTTAGGTGGTTGAGCTGCTTTTGTTGATGTTGTTGCTGTAGGGCTTGGAAGAAAAACCGTCTGCAAATGCAGTGAGACTTTTTACGTTGCATTTTAATCCCAACTGAGGTCAAATTAAGCTCCGCTTTCTTCATCACTTAGAAGAAAACCATCCGCTGATGCAAGAGACCTCTTACGTTGCATTTATGCCAACTTTCCATTGAAGTTAAATTAAGCTCCGTTTCTTCATTTGTCAACCCAAGATATAGTTACCCTTTCTTTTCGGCATCCAATCTTCTTCAATTGTGGGATCCGGATCGGGAACATTCTTATATACCAATATACCGCATAATGCTAGTGAACACAGATACATATATATGGTGGTCGACATCACCCAAACAGCAATCGACTAATAAAAGTCAATTCAACATATCAATCAGATCATAAAAGGTATGGGAATTTTGTGTTTATCAAACTATAGTCATCTAATCCTAACAATCATATCCTGGGCACCTAGTCCTTCAACATAGGTTAACATCATTTTTAATTAAGCATATTAAGATAATTAGAAAGCCCGTTAGATGATATAGATTTGAAAACATTCTCCCCCTCAATCAATGACTTATTTTCTGAAAAAAAATTTAAAAGCGCTGAAGTCATTGATTGAGTTTGCAAATTTTATAAACACAAATCTGATTGTTTTTAAAGCAACTCATTTACCACCATTTTAGAAAACAAAAAATATTTTTCTGAAGAATTTTAGACGGAAAAATATTTGAATAGGAACAGCAGTCCTTCGACATACTTTCCTTGTTTAGTTTTAGGATAAGTGCACGAATTTTGAAAAATGGTTTAGCGCAGCACTTTCCTTTCTTGAAGAACGGGTTGCTATCGTAAATAATAGCAAGCCATTGTTTAAGCACGGGTTACAGTCAGAAGTAACTGCAAGCCATAGTTTTAAGCACGGGTCACAATCTGAAATAACTGCAAGCCATATTTTGAGACATGTTTTGAAAAAGAATATTTACACCTCCTGCTCGAACTTCATCTATGGTCCCGTGCCATTATTGAATGAAATTTCTAAGACAGCAGATGTTATCGATACCAGAAGCCATGTCTTTGAAAAACAATATTTTTGGTATTTTTCAAATTTTCTAATTTTTATGGGTTTTTGAAGATTTTATATTTTTCTATTTTGTTTTGCTGGTTTTATATTTTTGTATTTGGTTTTTAGATAAATATTTACAAAGATAGAATAGATGATATAGTTTAAGAAGATGATGATACGAATAGCGAGATAAGGATATCGAGCAGCCCCGTTGTAGAAGATAGAAGTCATCATCCTTAAAACTTTCACCACCAAAGCTTCCGAGGCTCTTGCATTGAAGAAAGAAATTAAACCATCTGAAAGTGAGACTTTGGCAGCTTCCCCCCAAACCGAAAATCCTTTAGCTGAGCAGATTCAAAGCTTTCTTTCAAGCTTCTTCTAGCCAGTGCACAAAGAAGCACACCATTATCATCGAACTTGCTGCTCCTTTTAAGAATATCATCCAATAGAATAACACAAGAACGTATCATCCCACATTTAAATAACTCTTCTCGATTTCATAACCACGAAGTCTGACGCAATCCATTCCAAAAGGTGTCAAGAGAGCAATTCCTCCAAGTAGTTGAATTGATGCAGTCAGTCTCTTTGTATAATGCTTAAGAACTCTCCTGAATACACATCATGAGGGGAATGAAGAACACCTTCCCATGTTCACATTTTTCTTCCCTGATGAACGTGTATGAAGCTCAAGAACCCGAAGTACACCAATATCCAAGAACTCCCTGAATACACATCATGAGGGTAATGAAGAACACCTCCCTATGTTCACATCTTTCGCCCCCGATGAATGTGTATGAAGCTCAAGAACTGGTACACACATTCCCAAAGAGAGAATAACTGATAACACCTCCCTCATGTTACACATTTATCTCCTCTGAATATGTCGTACTTGTGTACCTCTTTTATCTTCAGAGACTATCTTTTACATCACTTCCCCCACGTCGTTGGAATAATAACACTAAAAGCCTTGATGAGTAAAACCTTGAGTTTCTCTGCGGTCATGACATTTGTTTTCCTGAGATATCTTCAATCACTTAGAAGAGTTAAGTTCATCAAGTTTACTCGCCATGAGTCAAACCTTGAGTTTCTCTGCAGTAGTAACATTTGTCTTCCCGGGATATCTTCAATCACTTAGAAGAATTAAGTTCATCAAGTTTACTCGCTTAGATGCTTGTCTCTTTCCCTTGCTTTGGTTTTGACACTTCGTAATCAGCAAAACATTATAAGCCCAAATACTTGAAGTCTGTTGAGAAGATCGCTTGAAGTCTTTGTGAGAATCAACATGTTGAATAATGTGAGCAAGTCTAATTGGGGATTAAATTTGACATATCACTCTCCCCAATTAGTGCTCTCCCCTAAACTGACAATCTGTTTGATAAATGCCCGAATTAAGAAGAAGTCTTTAGATAATCAAATGCAACTCGTCTTTAGTCTTCTAACATGTAGCAGAGAATGTAGAACCGATCAGACTCGACCTTCTTCAAGATTGTCCGAATAGGGAATAGAATGTTAACATCTTCAACTCACACCAAAAAGCATCCCACCAAAAGGCATCCCATTAACTTACATCTTGCAAATCCCTCTAAAATCCTCCCAATCAAACAAGAAAGATGTTCATCAAGGAAATCAGCAATCAGGCCGCAACGAACACACAAGATGGTAACACCAAACTACCAATCACATCAAACAAGAACAGAGAGATTGTTCGAATCATCATGTTGATGTATACGTGTAGCATTAACCGGAAGCACTTTGTCGATAAACTCATCAACCGAAGTGAAGATGTCAACCACCGCTCTAAGAAGAAACTCCATGTAACAATGACCCGATAACAAGAAGATCGGTTCTTACATGAGTTTGGAGCCGTTTGACCATTTATTCTTAAAAATCAATCAATCATGCAGTAATTCACACTTCTTCTCCCCCTCAAGAATTGCATACAGAGATGCCATTCTTGATTAAATAAGTGAAAATCATCCGAATGTTCTATTCAAACTTCTCTCCCGCAAAATAAGCACATGATGTCGCCATCTTCATTATAATCGAGCAAGTGGAATGAGAAAACAATCGTGGTAGCCCTGGTTCACTTGATGACTGAAGCACATGGAAAAAGTATGAAGCATGTTGATGAGAATGGTCATAATAAGAAGTTTTCTCTTCTTCAGAAGATAAAGCGCACCGACACGCATTTTTTTTTTTTTAGAGAACGAGGCTTGAACTGTTGTGTTCAAACGTCATAATCTCTTGTAACACCGCTTTTGACCAATATTGTTCGCTTTGCCCGTTGTGCGTTTTGGCCTCATGTGAAGACTTAGGTCATTACTTTCAATGAAAGACGTTAACGCCTTCCTAAGAACGCCACCCCAGTAGACCACAAAACGTTCATTGTAAGGCTAATGTTATCTTATGAACCCATCTCTCCGGCCACCGATGTAGGATTGCCTAGGGTGTTACAATCACCCCTGGGACTATCGCCTCGATGAGTTTGCCCTCGAACGCTCAGAGTGGCTCGATAATACCACCGCTTGACTACATTGTCCCATTGCTGCTTTTTGTTTTTAATGGCCTCATTTGAAGACTTTACTACTCTTCAATGAACGCTTAACCGCCAGCCTAAGAACTCCACCCGCAGACCACAAAACGCGTTGTGTCAAGTAAGGCTTAATGTTATCTTATGAACCCAAAGATCTCTCCGTGCCACCATGTAGGATTTGCCTAGGTGTTACAATATTGTGAGAGTAGTGGCAGTAAGCGTGCTCATGAGAGTAGTACGGTTGGGTGACCTGAAGTTTTCAAATGAGGCCACAAAACAAAGCCGGAGCATACGGGCAAACTTATTGTGGTCCGATAAGCGGTGTTACAAGTGGTATCCGCCACTAGCGTCGGGATGGTGGAAAACCTCATCGAAGACGATGAGTCCTTAAGGTGATTGTGACACCCTAGGCAATCCCACATCGGCTTGAGAGATAAGCGCCATAAGATAACATTCGCTTACAATGACACAACGCAGCTGGTGGAGTTCTTAGGAACTGGCGCCTTCATGTGAGTAGTACTAGTGACTCCGCGAAGTTTTCAAATGAGGCCACAAAAACAAAGCCGTGAGCATACGGGCAAAGCGGACAATATTGTGGTCTGATAAGGCGGGGTGTTACACTCTCTCTTTTCAATCTCTTGGCAAAACATGTAATCCACCCCATTATCATTCAAGAGGCTCTTTGTAGTGACAACGATGGAGAAAACCCAATATGATGAATTTGACTCAAGTAAGCTAACCAACTCGTGACTTAAACTTGCACATATGTAACAAAGAGCGGTGCCGAGACTTCATGCTCCATTGAATCTCTAAGTACTCTATACTCTTCATCCAACCAACCATCAAGTATAAGACGTACATCACCTCTTGAAAATCCACAAATGAATGTGACACTGAGCACTACAACGTAACTCTTTTAAGTGATAGTTATTTTGAGGTGATAAGAGCCCAATTCTCCCAAGTGGTAAAAGAAGAGGTAAAAGTCACCCAACAATAACTAGATTTCCAAGTCTTCGTTTTTGATAATAAGCTCGAACAAGGATCATGAAGAATCTTCATCCAACCATCCCCGATACCTTCAGATACTAAGTACACTCGCCCGTGATATTTCACTTCAACCTCAAATAAATAATAGTGAATTAACCCCATTGTCACATCTTCTGATTAAAAGCTCAAATCTAGCCTTCTTTGACGTTTTAAGTGAACTATGATAATGGTATCATCCCGACCATGGTTAAAAGCACGTAACCCCGTAAAACCATGTAATAACCAAACTACCATGACGAATATCCAAACACACATCCAATTCATGAAATACACCTTTTTATCCCTTCTTTGAAGCAGAAACCGTAGCACCAAAGATCAAGTAAGATCCAAAATTTACACTTTCTCTTCTCCAAGATGGTTCCATCATTACGGGATTTTACAACTCTATAGTTTAAACCGAGAAATAGTTTCTTTCGCGGGATTTTACAAAACCAAGAATAAACCGTAAGATAGATCCGGAAATGCACTTTACTAATACCAGGATGTTTCCATTGTCATGGGATTTTACAAAATAGGTTCTTTCGCGGGATTTTACAAAATCAAGACAAAATCGTAAACAATGTCAGCTTGAATGTGTTATGACGACTTTGGTTTCAGTGAATATCTGTTTTAAGGGAACATGCAGCGGTTCATCAGCGGTTCATTATCCAACATCCGCAACATCATCAACCATCCAATAAACACTTTGGTACACACATCATTCACACATTATGTCGGCTATTGCAGTGACCACAAGGAAAAATAGACCCGATATGCCAAACTAGAACATGACGTAAAATTCCCCATATTTGTTTCTTAAACTTGTACTAATCCTCGTGAAAAAGAAACGGTGTACCCAATGTACAAAACCTCTTGACATATCCTCAACTGCATGAGACACCGAAGTGATAGCTACGTTGTAGGTTAAGCGAGAAAGAATCACAACCATAACTAAATAGTCAAGTCTTTATCACACTCAATAAACGCCCAAACAAGTCATCTTCGCGGAAGGGTAGAAAGAAAGAAGACGAAATAAGTAAACGCGCCCGGAAAATCTCACTTCAAATCCAAATAAGAAATATCGTCCAACCAATCCAGCAGTCAATCTAGTTCCACTATCAATTCAAGCCGTGACAAAATGTTCTACGTGAAAATGTATACACCACCGTTTCAAACTGCATACTACAACAACTCTCATCATCATACCAAGTCTCTTCAACAAATCTCATTAAAACCAAATCACGACGAAACCCATCCGATTCAATCATGTAAACAGGTTGGTTACATGTAATTAAGACCCGATTCATGAAAATTAATCTAATCATCCACTTATTCCAAGCCTGGTCCAAACGAGATGAGATACTCATCCTTCAATATACGTGAAAGTTAATGATCAATCAACCACATAATCTCGATATTACAAACTTAATATCAAATATTTATAAAAGGTATCCGAATACTAAATTCACATACTCGAAATTAACTATTGTAACACAATATCAAAAATCCAAGAACCAATATCAATATATCTCAATAAATCTCACACGACCAGCCCATCTCCAATGCAATCCGCTCGGCCCACATAGATTTCAGCCTACGAGAGATTTAGATTCACTGCCCGAGTCCATCAATACTATCACAACCGGTTTTAAATCTTACACATCATATAAGATACTTAACCTACTAAAACACAACATAACCCTAAAATCTCTCTCAACTTATCAGTCCACCTCTTTTATCATAAACTGTTTCTCTCAATCAATCAAAAGATGCAACAACAATCTATCTTAAATACCATTAACCAAACCCTAATTTTTTTCATCAAAACTGTCAGCCTCCTTTATTTTCACCTTCAAACCAAATCACAATAAACCCTAATATCAAAGTACATGACCGCTCCTCCTCGTTTTGATGTTCATAATGACTTCGCCACAGGGATGGCATGAGTGACATGAAACGTTTAAGCCACAAGGATGGTTTAAGATTCTCAAATCGGTTTTAGGATGTCGATGAGAACAAGCAAAAGCTTCAAGGTAGGTTTTAATTTACATTTCCTTTTGATTACCATGTACCGAATGAAAGAAACATTGAAACCTGAAGGTTTTGATTAATCTTTGAGATTCGAACAAAAACAAGAGGTGTGTGCATCTCACATCGATCAATGATGATTTCATTCTTGTGTAAAAAGACCTTCAAGTCTTGATGTATCAAAAAACATGAGGAATGAATCTGAGATATAAATTGTATGTTGTATAATTAGATTAAAATCTTTGGATAACTTTCGATCAGTGATGGATTAATCATTCTCATGTCTTAAATCTCATAGAGGGTTTTGCAATTCTTATGATGACACACGAAAAAGAATCTGAGATCATGAGGTTTTTTCATTAATTTCGAGATTGATTGGTGATGTAGTTAGAACCAGAAGTAGTGATGTTTAGTAAATGGTATATGGTCATTTGTGGTCATGTGGTCAAACTTTCTCATTCTTCATTTATGACAACTCGCTATGTCTAAGTCGCTAGGCCAAGGTTGCAAGGTCTAAGTCACTAGGTCAAGTTATGTGCCAAGTTGCTACCATGAGTAAATACTCATGGCAAGTCGCTAAAAGTTTGACAAGTCGCTAGCAGTTTATGCATTTTCAAAACAAGTTGCTAACTTTGTTTTCCAGTTTGACTCAAGAGTCAAACCGCCACCAGATATTAGGACAATGTTTTGACAACTCGCTACTTATAAACAAGTAGCTAGCAAAAAATGTTTTGACAACTCGCTAACAATAATATTTGACCATTTGACTTTTTCCGGCGAGTATTCCGACCAAATTCATACTAACCCAGAAAAATGTATAAAAACTGCTTCTTTTTGACATGTTTGACCACAAATATGATCAGTTTACCACAACTAACCTTCACTGGATTGGTACTAAAAGTCATATAATGATGTTATACTGTTTGGACCAGAAAAGATACACAAGACAGACATGTGAACATGTTTGACCAGATTGACTTTTGAACCAAAGGATACCAAACAAAACTTGTTTATATAAAAGGACTGATATTACTAAAAAGTTGAGAAAATAATATTCCGACAATATAAAAAATCAGATAAAACAAGATTTGAGCCATAAAAAATCATCACAACACAAAAACCTTGGCTCTGATACCATTTGTAGGATCGATATATTATTGTGTTGATGATTCGGGTGGTCTTGGATGATCAAAATACATGTTTGCCATATTTAGAGAGAGAAAGTAGATAGAGAGGGTGTTCTTGCTAGAGACTTGCTTCATTAAAATGTAAAAGGTTAGATTGAAAGCACCACCCCTTCCATGGATGGAAGGGGTATTTATAGTTACAAACATACCGTCCTCCTATCGGACTGTGGATCAGGCATACAGTGGGTAAAGACCCGTCCTTCCTCCACGGTGTTACTCTAAACTATTCTACGCTACTGACTAACTAATAAAATAGTAAATAATGATATGTCTACGAGCTAACATATGCTAGACTATAGATGGGGTGACCGACACTTCACTATAGAATTTCCAATTCCTAACAATGAAAGTTGAGGTTAGTGACTATGATATGAGAATATGTTAAATGATAGATTCAGATATTAAAGGAATGGAAAAGGAATTTGATGCAATGATAGTTGAGGTTAGTGACTATGAGCGAGCATTAAAATATAATGAGATTGAGAGGAATAACTTGCATACCTTGAATGAGAATCTTATTTCTGAATGTATTGCTCAAGATGTGTTTTACACTGCTACAAATTGTTCCATTAATGCTTCTCAATTTCATGAATTATCTGTTGCTCTGAAAGTCTCCCATGATCGCGTCATTGAGCTTGAAAAAACTAACTCTAAACTGCATGATAAAGTTGAACAAGATGATCATGATAACCTGGTGAAACAATTTTCTAAATTGGAAGTTGAGCATCTTGCTTTGCAATTAAAATATCAACATCTAAAAGAAAATGTTAAAACCTCAAATATCAAGACATCCTTGGATGTTCCTGAATTTGATGCAGTTTTTGAAATTTGCAAACTTGATGAACAGATTCGAGTTCATTGTAACACGATCAATAAGTTGAAATCCCAAATCTCTCAATTAAAGGGTGAAAAGAACAATGTGACTGGATCCCAAATGCCTCCTCCTTTAGATTCTCAGTACTCTCAAACTTTTCATCTTCAAAACTTAGTTAATGCCTTACAAAAGGAAAACGAGAGTTTTCTAGAAGAAAATGAAAAAGTTAAACGACACTTTAAAGAGTTATATGATTCAATGAAAGTCACTCGTGACCAAAACAACGAAAAAATAACGTCTTTACAAAAAAAAATTAAGAATCTGAGAAGTCAGGAAAATGGGAAACTGCCACTTTTTTTTTATAAGAATGTTGCATCAAAGTCATCCTCGACCGCAAATACACTGTGACGGTTAAATACATTCCTCCTCATCTTAGGAATAATGAACCTGCGTTTCATGACTATTGTGCTTACCTTAAGGATAGTCTAGAATGTCTCCGTGAGATTGTTGAAGAGGATTTCATTAATAAACCTCTTGATAGAGAAATTAGGTTTGCTTTCCTCCAGGCCAAACAATCTCAAGAGCTGCTAGAATGTGTAATTGCAACATGTCCTAAATCCTTAGGTGCAAAAGGCAAAGTTGTGATGCCTTGTTCTATGCCTAGTGCCAAGCATTCAAACCATTCTAGGCCCAGCTTTAAGAAAGTGAACATCAATGTGCCTTCTAGTAATACAGACCCTTGCACATCTAGTTCAGGAATGCAAAAGTAGATCAACCAACTAATGTTCCCGTAATTCCCTCTACAGGAGTAATCAGTGACATTAAAGCAAGCGGGTCAAAGCCTCCAGGCAATACCAAGCAAGATAGGACCTCGCAAGCTAAAAATGTGCATTGGAAGAGAGTAGAAGACCAACCTAGGAACTTTAAGTTTGTGTTGAATAAAACGAATCGTGTTGATTCTAGTATTAGCCATAGGCGTACTGTAATTAATTCGAATTCTGATACTATTTCCAAACCATGTAATGATGTCTGTGTGAATTCTGGTGCTAATCATGATTATGGTGTGAATGCTTTGTCTAATGATGTCAAATTCCTTGTTATAATTGTTAATGCTAAAAATCATGCTAAGAAGGCTAAAAGGAAAAAACAAAAGAAAGGTATAAAACAGTGGAAACCCACAGGAAGAACATTTAGAAGGATAGGTTATCAATGGATACCTTTTGGCCAGAAGAATAATCAGTTTTGCCCTCAATCTGCTAAGACAATGCCCACTAGAAAATGGATGCCTACTGGTAGAACTATTCCCTTAAGAAGTGAACATACTTTGAATAGGTCAAATACAGACACCAGCACTGCATCTATTCCTAATGATTCCATTGCTTCTACTTCGGATATGGATGTTTCTATTTCTGATGTGGGTGTTCCAATCACTATTACTAACCAAGTGGAACCCATTCTTGCATGGGGATCCCAATTATCCAGATATCCATTCTTGTCTGTGTTCAACTGCAGATCATTCAAATCGTTCTGTGGTACTTGGACTCAGTCGCTTTCCAAGCATATGACTGGAGACCGGTCGCGCTCATGAACTTCGTGAGTAAATTCATCGGGACTGTTAGATTCGGGAACGACCATTTTGGAGCTATTATGGGTTATGGTGATTATGTAGTTGGAAAAAGTGTAATCTCCAGGGTATATTGTGTGGAAGGTCTTGGTCATAATTTGTTCTCTGTTGGTCAATTATGTGATTCTGATCTAGAGGTGGCCTTTAGAAAACATACTTGCTTCGTTAGAGAACTTGATGGTGTAGAATTATTAAGAGGTACTCGTGGTTCTAACCTATACACCATCTCTATCGAAGACATGATGAAGTCTTCTCCAATCTGCTTGCTGCAAAGGCTTCTAAAACAAAGTCATGGTTATGGCATCGTCGTCTCAATCACTTGAACTTCGGCACCATTAATAACCTTTCCAGAAAGGATCTTGTCAGAGGCTTACCCAGATTAAAATATGAAAAAGATCATCTTTGTTCAGCTTGCCAATTGAGTAAAAGCACGAAATATGCCCACAAACCAAAACCCACAAATTCTGTAATGGAAGTTCTTCATACCCTTCATATGGATCTGTGCGGACCAATGAGAGTGCAAACGATAAATGGGAAGAAATACATTCTAGTAGTTGTTGATGACTACTCTCGATTTACTTGGGTAAAGTTTTTGAGAACAAAGGATGAAACTCCGGATGTCATTATCAAACTAATCAAACAGCTTTAGGTTCGACTCAACAATACAATCAGAATTGTTCGAACAGACAATGGCACAGAGTTTGTCAACAAAGACTTAATTCAGTTTTACGAAAGTGTTGGAATCAGTCATCAAAGAAGTGTTCCACGAACTCCTCAACAGAACGGTGTAGTTGAAAGACGACATCGAACTCTTGTGGAAGCCGCAAGAACAATTCCTATTTATTTGAAGGTTCCAATGTTTCTATGGGCTGAAGCCATTGCCACTGCTTGCTACACCCAAAATCGTTCCCTTATACACACCTCTCATGGAAAAACTCCATATGAACTTGTTCATAAACGAAAACCTGATCTCTCCTACCTTCGTGTGTTTGGTGCTTTGTGCTATCCAACGAATGACGGTCAAGACTTAGGTAAATTAAGAGCAAAGGCGGATATTGGAGTTTTTGTTGGTTATGCACCAAACAAGAAGGGTTACCGAATCTACAACAAGAGAACCCAAAATATCAAGGAAACAATTCACGTTACGCTTTGATGAGTGACCGGTCAAATGGCTACTGGACAATCCAGTTCTGGACCCGCACTTCAAAACAGTCCCATTGGTTCATCACTTGTACCAAACTCATCTCCAGGAACTCCATATGTACCTCCATCAGAAGATGATTTAAAGAAATTGTTTGATCCAATGTTTGATGAACACTATGAACCAAATGCTGATGTAATGTCAATTCCAGAGGCTGCTCCTATCCCTGTGAATGAAGTCAACCCTTCTGTCTCAATTTCATTAAGTCAAGAAGCGCATGTTGCTGATCACTCTGTCTCATCAACAAATCATCAATAATCAAATGTACATCATGGAATTGTTTCTGGCATCAATGATGAAGTTAATCCCTTTTCTACTCCTGAAGATGCTCCATTTGAAAATATATTTGCTCCTGAATCATCATCTGAACCATCTTCGTCAGGAGATATTGACTCTGCTACTTCAGTTCCACAACAACAACCACATGAACACCTTAGAAAATGGACACATGATCACCCATTAGATAACATCATTGGAAACCCCTCTCATCCAGTATCCACACGAAAACAACTTGCAACCGATGCCTTATGGTACTTCTTCAACTCCGTACTCTCTAAGGTCGAACCAAAAGACATTAAAACCGCCATGAATGAAGACTGCTGGTTTAACGCCATGCAAAAAAAATTCATGAGTTTGATCGACTTGATGTATGGGAATTAGTACCTGCTCCAGATTGGGCTATGATCATTGCTCTAAAATGGATCTTCAAAGTGAAACTTGATGAGCAAGGTGATGTCTTAAAGAACAAGGCTCGATTGGTCACAAAAGGATACCGTCAAGAGGAGGGTATTGACTTTGAAGAATCATTTGCTCCAGTTGCTCGTATTGAAGCAATCAAAATCTTATTGGCTAATGCTGCTAGCAAGAATATGGTTGCCTATCAGATGGATGTTAAAATCGCCTTTATGAATGGAGATTTAAAAGAGGTGGTTTACGTCAGCCAGCCAGAGGGTTTTGTGAATCCAGAGCATCCTACTCATGTCTATCACTTGAAAAAGGCCCTTTACGGTTTAAAGCAAGCTCCTAGAGCATGGTATGACACGCTGTCAAAGTTTCTTCTATCCACTGGATTCAGCAAAGGAGCAGTTGATCCAACATTGTTCACCCGGAAGTCAGGCAAACATTTAATTCACGTTCAAATTTATATTGATGATATTATCTTTGCCTCGACTGACCCCAATGAATGTGATCGTTTTTCAAATGAAATGGGTTCCAAATTTCAAATGTCAATGATGGGAGAAATGTCATTTTTCTTGGGATTACAAATTTCACAAAGTCCCGGAGGCATTTTTATAAATCAATCTAAATATGCAAATGAGATTTTAAAGAAATTTGGATTTGTATCATGTGACACCGTTGACACTCCCATGATTGAACGTACTAAGCTGGATGAGGATGTTGGGATATGAAAGTGCTGAAGATTGACAAAGTACTGAAGATAGATAAAGTACTGTAAACTACAAGTACTGGAAAAAGTCAAAGAGTCAAAGTACTGCTAAAGATAAAGTCAACGTACTACTGATTGAAGTCAAAGTACTGCAAGAACAAAGAACTGTTATATTTGTTTATAGAAAGTCTTGTAATTCTAGAATATTCATTATTAGATTACTTGTCGTATAAGGATACAAATTGTAAATCGTTTAGGGTTATCCTTGAGCCTATAAAAGGACCCCTAGATTGATATTAGATGTACGTGACATTATTAGAGTTTTAAAGAAAAGTTCGATATTTAGAGTTGTTGAAGTATCTGCATAATAAAGCAGAGTTAGAGTTATTAATATAATCGTTTAAAGTTTAAGTTATTCTTCTTAGCTTTGTTAAGTAAATTCCGCATACTTAATAGAGTTTGCTCAGTGTTTCTTTGTTAATAACTTAGGATTTATCTGAGGTTATTAAACCTAAACAAGCTATTTAAGTTAGTTTGGTTAGAGTACATCGATCCAACAAGTGGTATAAGAGCTTGTGTGGAAACTCTGACTAGGAAGAAACACTAAAACCTACTACAACAGAACCTAAAGATGTCGACTGAAGCTGCATCAACTCCTATCACAGAGGTATGTTCTAAGTGTCATGATTTTTATCAAAAAGTACTTAATGCTTATTTTTACGAAAGAGATAACTGTATAAAGGCTAGGTCTGAGGTAGCTGGTTATCAAATAACCTTAGAATCTATGGAAGCCAAAATCTTACCACATGAAAATAATGAAGTAGCTTGGGCTGAAAAGTATGCACAACAGGACTATCAGTTAAAACTAAGTGAATGGAAATTAAACTGTAAAATTTCTGAAATATAGAAACTGACTTAGGAAAGAGATGATTTGTTAGCTAAGTTTGCTGCTTGGGGTGAGTCTGGTCTGTCACATGTTACCTATGTTCAAAAACAGAGAAGAGCTTACATTAAAACGGCTTAGGTTTTGGAATGGACTTTGATAACATTGAAGAGAATCAAGCTGATGATGACCTAGAGGATGTAACCACTAGTGATGATGAACTCATTAATTATGTAGACACATCTAGTAATGAGGATTCAATTAGTAAACCACCTCCTGAGTATAAGAAAGATAATGGTTATCATGCAGTTCCCCATCCCACTGGAAGTCATCAACCCCTAGGCCTGATGTTTCTCGTTTTGGAGTAGACAGTCTAGAGTTTAGGAAAAAGCTAATTGGTCAATCTAGGTCTGAAACCCCAAAGAAAAGCTGAAAATAATGTTCAAAGTCAAGCAGTACCTTCAACTCAAAGTATGCTCCACAAGCATACCTTCAGAAAACCTTTTCATAACAGTATCTAAACCTTTTGGATAACTTTGGTCAAAACAAGTTTAATCATTCACCTAGAAGGCAAAAATAGTTTTGGTCATAGACATAGAAGAAGTCACTTTGGAAGTATGGGTCAAAAACTGTGTTTTGTGTGTTTTAGTCCTAATCATTTAATCAAGGATTGTGAACATCACTCAGAATATCTTAGAAAATTCCCAAAGAACAGGACTGCCAACCAGAAACCTAGAGAGCACAAACCAGTCTGGAATAATTCAAATAGGGTCAATCACAAAACTTCTCACCGATCATAGATACCCACACCAGAGAAGACCTTTTTCAAAACCTTCAGTATCTTACAGTACTTTCCAAAGTACTGTTAATTCTGGACCAGTACTTTCTCAAAGTACTGCTCAGCCAAAACAAGGCACTGATCACACTCTTTGGAATAGGAACCCTAGGAGATCTCAATACTATCAACCTAGAAGGTATTACAATTCACATAGGGGATCTAGATCACAAGAACCAAGTGTTAAAACAGAATGGGTTAAGAGGGAAAGTACTGCTGAGGGACAAACAGTACTTTCAACAAAAAGTGAATCAAATGTTTTTGTGATACAAGAAAAAGAGAATGAACTTGTAAAAGAGAGTTGTGTTGAAAAACCAGAAAGTTTTGAAAATCCACATGCTAAAAATCAAAAGATAATTCTGGATTATGTTTTGAAAAACAGTAGAAATTACATACTCAAAGAATTTGAGTTTGTAACTCCACAAGGGGAACACAAGTCAGTAATGGCTTGGGTTCCTAAAGATCACTAACTCTTTTGTTTTTGTGCAGGGCAACCCAGAAGAGGAGCTTAAAGATCATCTGATTGTAGATAGTGGTTGCTCTGGAAGTATGACAGGAGACAAAGAGATCCTGTCTGATTTTAGATCTATTAGTGGAGGAAGAGTTGCATTTGGGAATGATCCCAATGGAGGAAGGATTACTGGAAAAGGAACTATCAAAGCAGGGAGAATAGATTTTGAGAATGTTTGCATCAAGGCCTGATATCATGTTTGCAGTTTGTTTATGTGCAAGATATCAAGTCTCACCAAAAAATCTCTCACATGAATGCAGTGAAGAGAATTTTCTATTATTTGAAACAACAACCTAAGTTGGGGTTGTGGTATCCAAAAGAGTCACCTTTTCACTTAGAAGCTTTTTCAGATAGTGATTATGCAGGTGATAACTATGATAGAAGATCAACAACTGGTGGATGCCAATATCTTGGAAGAAGATTAGTCTCCTGGCAATGTAAGAAACAAACAATTGCAGCAACATCCTCTACTGAAGCTGAATATGTAGATGCTGCAAGCTGTTGTGGACAAGTTTTGTGGATGCAGAATCAACTCTTGGACTATGGGTTCAACTTCAAGAATACTCCTTTCAATATTGATAATGAGAGTACCAATTGTATTGTGAAGAATCCAGTTTATCATTCCAAGACCAAGCACATACAGATTAGGCATCACTTTATCAGAGATTGCTATGAGCACAGGCTCATTAATGTGGTTAATGTTCACACAGATGATAATGTAGCTGACTTACTCACCAAAGGCTTTGATGTTTCAAGATTTAATCACTTGGTGGTGAGCATTGGCATGATTAACTACTGAGCTACATTTAAGGGGAGGACTATTTAGTATTAGTATAGTCATGTGCATTGCTTGAGGGGAAGATATTTATGTATACTTAGCTTATACAGAGGCATTTGGAAAAGTACTGTTTTTTATGAAAGTACTGCTTGGAAAGTACTGCTTGGGAAAGTATTGTATACGTGGAAAGTACTGTTTGTCTTATTAAAGTACTGTTCCAACGGTAATATTGAGGGGTAATTAATTCTAACGGTAACTTTGTTATTATGGGCTGTGATTTTTTAAATCTCACCTATAAATAACTACTCTCCGATTTTCTCTCTCATATTGATACTTTAGAATCTTTTCCATATTTCTCTCATCATCTCTATATTATTCGATTATATCTCTTATTGTGCTCACATATTCAACAATGGCGAATCGTCCTACAGTTTCAAAGCACAATATGGTGGCTAATTTAGATGAAACTGAAGCGAATGCACTTTTTCATGATATCATTGATTATCTTACTGGGTCGCCAATCAGTTATGCTCTTTTGGTGGAGCCGGATATAATTGAGCCCTGGATTCAAGCATTTTGGGCTACTGCTATGGAAAATATGGAGAATGATCAATTTTATATTAGAGCTACAGTTGCTGGAAGAACTGTGAAGATTACTGAAGCCTCCATTAGAGAAGACTTATTTTTTAATGATGAAGATGGGGCTATTCGGTTTGATAAACAGTTGATTTGGGATACTTTTGGACATATTGGTTATGAAGGGTCTTTAAATGAACAAACATTTAGGAAACAACTCTTTTGCCCTCAATGGAAGTTTTTAGTACATGTGTTGCTTCACTGTATTAGTGCAAAAAGTACTTCATGGGAACAATTTGGATCAAATATAGCATCTGCTATTGTGGGCTTGGCTACAGATCGTGTTTTTAATTTTTCAAGGCTCATTCTTGATGGTATGCTTTCCCACATCACTCATGGATCAAAATGGCTGATGTATCCAAGGTTTGTTCAAGTATTCCTCAATAAACAACTTTCAGATATTCCTAAGCCAACAAATCTTTTACCTGTTGTGGTTCAACAAGCCAAAATATTCACTTTTATGGCTAGGAAGAGTGATCAATTCACTGGAAGGGATACTCCCTTAACTACTTCTATGATGGAAGTTGTTCAAGCTGTTAGAGCTGATGCTGAAAAAGATGAAGCTAGTGAAGGTACTGCATCTGCAAGTACTGCATCTCAAAGTGCTGCATCTCCAGAAGGTACTGCATCTCAAGGTACTGCTTTTCCAAGTACTGAAGTTCAAGAAGATGTTGCAGTTTCACCTTCTCCATCTCCACAAAGATCTGTTCCTGCTTCTCAACCAGAGGAACATTCACCAATTCAATGAGATGATTCACATACTATACCCCCTGAAGAAATGACATTGGATAATTATGTTTTGACAAGGGAGTTAGTTAAGTTGAAAAAGACTACTGAGGCTCAAGCTAAGCAGATAAAGAAATTGAAATTCAAGTTTAGAAGGCAAAAGAATTTTGTTTGGCCTTTGGTTCAACATCATCGTATATGGGTCAAATCAAAGAAGAAGGATCAAAGGCAGTCTAAGAAAACCAAACGCCAAAAGGTTTACCAACAATCTTCTGTCCAATTGGGGAGGAATTTAGAAGAAGAGAATTTGAAAGAAGATGTTGTGAAGGAGAATGAACCTGAAAGTACTGAAGAACATGAAAAGACTGAAGAACAGATTATTCAAGAAACTGAGGAACAAGTTATTGATGTTCCAGTTCAAAGTACTGAAGATCAAAGTACTGCTTTTCAACAACAAGGATCCTACAGGCAAGAATTGTTAACTCCAAGGTTGTTGTACTTTGAAGAGGAAGCTGGTCCTTCAACAACTGTACATGAACAAGTTGTTGGTCCCTCAACTGTTATACAAGAAGAGGAAGCTACACTCAAACCCATCCATACTGCAAGTAATCTAATAATGAATACACTCAAACCCATCCATACTGCAAGTGATGATGAAACTATTGCTGTAATGTTGCAAAGTTTATCACAACCAAGAGGTGGTGTTAATATTCCAGGAGTGCAAGAAGAGGAACAACAAAGAACTTCTCAACCTGCAATTGATCCTAAGGATAAAGGGAAAGGTGTTTTGGTAGAAGTAAAGAAGAAGAAACTAACTTTAGCACAGATAAGAGCTGCCCAAGAAGCTTTGAATGAACAAGCAGCTAGAAAGCTTCAAGAGGAATTAAATGCTAAAGATAGAGAAGCTCAGGAAGCTGAAGAAGCTCAGAGTAGAGAAGCAACTAAGAAGTTGCAAGAGGAATTGGATGCTGAAGCTGCTGAACCATTAGAGTCACCTATTCCTGTTAGATTTTTGCCAAGAAGACCTAATAAAGCTAAAGACAGAAATGCTATGATGGCTTATCTTAAAAGTCAAGGGTATAAAGGATTGCAAAGGTTTAATTATTTTTAGATGAAACTATTGTATGATGCTGCTAGGGAAGCTTATAAGCAACATGTTGAAAGCATCAAAGACTTTAGAGATGAAGCTACTTGGAAAGAAGAAGAGAGAAAGAAAAGTTTAAAAAGAAAAAGAAAAACTGAAGTTAAAGATGTTCAGTTCTCAAAGAAAGAAAAAGTTGAGTTAAGATCTGAGACTAGGGATGAACTAAGAAATTATCTCAGAGTAGTAGATTTTGAATATTCCAAAGAAGATGCTGACATGAAGATGAACAGATCTCAGATTAGTGCTTTTGAAGTTGTGGAATCCAAAGAAGGGAGTTATCTGATGTTTCATAAAGAAGATGAAAGTTTCAGAGTATTCAACAGATTATGGGATTTATTGCACATCATAGATAGAGTGGATCTATTCTATTTATATCATGTGGTGCGAGCTTACTTCGAACATAATCCATTAGAAGGAATTGGTTTAGTTCTACTTGGAGATCTCACAACTGTATGGGAAACTGAAGAGCAGAGCACTGATGATATTTGGAAGAATCAAGAGAATTGGGAAATTGTTTGTTGGAGATTCTTTGAAGAATCTGGAGTTCATGTTTTAGAGCTGGAAAATGGTACAATGATACACATGTTTGCAAATAGAAGATATCCTCTAACAGTAGATCTTATGAGGAGGATGCTAGAGCATGGAATGGAAGTTAAAGAGGATAATGAAATTGCTTGCATGGTCATCAATCTGTTTATCAACTGGACTACTATTGCTGATGAGGATGAATGACTGGTATGAATCTTATTTGAATAAATTATTTTTGATAAATCAGTACTTTATTCAAAGTACTGCTGATCAAACAGTACTTTCATCAAAGTACTGCTTGCAGCTTGTTAACCAGTTAAGTGATTTTTGAAAGAAACCTTTTGTTAAGTAACAAATATTTTGAAGCAAAGGTTGAATAAAATAAATGGTTTTTGAGATGGCAACATCAATAGGTCATCAATCCACCATGGTTACAAAAGGATTGGCTAATCCATGAGCAAACGGATCTGGTAAAGATATGACAAATCCGTTTTTAGTTGAAAACTTGCTAATAAGTTGTATGGTAATCAACTCACCATATCAGTTAATGTGAAGAGTTGGCTAGCCCACAAGAAAATGGCTTGTGGTAAAGGCTGTTGAAAAACCATTATATGGTAATTAGTTCACCATGATGAAAGAACTAACTAGTCAAGAAGGGTACAGCTTTTGGTAAAGACAACTCAAATCTGTTGATAGCTGGTGATTTGCTAAAAATCATATGGTTATCAATGTACCATGGTCTTACACACCAAAACATTCGGCTACTCCGGAGTTAATGGCTTTGGTAAAGAGATCTAAATCCATTGAATTTTCAATGATTCACCTCTCACAGGAGTTAACACACCTGGAAGTGATGAGAATAGATTGCAACTTAAACTGAATTAATGTACAAATTGTCATATGTTGCTGTGTTGCTGAAAAGATGGAGTTTGCTGGATGCTGCTGTAAAAGAATAATTCTAGAGATACTTTGACAAGCACAGAAACTACAGAGATATAATTCAAAGACATAGAAACAATCTGTCCTTAAAGATGAAGCTGTTAAAGATAAATTCACAAAGGAACTTGAAGTCAAACTAGTAGAATTCAAGTTAGGGGAGGATTGTTGGGATATGAAAGTGCTGAAGATTGACAAAGTACTGAAGATTGATAAAGTACTGTAAACTACAAGTACTGGAAAAAGTCAAAGAGTCAAAGTACTGCTAAAGATAAAGTCAAAGTACTGCTGATTGAAGTCAAAGTACTGCAAGAACAAAGAACTGTTATATTTGTTTATAGAAAGTCTTGTAATTCTAGAATATTCATTATTAGATTACTTGTCGTACAAGGATACAAATTGTAAATCGTTTAGGGTTATCCTTGAGCCTATAAAAGGACCCCTAGATTGATATTAGATGTACGTGACATTATTAGAGTTTTAGAGAAAAGTTCGATATTTAGAGTTGTTGAAGTATCTGCATAATAAAGCAGAGTTAGAGTTATTAATATAATCGTTTAAAGTTTTAGTTATTCTTCTTAGCTTTGTTAAGTAAATTCCACATACTTAATAGAGTTTGCTCAGTGTTTCTTTGTTAATAACTTAGGATTTATCCGAGGTTATTAAACCTTAACAAGCTATTTAAGTTAGTTTGGTTAGAGTACATCGATCCAACAGAGGACAACTCAGGGATCATGGTAGATCAAACGAAATATCGAAGTATGATTGGATCCCTGATGTACCTCACAGCTAGAAGACCAGACATCTTGTTCGCTGTGTGCATGTGTGCTAGATATCAGGCTAAGCCTACTAAAAAGCACCTTGAAGCGGTTAAACGGGTCTTTCGGTATCTCCAAGGAACCATCAATATGGGACTATGGTACCCGAAGGACATCGGTATGTCACTAACAGCCTATGCAGATGCTGATCACGCAGGATGTCAAGATACACGTCAAAGTACATCAGGAGGTGCTCAGCTTTTGGGTGATAAGCTTGTAAGCTGGTCTTCAAAAAAGCAAATGAGTACTTCTATTTCCTCTACAGAGGCTGAATACATAGCCATGTCATCTTGTTGTGCTCAAATCCTATGGATGAGATCCCAATTATCTGACTATGGCTTTGAATTCAAAAAATCCTCTCTGTGATAATAAAAGTGTTGTTGCTCTCTCATGCAACAACGTGCAACACTCAAGAGCAAAGCACATTGACATCCGACATCATTTCATCAGGGAGCAAGTGGAAAACGGTGTGGTGGAACTCTATTTTGTGAAGTCGAATACCGCTTAGCGTACATCTTCACCAAAGCTATTCTGAGAGAACGTTTTGAGTTTATTCTTCCTCGACTTGGCTTGAAAAGCCTTCAACCAGAAACACTCAAACGTCTTCAGGAGGAAGACGAGGAGTAAAGGTTTTTTCTTCATCTATACTTTGTATATATTTATTCAAAAAGCAAAATACAAAATATAAAACCTACTAAAAGCAAATAGAAAATTATAAAACTTTCAAAAAATCCATAAAAATCTAAAAATCTCGAAAAATCTCAAAAATATTGTCTTTTTGTCTTTTCTTTCTTGATTCGATATATATCTACGGTCTTTGTGCTGTCAGTTAAAGAGTGACACGGGTCTTTAGATGTCGTTCGAATGTTAAATATATATATATATATATATATATATATATATATATATACATATATATATATATATATATGGAAGAAAGTAAAACAATGGTTTATTATCATTTCAGGCAGTAACCCGTTTTTCAAAGAAAGAACAGAGCCATGCTTTATCTCATGTTTCAATCCTAATGCTCTGATTCTAAAACAAATGTTTGTCACTAACAACACAAATGTTTAATTTCAAATATTTTTCCTTCTAAAGATTCCTCTGAAAAAATATTTGCAATCTTTTGAAAACTCAATTGTTTTGAAAACACTTTGGACTCTATTTTTGAAAATCAAAAGAACTTTTTAAGTGTCAAAATATCAATTCATCAATCAACGATTTTCATCATTGATTGAGGTGGAGAATGATTTTTCAATTAAATCAAAAAGTGTTCTTTTCAAACAATTTGCACTTAAATGAGTAAGGTCTACTCTAAATGTTTCACAAAATGTTATACAAATGGTACCAGAGCCAAGGTTATTGTGTTGTGATGATTTATTGTGCATTTCGAATCTTGTTTCAGGCTGTTTTTGTACTTTTCAGTGGCCGGAAAAATTTGTTTTCCGTTTATTTTTGTGGGTAAACAGTTTTAAACAAGTTTATGCATCATTTTTTTTGGTCAAAAATGTCATGTGGGTTATTTAAGTGTACATCTTGTCTTGTGTCAATTCTGTCCAAAACAGATATATGTACTATCTTTTTATGATTCTTTTTGGGTTATTTAAGTTATGTCATCATCTGGTCTTTTTCAAGTAGTCATATGGTCAGATATACGTGGTCAAAAGGAAGCATTATTATGCTTTTTCTGGGTATTGTTTGAAGATGGTCGGAAAATAGTGGTCATTCATCATAGCGACTTGCCCATGTGTCCAGATACATTGTACCTCATTTTTAGAGACTTTGGTAGCGAGTTGTGTGATTATAGTGACCTAGCTACTTGTTATTGAACAAGTTAGCGACTTGTGTGCTTTGAAATTAATAGCGACTTGACTCACTCAAAAAATGAAGTAGCGACTTATGTTTATAAGTAGCGAGTTGTGAATGGAAAAACAAGTAGCGACTTGTGTCAAACCAATTTAGCGACTTGCCATTATTGAATGGTCAAGCGAGTTGTCACTTGACTCAAAGACTCATGACTGATATTACAAAGATGTACTAGACTCACGACTAGACTTAACAGATAGAGATGAAGAAGAGTTTAAACACAAGACCAACACTAATGTACAAGACCACAATACCTTATACCAAAAACGTCTCGACCTCGGTAATAATACATCATCAGTCCATGGCATCAAGGAACCAGAACGTGATGTAAAAGTAAATTAAAAACATATCCATGTCATCAAGCCAACATATATCCTAATCCCCTCCCCTCTAATCGTTTAATCAAACAAACCAAACTCGACAAGAAACTAACAAACATCTCAGATCCGGTTCACATTTTATCTTTACAAGATTTTTTTGGAACCATCAATCATCATTGATATCTTGTGTGTGATGCTATCCGAATAATTAAAGAAATAAAATGTAACAAGTTTGTTAATTTTATTCCTTTACTTCGTTCAAAGACCAATCTCAAATAAAAGACAATTAAAACCTACCTGTCACTCATCAATAGAGCTTGAATGTCATGTTCTACGCCTCTGCCATCCCTGTGGCGAGCGTGTTTCATCAACAAAAGGAGTGTTGTGCTTGTATGTTTGATATGAGAGATGAGATTGGGACGAAATTATGTGAGAGTCTTTGGAAAGATTTGAGATGATGCGTTTTGTCTAAAGGCAACTGATGGGGCTGATGAGTTTGATTAGGGTTTGATGTTATTTCACTTGATTGCTCATTTTTCTTGGTCCAATGGTTGAGAAGGTAGGCGAATATTTAGATGAAGAGGGATGGTGATAATCCGGAGTATTAGGTAAATATATGATGGGGGCGGATTGTTTTTGGTGAGATTAGGTTTGTAGTGAGAAATATTAGGGTAAAGTATCAGTTTGAGTGCACTTTTATACCCAATTGATTTGGGCATATTACTACTGTCGTGAGTTGTACTGGGCCGAAGTGATATGTGTGTCATGGTCCTTGCAATGTTTTTTCCACTCTTGGTCCAGATATTGTTCACGTGTTATGTGCTTCATGGGTGGGCCGTGTAATGTTGGTGTTAAGACTCTTGGGCAAAGAAAGTAAACGTGCACCAAATGTTTATCTTTCTTTTGAACTTTAGTCTTGGAATCAGATTTTGTATTATGATGAGATATTGGACAATGAATCTGAATTTTACTTGGGGCCTTTATGAGTTAATAGGATATTGCTGAGATTTTTCAATGGACCGGTTAAATTTTGAGTTATGGACATGGGCCTTCTAAAGCTTAAATAGATCTTATTCAAAACTGTGGTCAGGCTTCTCAAAATTAGATCGTATATATGTGCTTTGATCCTATGAGAGTTGGATGTTATAAGAGATTGGATGATGATAAGACGTTTTGAGATAATATGATTTGATGATGAGATTTGATGTGGTATGTGATTTGATACCTTGGCCTATACATTTTCACGAATCATATTTTGTCAAGGCTCGAATTTAAGATTAATTAAAGTTGACTACGGGTTTGTTGTTCGGTATTTCTTATTTCGATTTGAAGTGAGTTTTTCTGGGCACTTTTACTTATTTCGTCTTCTTTCTTTCTATCCTTTCGCGAAGATGACTTGTTTGGGCATTTATTGAATGTGATAAAGACTTGGCTATTTAGTTGCGTTTGTGATTCTTTCTTACTTAACCCACAACGTAGCTATCACTTCGGTGTCTCACTCAATTGAGAATGTCAAGAGGTTTTGTACTTTGGGTACACCGTTTCTTCTTCACAAGGATTAGTACAAGTTTAAGTAACAAATCTGGGGAATTTCACTTCATGATCAAGTTTGGCATATCAGGTTTACATCACCATGTTGTCGCTGCAATAACCAACAGAATGTGTGTATGATGTGTTTACCAAAGTATTGATTGGATGGTTGATGATGTTGGATATTAAACCGTTGATGAACCGCGCCATGTTCCCCTAAAACAGATATTCACTGAAACCCAAGTTGTCATAATACATTCAAGCTGACATTGTTTACGATTTTGTCTTGATTTTGTAAAATCCCGTGAAAGAAACTATTTCTCGGTTTAAATCATAGACTTGTAAAATCCCGTGACAATGGAAACATCCTGGTAAAAGTAAAGTGCATTTCCAGATCTATCTTACGGTTTATTCTTGGTTTTGTAAAATCCCGCGAAAGAACCTATTTCTCGGTTTAAACCATAGAATTGTAAAATCCTGTATTGATGGAACCATCTTGGAGAAAGGAAAGTGTATTTCGGAATCTTATTTGATGCTTGTGCTACGTTTTCTGTTTCGAAGAAGGGATAAACGGGTGTACTTAATGAATTGGATGTGTGTTTGGATATTTGTCATGGCAGTTTGGTTATTACAAGGTTTTACGGGGTTATGTGCATTTAACCATGGTCGGGATGAAACCATTATCAGAGTTAACTTAAAACATCAAAGGAGGCTAGAGTTGAGCTTTTAACCAGAAGATGTGACAACGGGGTTAATTCAGTATTATTTATTTGAGGTTGAAGTGAAATATCACGGGCTAGTGTACTTAGTATCTGAAGGTATCGGGGATGGATGGATGAAGATTCTTCATGATCCTTGTTCGAGCTTATTATCAAAAACGAAGACTTGAAAATCTAGTTATTGTTGGGTGTCTTTTACCTTTTCTTTTACCACTTGGGGGAATTGGGCTCATACCACCACAAAATAACTATCACTTTAAGGAGTTATGTTGTAGTGCTCAGTGTCACATTCAATTGTGGATTTTCAAGAGGTAATGTACGTCTTATACTTGATGGTTGGTTGGTTGAAGAGTATAGAGTACATAGAGAGTACTTAGAGATGCTAATGGAAATCGGCACCGCTCTTTGTTAAATATGTGCAAGTTTAAGTCACGAGTTCGGGTTAGTTTACTTCAGGGTCAAATTCATCATATTGGGTTTTCTCCATCAGCTGTCACAACAAAGAGCCTACTGAATGATAATGGATTGATTACAAGTTTGCCGAAAGAGATTGAAAAGAGAGACATTATGACGTATGAACACAACAGTTCATGCCTCGTTCTCTAAAGAAAAGAAAAGTGTACGTTTCAGTGCGCTTTATCTTCCGAAGAAGAGAAATCTTCTTATGACGTTTGAATACTTCAGTTCAAGCCTCGTACTCTAAAGAAAATAAAAGTGTACGCCTCAGTGCGCTTTATCTTCAGAAGAAGAGAAATCTTCTTATTATGACCATTCTCACCAACATGTTTCATGCTTTTTCCATGCGCTTCAGTCATCAAGTGATCCGGACTACTGATAACTACTCTTATTCCACTTGCTCAATATAATGAAGATGGCGACATCACGTGCTAAATTTTGCGGGGGAGAAGTGTGAATAGAATACTTTTGGATGATATTCACTTACTTAATCAAGAATGGCATCTCCGTATGCAATTCTTGAGGGGGAGAAGAAGTGTGAATTTACTGCATGGTTGATTGATTTATGAGAATATATGGTCATACGGCTCCTAACTCATGTAAGAACCGAGCTTCTTCTTATCGGGTCATCTTTACATGGAGTTTCTTCTAAGAGCCGTTGGTAGACATCTTCACTCGGATTGATGAGTTTATCGACAAAGTGCTTCCGGTTAATGCTTCACGTATACATCAACATGATGATTCCGAACAATCTCTCTGTTCTTGTTTGATGTGATTGGTAGTTTGGTGTTACCATCTTGTGTGTTCGTTGTGGCCTGATTGCTGATTTCCTTGATGAACATCTTTCTGTTCTTGTTTGATTGGGAGGGATCTTAGTTGAGGGGATTTGCAAGATGTAAAGTTAATTGGGATGCTTTTTGGTGGATGCCTTTTGGTGTGAGTTGAAGATGTTAACTATCTATTCCCCAACTGTACAATCTTGAAGAAGGTCGAGTCTACAGTCTGTTCTACATTTTCTGATGCATGTTAGAAGACTAAAGATGAGTTGCATTTAACGATCTAAAGACTTCTTCTTATTTCGGGCATTTATCGAAAAGATTGTCGGTTTAGGGGAAAGCACTAATTGGGGGAGGGTGAAATGTCAAATTTAATCCCCAATTAGACTTGCTCACATTCTACATCAGCAAGTTGACTCTCACAGATACATCTGAGCTTATTATGATCTTCTCAACAAGACTTCTAGTATACGGGCTTACAATATGTTGCTGATTCTGAAGTGTCAAAACCAGCAAGGGGGAAGGAGACTCACATCTAAACACAAAGCGAGTAAACTTGATGAACTTAATTCTTCTAAGTGATTGAAGATATCCCGGGAAGACAAATGTTATTACCGCAGAGAAACTCAAGGTTTGACTCATGGCGAGTAAAATTGATGAACTTAATTCTTCTAAGTGATTGAAGATATCCCGGGAAAACAAATGTCATGACCGCAGAGAAACTCAAGGTTTTACTCATCAAGGCTTTTAGTGTTATTATTCCAACGACGTGGGGGAAGTGATGTTAGAGAAAGTTTCTGAAGATAAATGAGGTACACAAGTATGACATATTCAGGGGAGATAAATGTGTAACATGAGGGAGGTGTTATCAGTTATTCTCTCGTTGGGAATGTGTGTACTTCGGATTCTTGAGCTTCATACACATTCATCAGTGACGAAAGATGTGAACATGGGGGAGGTGTTCTTCATTACCCTCATGATGTGTATTAGGGAGAGTTCTTGGATATTGGTGTACTTTGGATTCTTCACATTCATACACATTCATCAGGGACGAAAGATGTGAACATAGGGGAGGTGATCTTCATTACCCTCATGATGTGTATTCGGGAGAGTTCTTGAGCATTATACAAAGAGACTAACTCCATCAATTCAACTACTTGGGGGAATTGTTCTCTTGACACCTTTTGGAATGGATCGCTTCAGACTTCCGTGGAAAAGGAATTTGAGAAGATTATTTAAGTATGGGATGAAACGTTGCTGTTCTTCTATTGGATGATATAACCTCGAACGAAGAATCACGGTGATTATTCTTAAAAGGAGCAGCAAGTTCGATGATAATGGTGTGCTTCTTTGTGCACCTGGCTAAGAGAAGCTTGAAAGAAAGCTTTGAATCTGCTCAGCTAAAGGATTTTCGGTTTGGGGGGAAGCTGCCAAAGTCTCACTTTCAGATGGTTCAATTTCTTTCTTCAATGCAAGAGCCTCGGAAGCTTTGGTGGTGAAATTTTTAGGGATGATGACTTCTATCTTCTACAACGGGGCTGCTCGATATCCTTATCTCGGTACTCGTATCATCATTCTCTTAAACTATATCATCTACTCTATCTTTGTAAATATTTTTCAAAAACCAAATACAAAAATAGAAAACCAACAAAAAGAAAATAGAAAAATATAAAACCAACAAAAACCCATAAAAATCAAAAAAAAATTGAAAAATACCAAAAAATATGTTTTCAAAGACATGTCTTCTGGTATCGATAACATCTACGGTCTTAGAAATGTCATTCAATAATGGCACGGGACCCTAGATGAAGTTCGAGCAGGAGGTGTAAATATTCTTTTTCCAAAACATGTCACAAACTATGGCTTACAGTTATTTCAGACTGTAACCCGCGCTTCAAAAATGGCTTGCAGTTACTTCTGACTGTAACTCGTGCTTAAACAATGGCTTGCTATTATTTCCGATAGCAACCCGTTCTTCAAGAAAGGAAAGTGCTACTCTTAAATGTTTTTCACAAATTTCGTGCACTTTTCCTAAAATCTAAATGAGGAAACTATGTCGAAGGACTGCTGTTCCTACACAAATGTTTTTCAGTCTAAAATTCTTCAGAAAAATATTTTTTGTTTTCAAAAAATGGTGGAAAATGAGTTGCTTGAAAATCAATCTGTATCAGTGTTTTCGTAAAATTGAAAACTCAATCAATGACTTCAGTGCCTTTAAACTTTTTTGAAAATGAGTCATTGATTGAGGGGGAGAATGTTTTCAAATTTATATCATCTAACGGACTTTCTCAATTATCCTAATATGCTTAATTAAAAATGATGTCAACCTACGTTGAAGGACTAGGTGTCTAGGATAAGATTGTTAGGATTAGATGATTAGAGTTTGGAAAACACATTATTCCCATACATTTATATGATCTGATTGATATGTTGCATTGAATTTTATTAGTCGATTGTTGTTTGGGGGATGTCGACCACCATATACCTGTATGCATGTTCACTAACGTATGCAGGTATATTGGTATAAAAATGTTCCCGATCCGGATCCCACTATTGATGATGATTGGATGCCAAAAGGAAAGGGTAACTATATCTTGGGTCGACAAATGAGGAAACGGAGCTTAATTGGACTTCCAAGGAGAGTTGGCATAAATGCAACGTAAGAGGTGTCACTGCATCAGCAGATGGTTTTCTTCTAAGTGACTGAAGAAACGGAGCTTAATTTGACCTCAGTTGGCATTAAAATGCAACGTAAGAAGTCTCACTGCATCAGCAGACGGTTTTCTTCCAACCCTACAGCAACAACAAAAGCAGCTCAACCACCTAACGTATTTTTGTGCAGGATATCATTTTAAAACAATTTTAAAAAAAATTTGATTAAATTGTTTTGAAAATGGAAAATATTGTTTTTGAAAATAAATTGGACTAAATTTTGAAAATCACCGGACTTCATTTTTATCAAAATCTAAGTCACTCAATCAACGACTACGATCATCGATTGAGGGGGAGAGTGATTTAAAATAAATTATTTTCATACAATATTTCTTCATAAAAGTCCGTTTTGTACAATTAAAATGTGGTGATCTAAAGATTTAATGTTATGTCATGGTATGATTTTCTTTAAAAATCAAGGTATTTCAAAATGAAATTTTTTTTGTTCTTGTTTGATTGTGAAATTGTTTTATTTTACTTAAAAGATCTCTTAAAAACTATCATACCTGACACTAACAATCTTTAATGTTTTAAATTGATCCTTATCAGTCTATTTCAAAAATTAAATCTTGCCACGTCTTTCCCCAAAATCTTTTAAATGATTTAAATCAATTGGGATCACAAATCTCAAAAGGTTTGAAATTTTTGATCGGGGGAGAGATCGTGATTTAAATCTCAAATCTATTTTAATGGAATCGGTTTTAGTCCTTTATAGGCACTCCTGCCTCCATGTGCCAAATGATTTCAAATACACAATGCACATGTTGAGGAGGAGGATTTATCCAAAAACGAGATGAGTATTTAAACCTGGCCACATATTCTCCCATGTTTTCTAAACCTTATTAAATCACTTGGGATCCAAAATCTCAAAGGGTTTGATATTTTTGATCAGGGGAGAATTTGTGATTTAATATAAAATTTGATAAAAGGTGATCATTTGATTCAATGTGCTGGCTCTCTCTAATATGTGCTAAACTCTTTCATATATTGATGCACATATTGAGGGGGAGCGAATGGTTTCTTAATGGCTTGTCTGATCGTAAATGTGCTTCAAATGAACTCTTGCTTCTATGTGATAAAATTAATTCAAATATCATACGCACATATTGAGGGGGAGAAGTTACCAAAGAAAATCAAAAGGCTTTTTTCTAAGGAAATTGTGATTAAGAAATTATTTCAAAGAAATTATTTCAAAGAACTCTTGCCTCCATGTGCTAAACAATTTCAAGATCATATGCACATGTTGAGGGGGAGCATTTCTAAAATGATCAAAACAATTAAGGTACAAAATGCTTTGATCTCGTATCACAAGTACCTTGATTGATTTTCCAAATGATTTTTCAATTGGTTTCATGGAAGAATGAACAATACCAAAAGATCGACCAATTTACTTTATGCATCGTGTTATAAGGATGGTTAGGTTAGGTATTCGTTCCCACGATCCCACCAGAGCCGGAGGGATCTACCCAGGGACAATCCACTAGATAGTGTAGAGTCCTTAGGTATGATGAAAAAAGGAGAAAATGAGAAAATGGGAAGAGTGCGGACTGAGACAGAGCTAGTACTGGAATAAACCCAACAAGGTTCTAGTAATGAAGTCTCGGTAAGCACTGTAGGGGTTGAAGAATGAAAAAGAAATGAATGTGAAAAAGGGTGAAAAGAAATAGCCCTCCAATAATTCAACCTTAGGGCAGAAACCGGGTTCAATACATATGCTACTGGTGTTTACTAAGGTAACACCGGTATTGAAGACAAGACGTCATGGACCCAGTGACGCACTGCACTACAACTTCCCAAACTACTCAAGTTCCTCTTAAAAGGGCTTGTTTCACTCTCACGGGGAACCTACGTAATCTATCGACTTTCTCTTAGATATGGTTGATATTGAAGAAGGAGACCCTCTCTCTAGTCTCCGGCATAGGAACCAAATGTGCACCATTGAGTCTAGAGCCAAGAGATCATCCACAATATCTCATTAGGACACAAAATTAATGAAGACTTGTTGTTTCACACAATATGGAAAGTAAGAATATATTAAGAGTCCTACGCATTATCCTTGTGCTATTGCCAGAACATCCGAGTGATATGTTAAATATTCACGATGAAGATGGAAAGCCTTCTAGAGCCAACATCAAACAAGCTCTTGGTAGGTGACATGTGAGATCTTTTCTAAAAGATCAAACTTGTGACAACTGGATAGAAACGATGGGGCGATTCACTCGTAAATCAACCTTGGTCCAGGAAATGAATTGACGAATACTTTTGGAAAAACCGTTCGATGTGCAAATCTTCTTTTCTCTAGCGCATCGAATGTGTATTCATTTTCAAACACAAAAAGTATCTCTGATTGAAAAATACTTTTGGAAAAACCGTTCGATGTGCGAATCTTCTTTTCTCTAGCACATCGAATGTGTACTCATTTCAAATATAAAAAGTATTTTGATTGAAAATTGATCTTTCTCATAAAACCTTCGTCGTATTGCAAAACTCTTTCTTCTAAGCAATACGCGATTGTTTTCAAATCAATTTTTCATCAATCAGTGAATCTCAAATTCGCTGGTTCACTCACTCCGTGTTGTTTTCTTTGAGACGTTCCGGTTTGTGAACAGCTAGAACAGCTGTGAAATCCTGTCAAGGAGATTCTTGAATTATACCGATCACAAGCAGTACTTGTACTCGATCAACGGGAACCGTGGGCCGTGTACCTCAATTCAACGAAAGTGATCAAAGACACTTTCGTATGTTTTATTGCTAACTGTTGTTTTGCAGGTACATTTGGACGGTTGCAGTTGATCATAATTGAGGAGTCAATCCAAAGCCGCATGCTCACAGCATCCACACTTAATTTGAAGAAATCATGACGGGTGCATATCTACATAACCTGGCTCTGATATTTCATACTATGCTTCGCTGCTGCAAATATCATGAACCAGTAAGGCTTCCGCTACTCTGATGGAAAGATGTCATGATCCAGAAAGTGTGAGCATGTCGGTCCGAAAGTCACAACTTCACATGATGGCAACACAACAAAGGGTGATCCAGAGATTTACTGTGGTTGATGATCTCAAAGAAAGCTTAATGATCATCAAAGATGTGGATCAGTTAAAGGCCTCCACTAAAAGTACAATTCAATGCGGACTTTAAAGAATCGCTACTAATGCACAAAGATTGCGGAATTGAAGAATTGAAGTCTACGAGCTCAAGAACAAAGACAAAGAAAGAATGCTAGGATTCAAAATGTAAATCTTGGGGTGACCTCCCTTAGGGGGAGATTGTTAGGAATTGGAAATTCCATGTTAAAGTGTCGGTCACCCCAAATATTATCCAGCATAGTTTAGCTCGTAGACTTGTCGTTTGTTACGTTATTTAGTAGCTTATTAGTTAGTTTGTAGCGTAGTTTAGTTTAGTGTAACACCGTGGAGGAAGGACGGGTCTTTACCCACTGTATACCTGATCCACAGGCCGATAGGAGGTCGTGTATTCTGTAACTATAAATACCCCTTCCATCCATGGAAGGGGTGGTGCTTTTCAATCTAACCTTTCATAATTTGTTCATCAAGTCTCTACCAAGAAAACACCCAACTCTCTACTTTCTCTCTCTAATGGCTAACATGTATTTTGATCATCCAACACCACCCGAATCATCAACACAATAAATATATCGATCCTACACAAACATGCACTTCATATGATACAGAAGAAAAGCATGTCAAATGCCATTATAACATAAAACTATCTGCCAAATATGCATGTAAAGCCAATTTCCAATTTTTGACACATATATGTGTGTTTATTAAAACTTCTTACTGATTAGACCAAATGTAGCAGCAGTAGCAGAACCAGCTGCAACAACATTATAGAC
>OU343223.1:226443403-226571643 GCA_910596185.1 Chrysanthemum makinoi | reverse complement strand
CCAAAAACAGCCCAACCACGATGATTCAAGCCTTCTGAATCAAAACCTAAACACTTGTGATGATTCTAAACACAAAAGTACAATCAAAATCCAAACTTTAACACTATAAATCAACCAAATGATGCAAAAACCACTAAACTTTTTCAAACTCAAAAACCACCTAAAAACCACTAGAAATCCAAAGATATTTAAGAGATGATCTAACCATGGCTCTTGATACCAATTGTAACATATTGGATTTCACATACACATCATAACACAAACATACTTAGGCGTATAATAAATGAGTTTTAGAGAGAGAAAGTTAGAGGTTTGGGAACTTTAGTGAGAGAAAGAAAATTTTTATTATGAGCTCCAACTCTCTACCTTGGGAGGTAGAGAGTATATATAGTCTTACAATAAAACGCCACACAACGGGCTGTGGATCAGGCATACAGTGGGTAAAGACCCATCCGTCCTCCACGGTGTTACTTAACTAACTACTAGATGACATAAAATAACTAAGACTATGAGCATTCTAACGATTACATGTACTTGAGGTGACCGACACTTTAATACCAGGATTTTATAAATCCTAACAATAAGCCGTTAAACTCTTTTAACCTAAAACCCGAATAAAAGCCCTCTTTCGATGTTTACACTTGGTGCTTACGTCACGTCGGTGGAGTTTTGTTTCTTGTACAAACCTATGGTAATATTTAGATCTTGACTGAGCAATATGAGTGTACTATTCCTTAATACTATCCATCACTAAATAAACTGAGTGTTGAGTGAATTATACATCCATTCCTTTTTCGTGAGGTGCTTAGCCATGTTATCAAGCAAGAGAATCCATATGGTATTGTCAAATATCTTGGTTTTTCACCTCTTAAAGCTTAAAATGATGAATCTTATCTTGTACTTGTACTTGGTCGATTTGCATCACATTTTTCTAATCATATTTCATGCACCATGTGGGTTATGTATGTTTCTTAGTTTCTAGATTTGCTTGAGGGCAAGCAAACCCTTAAGTGTGTGGGAGTTTGCGCTCATTTTTCGCTTATTTTTATATATGTTATTAAAATATATATATATATATATATATATATATATATATATATAGGCTCCGGTTCCATTGAGAAGGTTTTATTTTGAGAAGATTGAGAAATCTTCGTTTGAGCAAATTGATTCATGTTTTTATTTGATTCACAAGTAAACATCATTTTATGGTGAATCGAATCGATAAATCACAAATTTGATTCACAAATCATTGTTAAAATCGATTTATGATGATAATTCATTAAATTTGTACGATGATTCAAGATTCTACATATATCGCAAAATCGAGAGAATTTTAACATTGATTCAAATTTTTTTACACATTTTGAATTTTAATCACATTAAAATGAGTTTTACGCTTGAAAACATGAATCAAAGTTAAAAATCTATCATTGCTTTTTGAAAACCTTCTCAATCGATCCAGATTCTATATATGTATATATATATATATATATATATATATATATTCAAGTTTTTAATTTTTTCTTTTCGTTTTGTCATTTAGGTATGTATTTTAATTTTTTTTTCTTAGATTTGCTTGAGGGCAAGCAAAGTTTAAGTGTGGGGGAATTTGATAACGCTCAAATTGTGCATGTTTTTAGTAGCGTTATCCGTGCTTTTATGTATGTTATTTGGCTATAATCATATGCTTTTGTTACTTAATCGTATAAAAGTACGTTTGCTAGTTCATTTGTAGCCAAGTGCAGGAAAGTGGAGAAAAAGACGGAAAAAGAAGTAAAATACGAAGATTTCTCCATATACAAGAATTCCGACCAAAGAAAGACTTGTGGAGTATATTCGAGAAGATGAAGTCATCAAGATGGTGGTCTCCTGCACTCAAGAATAAAGTTCAAGAAGGAAAACGAGAAAGAAATGAAGAAAAGAAGCTTAAACTAAGAAATATTGGAAGCCTCGTTGTTCCCGACACACCTTCACCATTTTGGCCATAACTTTTCATAGACTCTTTTGACCCCTCGCTTATGCCACGGAAAGCTTAGAGAAAGATCTACAAGTTTGGTCTTTGTCATTTTCACAAAGGCTCCAACCAATCGGTAGGAGCCCGTAACCGCTTCGGCCGAGTTGGAAAAGCGCGTGACCAAATTTAAACGGCTGGAGCTCAACCGATTCGGCTGGGAGGCCTGGTTATGCTATTTCTTCATCACTAAGACTCCAAACT
Organism: Chrysanthemum makinoi; assembly: GCA_910596185.1. Classification (NCBI taxonomy): domain Eukaryota; kingdom Viridiplantae; phylum Streptophyta; class Magnoliopsida; order Asterales; family Asteraceae; genus Chrysanthemum; species Chrysanthemum makinoi. The sequence continues at coordinate 226,569,428 of OU343223.1, read as the reverse complement.
TGTCCCAAAAGATTCTAGGTCCTTCCCACTCAGTTTCTAGTCCCTTCCAAGCTCCTTAGAGGCCAAGTTCAACATTTAATACCCCTAACCTTGGAAGTAGTATAAATAGATGCCTTTGCAACCTCATTTCATGCACCCAACTATCTAATCCCTCTCATCCCTTTCCACCATTCCTCTCTAGGTGTGAAATTCAAGCCTCCACCCTTAAGGATAAATTTTCACCTAGGGATCAAACCCCAACTTGAGAGAACACACCCACTCTCAATTTCTTCATCCCAAAGGTGTGAAATTCGATCCTCCACCCTTAAGGACAAATTTCCACTAATTATTCGATCCTCCACCCTTAAGGACGAATTTCCACAAACTTATCTTCCCCAAAAGACCTCAAACCTCTACCAAATTCGTGTAGTGTGTTCAAGGGCAGTCGAAGGCATTTGGATATGATTTTCCGGCTTGGTAGAACCATTAGTAAGTTGATTGAGGTTGATGGTTGCTATAATCCTTCATCTTTGCCTATTGTAATTCATACTTTGGGTAAACCTTGTTACTTTTATATTTCCATATGTTTGTTATTGATATGATTGTTGAGATATTGTGTTTGATTGAAATAACCATGAATATGAATGTCTTGATACTTGTTTAACTTGTGATCATTTGTCTAAACATGTATGTTCTTTGTGTGCTTGTTCTCATATTGCTTTTCTTAGTGGTTTGATCTGTGACAATCATAACCACAACCTTGTTACTTGCTTAAACAAACAAACGACACTTGTAGTGCAACCAAGTCTCCTGGGACGACCTTGATTTACCAAAACCTATACTACAACTTGACTAGGGTATACTTGCCCGAATGTGTTCCTAGTTAACCGGTAATTCTTGCATACAAATTTAAAACCTCGTGCGAACGCATCAAGTTTTTGGCGCCGTTGCTGGGGACTTGTTTTGCACTTGTTTGCTCGTTTGATTGTTTTCTTGTTTGATGATTGTTTGTTTGAATTGAATTGCTTGTTTGCTTGTTTGTTCGAATGCTAAATAGCTCTTGCTCATGAATGATTGTTTATTTGCTCTTGTTTGATTGCTCTTGATGTTTGCTCATGATGTTTGGTTATATTGCTTCTCTTCCATTTTCATTCCAAACTCTCATTTTCTCAAAATTGCTCAATTGATCTTGGCATCAAAGTCAAGTTTTTGATGTTGGGATTTTGTTTCTTGTGTTCTAAAATGCTTATTTCAATGATTGCTTTCTAAGTGTGCTCGAAATCGTTTATAAAAACTTCCAAAACCACCCAAATCACTCTAACCGAATCGGTTGGAATCCCAACCAAATCGGTTGGAGCTCTCGGTAAATATATGTCAAAAATCATTTTTGAGTCGAATAAAAATAAAATAATAAAATAAAATAAAAAATAAATAAAAAAAAAGAATAAAAAAAGAAAAAGAAAAGAAGTCGTAACTAGTTTATTTTTCAAAGTTTTCTCATAGTAATAGTAGTAATAATAATAGCAAATTTTTTAGTCATTAAGTTATTTTTTCTTTTGTGTGCTTAACTTAAGTGTGGGGGGTAAATATTATTGTGAAAAAACTTAAACTAGTTTTTAATTTCCAAAATTGTTGGGTCAATTTTAAAATTTTGTGAACTTGTTTGCCCTTATGATCTAGTTGTTTTCACGCTTATAGGATAATATATTAGAATAACTAGATAAACCCAATCGTAAAATCAAGAATTTTGAAAAATTCGAGATGTGTCCCGATTAATATTGCAATCCATTCCGATCGGCTGACATTTGCTAGCATATTTTATAGCCCTTCCACTAAATTGTGAGGATTTTAGCCTATTTCTTAATAGCATACATCTTTTATGCTTGAATCTTTTGCTATGAGTGTGCCGGTGATTTGATTTATTCTAGAACTTGTACTTGTAAATCATTACTGCATCAAGCAAAGTAAAGATAACATTCATGTGATATAAATGTATTCGTGTGATAAAGAGGCACCCTAGGAATAAAACCAAATGGCTTTCCGTTTACATCTAACGATATATTAGCTAACCACATCGGTTAGTTAACCACGCTTATATGGACCTATTTGTTAGCGCTCATCTTCAGCGCTAGATACCCTTAGTACACCCTTTGAGCCATCCTTCTCATTTTTGTTAAATCCAGAAAAATACAAAAATATTTTACACTTTAAACTTTAGCCTACCCCTTGTCAATGTTGGATATTGGATTTCACAAACACATCAAACCATTAACACAAGTGGGCGTATAAGTGGAATTCTAGAGAGAGAAAGTTAGAGGTTTAGGGAACTTAGTGAGAGAAAGTGAAAGATATTATTATGAGCTCCAACTCTCTACCTTGGAAGGTAGAGAGTATTTATAGTCTTACAATAAAACGCCACACAACGGGTGTGGATCGTGCATACAAAGGGTAAAGACCCGTCCGTCCTCCACGGTGTTACTTAACAAAATACTACTTAACTAAATATAACTATGACTACGAGCATTCTAACGATTACATATACTTGAGGTGACCGACTCTTTAATACCGGAATTTCTAATTCCTAACAATCTCCCCTAAGGGAGGTCACCTCAACCATATACTAAAATGACATTGAATACAATCGGATATTACATTAACAATTGATCTTGCATTCTTGATGTAGTACTTTGCTCGTAGTCATTGATTCCACTCATTGCATGTTTGGTTAATCCAAGTGGAGGTCTTTACGATCCACGGATAATAATGTTGAGCCGCCTTTTGAGATCATCACTAATAGAAAATCTCTAATACATCCATTGTGGTGTTGGTATTATGTGATGTTGTGACATTCAGACCGACATGCTCACATTCTAGATCATGATATATTCTCATCGAGTAGCGAAGCATTCGTTGATTCATGATATTGGCAGCCAGCGTAAGCATGGAGTGAAAATATCTGAGTCATTGATGCACTAATCATGATTACTTTTGAGATGAATGTGTTAGTGAGCATGCGCTATGGATTGACCGCTTCATTCTCGATCACCGCAACGCCGGGTGTACCGCATAAGACAGCTTAGCATAAAGCGCATTTAAAGTGTCTTTGAACACTTTCGATGAATTGAGGTACACGCCCACGGTTCCTCGCTGATCAAGATAAGTACGCTCGCGGATCGTATAATTCAAGAATTTCCTTGATGGTTTCGCAATGCTCTAGTCGTTCTCAAACCGAACGCCTCAAAGAAGACAACACGGAGTGAGTGAACCAAATAATTTACGCCCAATCGATTGATGAAAAGAGATTTGAAAAACAATCGTGTATTGCTCAATAGAAATTGTTTTGCAATATAACGAAGGTTTTAATGAAAATCAATTATCAATCATAAAACACCTTTTGATTTGAAAAATTAGTACACGGTCGACGCGCTAATGAAAAGAGTTTTAAAGCACAAAGACCGGTTTTTCAAAGGTATCCGCCAATCCATAACCTCGAACTGTGATTGATTCAAAAGATTGAATCGCCCCATTGTTTCGCTCGCTTGTCACATGGTTGATCTATATAATAGATCTCACATGCCACCTACCAGGAGCTTGTTAGATGTTGGCTCCAGTAGGCTTTCCATCTTCACAGTGAATATGTAAACACATCACTCGATGTTCCGCAATACCACAAGGATAATGCGTAGGACTCAAGATATAATCTCTTTCCACATTGTGTGAAACAGAGAGTCTTCATTGAAAGTGTCCTAATGAGATTTATTGATGATCTCGTGGCTCTAGACTCAATTTGTGCATATTTGGATCCTATATCGAGACTAGGGAGAGGTTCTCCTCCTTCAATATCAACAATCTCTAAGAGAAAGTCGATAGATAATGTCGGTTCCCTGTGAGAATGAAACAAGTCCTTTTAAGAGGAACTTGAGTGGTTTGGAAAGTTGAAGTGCGCAAGGCCACCGGGTCCATGACGCCTTGTCTTCAATACCGATGTTACCATCAAGAGCATATGAATTGAACCCGGTATTCGCCCTAAGGTTGAATAAATGGAGGGCTATTTGTTTTCACCCTTTTCTCATTCAATTCTTTTTAATTCTTCAACCCCTTCGGTGCTTACCGAGACTTCATAGCTAGAACCTTGTTGGGTTTATTCCAAGACTAGCTCGCCTTAGTCCGACTCTTCCCATATCTTTTTTTTCTCCTTTTATCATCATACCTAAGAACTCTACACTAACTAGTGGATAGTCCCCGGTAGATCCTCCGTTCTCGGATCATGGGAACACATACCTAACCTTATCGCCCTTATATCACCATACATAATGTAAAGTTGGTCGGTCTTTTTGGTATTGTTCATCCGCCATAGGAACCAATTGAAAACCATTTGAAAATCAATCCAGATACTTATGATATTTTATCAAAGCATTTTGTACCTGAATTGTTTTTGATATTTTTTGAAGAAGAACTCCCCCTCAACATGTGAATCAAGTATTTGAAATAGTTTTCCATACGGAGGCAAGAGAAAAAATTAACTTCTTTGATTACCATTTAAAAAAAAATATCAACATCACTTCCCTAATCGAATCAAGTAGATAAAGCATTTTGGGGAAGGATGAGGTTTTCATGATTTTGCTCCCCTCAATATGTGCCTCGAGATTTGAAAAGAGTTTTGCACATACTAGAGGGAACCTCGCACCATGAGATAAGTTATCACGTTTCAAATCATAGGTTTAAGATAGATGCTCCCCTCAACATGTGCATGGAAAATTTGAAATCGCTTGTCACATGTGGGAAGGAGAGCTTGTACATCCTTATAAAACCATTTACCGAATTATCAATTTAAATCCAATTTAAATCACACATTCTCCCCGATCACAATTATCAAATCATTTGAGATTTGTGATCTCTTATAGATTTAAATTGATTTTGAAAGCTTTTAAGGAGAATTGTGACTTGATTATGAAAGCGCTTTAACTGATAATGATCGGATTTTAAGACTTTAAACTCCATTGATAAAACATGCCTGAATATCTTTTGAAAACAATTGAATGCCAAATAACTTTTAATTTAATTGAAATCATTCTCCCCTCAATCAATGACATAGGTTGTTGATTGAGAGATTGATATTTTGACAAATAAGTCCAGATGATTATCAAAAATAGACTGAAGTTATTTTTCAAAGCATTAGTTTTCGCCAGATAAATGTTTAAAGAATCGAGCATGGAATTTTGAAAACATGATAAAGTATGGCTCGTTCTTTCCTTTGAAAAGCGGGTTACTTGCCAAATGACAATAAACCATTGTTTCTCCTTCTCAAAAAATTTATTTATTTATTTTTTTTATTTTTTTTTATTTGTAATTCGAACAACATCTAAAGTCCCGTGTCATTCTTTGAATGACAGCACAAAGACCGTAGATATTATCGAACCGAGAAAACGCATGACAAAATGACAATATTTTTGAAGATTTTTCGAATTTTTCAGATTTTTATGAAGGTTTTATAATTTTGTATTTTGTTTTTCGAATAAATATTTACAAGAGATAAATTAGTTTAAGAGAATGATGAAATGAGTACCAGATAAAGATATCGCTCAAGACGCTGTAGAAGAAAGGAATAAACATCTCTTAAACTTTCACCACCAAAGCATTCGAGGCTTCTAAGAAAATCGCCCGACATGAGCCTTCTCAATTTGAATCTTGGTAGCTTCCCCAAACCGACAAACTTCGAATAAAGACCATTTCCCTAAGAAGTAGAGTTGAATACAAAGCGGTCTCATTGATTGAAGCTCAAAGACCAAGAACACGAGAACACCGGTAACAAGTTGAAACATTGATCGCCCTGGTTATCAAATCCGATTAACCGATACGACCGATCACATGAACTCAAGTGCATCCCCGATGTACACCTTATTCTTCGAGATTGACCAGTTGTCTATTTAGGGGAACAATATATCAACATCTTCATTTTACCAAGTGCATTCCAGCTATATAACATATAACCAATCAGGACATAATGTACACATGTACCCAACAAGAGTAGAGACGATGACATCCATGTAACATGTTGAGTCACTAACCGTATATAAGATGTCGATAGGCGTGATCATCTCACGCTCCAAATATTCTTCTCACATTTCTTCCAATCAACACTCAAGTAACAAAAACCAAAGGTCTCCAGAGACCACTTTCCCCAAATAGTTGGAATAATATATCCTTCCCCCAAATGGTTTTGATACCTCGAATCAAAGAAACATAATATATCCATAAACTTGAAATCTTGTGAGAAGAACTCAAATAGCCCAAATGAATCCCGTGAGAATCAATCTGCTACATAAACTCTCTCTGACTATCTTTATCAACCCATATATAGACAATTTGAAGTGACCAATGTTGAAGAAAAAACCCAATATACCAAACTTGAAACCAAGTCAATTCCCCGTATTTGTGTCTTAAGCAAGTCAATTTGAAGTGCACTTAAAGATGGAGGAACGGTGTCGAGAATTTATGCACCAAGCAAATCTCTTAAGTACTCAATACTCAATTAAAGTATGAGACATTAACACCTCTTATATTATCCACAACGTAATATACTGATTAATCGAGTAAAACAACGTATCTCCTAATAGTGATAGTTAACCAGGTCTTCAACCATCCACCTCGACTGCCGGTAACTAGATAACCCAAGACTTCAACTCTAATTCTTAAGCTCAAGCAAGTTATCAAATAAGATCACGCCTTTGTGAACGTCAACTTCAACCTCAAATAAGTGATAAAAGAGTAACTTCAAAGTAATCAACTTGTGTCAAATGCCCAACATGTGAATAAACATACAACCGGATGTACATTCACCCAATTGAATGAACTGTAACAAATGATGCCTCAACATCAATGTATTCTTCCTAAAAGTATTCATGTAGAGATCGATATGGAGGATACAACAAATAACTTCGAGCGGATGAGGTAGACATTTTCCTTGAAGTTCATGTGGTTGATTTATAGCATGCACGATGAGAGGAATAATAATCCATGAAGATTTGGCAAAGGAATACCAAAGAGTGGATCATTATTCATGAACAATAATCCGTGAATATTTGGCAAAGGAATACCAAAGAGCGGATCATTATTCATGAGTGCAACCGCAATATTATGATAATCATTATCAACGCCTTGAGGAATAACCGAGATAGGGCTTTTGAGTAGTCCGAGTTGAACTTCTTTGATGATCATCAAACATATCTTGAACTCATGAATCACATATTCTTTGATGATCATCAAATATTCGCTAGCGGTTGTAAATACTCATCAAACATATCTTGAACCAATGAATCCCAAACAATGAATCCCATTTATCCTTAGTGAGTGAAACATTAGGCGTTGGAGGAGAGTCATCAAACTTTAAGTCGTGTAACCATTATTCAAACATCCATCATCATTTAGTATATTCACTCTTCTCCCTCATAAATTGTATCCGAAGTTGCCATTTTTGATTTAGCAAGTGAATAAGAATATACATTAATGAATGTAGACCCACTTGATGACTGAATGAGCATGGGAGAAACATGAAGCTTGTTGATGAAGAATGTCGATGAGAATGGTCATAAACATGAAGATTTCTTCTTCTCAAGATAAAGCGACCGCACACTTTTCTTTTCTTTGAGGAACGGGCCTCAAGTGTTATCTGCAGACGCCATAATGATGAAGAACGAGGCCTCGAATCCGATGTGAACAGACGTCATTGTTTAGAGCCCAGCTTATATGTTTAGAGTCCGCCTCAATCCAAATACCAAGGGACTAATTTGTACGACCTGCTTTGGACAAATGCATCTAAAACATAGAATTGGAAAATTTGGATCCCCACGTGCTCATGGGGTCCTTTTGGTTAGCACAAACAATCTTTGAATCAGAAGAAACCCTAGGTGCAATGTCATTGTCACTAGGAGCTAAACTAGTAGAAGCATTAGACTTAGTCGAGGGACATTTTGTGCTTAATGGGATTATTCTACCGCTTGGCTTCCAAACCTAACACTACTCTAGGCATAGTGGATCTAGTTAAGGGCAAGGTTTGCCATTCATGAATATTCGACTGTTGGCTTCCAATCAAATCCTACATTGGTAAAAACCTTCCCTGTAGGTTTCCCGTGATTGCTTAACTGCTTTGCTCTCCAAACTTTCTTAACGGTTATGAATCTTAGACCTCGAAATAACACATCACATTTATCATGATTACCGTAAATTAAACATTTTTGCATGTTTTGCATGATAAGGCCTCAATTAATTTTAGTAAGCTTAGAGCTAATACTAGAACTAACACGATTCTTTTGTTCAAATCAAACTTCTTGTCCCTATGGTGTTCTTTCACTTCCTTATCATGATCACTTTTAGTTTGCGTAATCCTATCCTTCTTGGCATAGCTTCTAGGTTTTGACCCGCTAACTTTAGTGTCAATCTTAACATCCGTAGAAGTAACGATGGGAACATTACATGGCTTCACTACTTTCTGCATTCCCGGTCTAGAAGTGCCGGATCAAATTCTAGGAGGCACATCACGTGTTGTTTGCTTGAATTTTGACATGAAACAAGGCATATCAAGGGTCACATGCTTGGCTTTAGGCATAGAACAAGGCACCACTATTCTATCTCGCCTATTGCTAGATGTCGGACTAGTGACAATTACATACTCTAAGAGTTCCCGAGATCGCTTGGCATCCATGCAAGCATAGGCTATAGTACTATCTAAAGGTTTTTCTAATCTTTCATCTTCAACCATCTCACGGAGACCCTTCTAAACTTCCTTAAGGTATGAGATATGCTTTATGTGCAGTTCATTATTCCTAATGAGGAGGAATATATAACATATCTATAGCATACTTATCACAATCAGAAACCTTAGGAACATAATATTTGCAATTGGGGATTGGCAACTTTCCTTTCACCTCACGCTTCAGATTCTCAATCTCCTTAAGTAAAGAAGTTATATTTTCAATTTGTTTATCATGATTAACTTTAAATGAATCACATAACTCTTTGTGTTGATCATTAACCTTTGAAATTTCAGCTTTAAAACAATTATTTTTTTTTTGCAAGTTATCAATAATGTTTTGAAGTTGGAAATTCTGAGAATCTAAAGGTGGAGGCATTTGGGAACCAACCACATCCTTCTTTTCACCTTTTAATTGAGAGACTTGGGTTCTCAATCTTCTCGATCGTTACAATGAGCTTGAATCTGTTCATCACGCTTGCTAATTTCAAAATCTGATCAAATTCGGAGCATCCAAGGAAGTATTGATATTTGAGGTTTTAACATTTTCTTTTAGATGTTGATATTTTAATTGCAAAGCAAGATGCTCAACTTCCAATTTAGAAAAATGTTTCACCAAGTTATCATGATCATCCCGTTCAATTTTCTCATGCAATTTAGAATTAGTTTTTTCAAGCTCAATGACACGATCATGGGAGACTTTCGAGCAACAGAATAATTCATGAAATTGAGAAGCATTAATGGAACAATTTGTAGCAATGAAAAACACATCCCGAGTAATACATTCAGAGATCGAGTTCTCATTTAGTGTATGCAAGTTCTTCCTCTCAATCTCATTATATTTTAGTGCTCGCCCATAGTCACTAACTTCAACTATCATTGCATCAAATTCCTTTTCCATTCCCTTAATATCGCTTATCCCCTTTTAAGACTCTCAAAGTGATCTTTTAGAAGTTTAAAGAAAGGCATGACCTCGGTTAAATAACATTCTTTCATTTGCTCAAAACCCCTTTCTCCTTCCGTAATACCGGTGTGATCCTTTCTTGCAAGTTTTTTCAAAATCAACAAATAGTTGAAGTATAACATATTGGCTAATTAAGGTCTTGCTTTTAGTGGCAATTGTTCTAGGAACAAGATGCATTGGTGTATTAGGAGGATACACACGCTTCTAGGCATTTTCCACCGAGGAGGATTCGTTTCAACAATATTTTCAGCTTTCCGCTTATCTAAATCCATTTTCCGAAAAACTTGTTCGGAGTCAACAATGTCTAAGGTTTAAACATGTTCAAGGAAATCCAGTTTTCCTTCTTGTAATCATGGGGTGTGATCTTTATTTTCTTCTCTATACATTTAGGATCATCTAATTTCTTGTTCATCTTTTCCTAGTGACTTCATCTGATTTCTTATCTTCCTCGGTGCACTCAACGCAACTAGGTTTCTGTCTAGGTTTTAGGATTTCATTGCCATCATAAAGAACCTTATGAGCATTTCTAGCCCTTTTAATGACCTCTGATTTGGTTCCTCAACAAGGGGAATGCTATGCTTATCGCTTAGGACCCTATGCTTAGTGATCATGTGAGCAAATCCGAATGGTGTTCCCTTGAATGTACAACTTGTTTTCAAGTTTGTTTTTCAAAGTTTTCAGATTAGAAAAATCTTTCAAGAGTTTTGATTCCTTTGCATTAAATTCTTGCTTAAGCATTTTCACATTTTCTTGAAGTTCTTGTTTTTGCTTAGCTTTTTTAGAAAGTTTTTCTTGCAAGGAATTTAACTCTTGTTTTAATACTTCTTCTAAAAAATTACTTTTTCTAATAATTGTACACACTTGGTCATCCATTTCTCGCCACGAAAGTGGTCAACTCAAATTTAGCACGTTGTTCATAAATAGCAACACGCTCTTTATAGGCATTTAATTCAGATATTACGTAATCATCGTGGGTATAGGCAAAGGTATTCATCAAAAATATAGTCATTGTTGATCGTAGAGATGCATCACTTGATTCAATTTCACTTTCACTTTGTTTCACATATTGATCATATGGGACAACATTGATATTACCCATATTTTCAATATTTGATACAAAAGTTTCAGCTGATAGTACTTTGTCATGCATCTTATGCACATCAAGATCATCGTATAGTTTTAGTACCTCGAGATGATTGTGTCTTTGGATGGGCCACCGTGTTGATGAGGAGACCTTGGGAGAAACCATTGGAGAAATGCTAGCCATAAAGATTGTGTGTGCGGTAGGTCCATCATCCACATCAGAATCGTATGCATCACAATCAGCGACTTGAAAGGCATTCTCATGATTGTGACCTATCTCCCTAATAGGCCGCCATCCACATCTGCATCATAGGTCTTGGCATTGCCCTAAGCAAGAAACAACAATTCCTCTTCATCCAAAGTAGCACCATTATCCTGAGCTTGCACAAGCAAAGATCTTATCTCTCTGAAGTCAAGATTCTCGTGGACGCTTTGGAGATGTGCAGTGCCTTGCAATGTGTCCCTCACCACCACAATTATAACATTTGATCAGCTTAGCTTGACCTTGATTACCATTCCTTCCTCGACTCGATTAACAACATAACTTCTACCACTCCACCTCTTCCCCGATCATACCGTTTTCCCGAACTGTTGCACCACCATCCTCCCATCTTTAACAAAGAGCTTGATTGTGTGGGTTAGATGCGCTCGAGGTTGTTATTGGTGTGTGGGAGAGAATTCATGTTTTGACTGATCAGAAGAGCTAGTTGATTAATGAAATTCCCACGGTGTATCAAAGATCGCTTGTTTGATCATAGGATCAGGAATTAGTTTGTGATTACCATTTCCCATGGGTATGACTTGTGAGGCTTTGGTTGTGATTCCGATGTTTGAATAGAAGGCGGTTGAGTCATTAGACGAGCTTGTCTCTCCTCGTTGGTTTTGAACTGATTAAGAACCAATTTTTCAAACATAGCATGTCTCTCATTCTGAAGAAGGAAGGCATAGAGTTGCTCATAGTTTGTATTCTTCAATCCTTTAGTGAGCTTCATAGAAGTGACAAACTTGTGCCATTCGGGATTCATGTTGTTCACAAACTTAGAGTTCAAATTGAATGTTAGGCATAGTCATTCCGATGTTCCTCATGTCATTCACCAACTTATGAAATCTCACATAGTACTCATAGACACTCTCATCCGGTTTCATCTTGAAGTGTTCAAATTGGCCATAGAGTTGTGATTCTCTGCCTTCCATAGTTAATTCGAGCCTAAGAGAAGCATCTTGACATTATCCCATACGCTTTGCCTCGTGTTGTGATTGATCAGCTTGTAGATGTCTTTAGGAAGACCTTGAAGAACAATGTTAGAAGCCCCGATATCGATCGAATCTCTTTTTCTCCTTATCATCAAGCTCATCATACATCTTTGGTCCGCCCATTCCAGAAATCGAGTTCCATCTTCAGCAGTATCAAGTACATCTCTAGTCGCCTCAACTCGATACGGTCCTTCATCAATGGATTTGAGAATGTTGACACCATTTTCCTTTCCAAGGCAAGCATAACTGATTCGCTTGAGCCCAAGAATCGTGAGTCGGCTCAAGCATGGGTGGACGAAGTATCTGAACCACCGCTTGAACATCCTCAAAATAAAGGAGATGATAGTAGGAACGTTGGTAGACATGTTAACAGATTATACGAGATTTTATAACTCTATGATTAAACCGAGAAATAGATTCTTTCACGGGATTTTACTAAATCAAGAGAAAACCGTAAACAATCACCCAAGTCGCTAGAAGATAATGCACCAAGTCGCTAACACCTAATTCGCTACACCCCCAAGTCGCTAAAGTTCCAAGTCGCTATACAAATGCAAGTCGCTAAGTAGTGACTAAGTAGTAACTCGCTAACCTTCAAGTCGCTAGCAAAATTTTGGCAAAGAATTCGCTACTCAAGTCGCTAAAACTTCAAGTCGCTAAAGAGCAACTCGCTATGCACCAAGTCGCTACCCGTAGTGGAGAGTCCACTACTTGTACCGTTAATCGCTAGGTCTAAGTCGCTAGCTCCAAAACCGTAACTCGCTACAAAATTGTGAAGCAAGTCGCTACGAAGAAAGAAGTCCGTGTGTCAAGTCGCTAGCAAGAAAAATCACATAAACATCACTTTTCAATCCAAAAACAACCCAACCAAGATGATTCAAGCTAACCAAATGAAAACCTAAACACTTGTGATGATTCTAAACATAAAAGTACTAACAAAATCCAAGCTTTAACACAAGAAATCAACCAAATGATGCACAAACCACTAAACTTTTTCAAACTCAAAACCACCTAAAAACCACTAGAAATCCAAAGATGTGTAAGATATGATCTAACCATGGCTCTTGATACCAATTGTTGGATATTGATTTCACATACACATCAAACCATTAACACAAGTGGGCGTATAAGTGGAATTCTAGAGAGAGAAAGTTAGAGGTTTAGGGAACTTAGTGAGAGAAAGTGAAAGATATTATTATGAGCTCCAACTCTCTACCTTGGAAGGTAGAGGGTATTTATAGTCTTACAATAAAACGCCACACAACGGGCTGTGGATCAGGCATACAGTGGGTAAAGACCCGTCCGTCCTCCACGGTGTTACTTAACAAAATACTACTTAACTAAATATAACTATGACTACGAGCATTCTAACGATTACATATACTTGAGGTGACCGACTCTTTAATAACGGGAATTTCTAATTCCTAACAGTCAATGTCTTAATGGTTGGTTGCTAGTTGCTTGGTTGTTGGATTGTTTTTGATGATTATGAGTTAGCCGCATTTTGCCATTCGTGTGTGCCATTCCGACAAAGATGAAGGTGGCCAACTTCTTATTTTGTATTTTTGTGGTGATGCTTATACGAAGTGTGGGGGAGATGTGATGTATGTGAAAAAGAAAAAGAAAATAAAAAAATATGTCATCGAAAAAAAAGTGAAAAAAAAAAGTGATGACAATGTGCTATTTTATTATGTAGATGAAGTATGTTTGAGATATCGATTAGCCAATGTGCTAAGACGTGATATATTTGTATTTGGTGATCGATGTATGAAGAGAAAATTGTAACTATAATCATTTTCGGGTTTGCGGATTGTTCGGTGACTAGCAACGTGGGTATTAGACTTGACTTTAGTTTTCTTTATTTTTCTTTTAACACCAATTTTATAAATATTCCCATGCCTTATCCCTTCCCTTTTGGCTTTGAGAAAATATGAAATGCGTGAATATTTTTAGTGACCATCCGGTTCTTGAAGGATCGAATGACGCGCCAGGGATCTAGTGCATATTTTTGGTGACCATCTGTTATGCAAATAACGCGCCAACGATCCGAAGTATACTCTAGTGACCATCCGTTGTTTGACTTAATCAAGAATTCACACCAGTGATCTATTATATTCTTGTATGTAATGTTTGAACATAAGCCGTTAAAATCTTTTAGCCTAAAACCCGAATAAAACCCTCTTTAGATGTTTACACTTGGTGCTTACGCCACGTCGGTGGAGTTTTGTTTCTTGTACAAGCCTATGGTAATATTTAGATCATGACTGAGCAATATGAGTGTACTATTCCTTAATACTATCCATCACTAAATAAATTGAGTGTTGAGTGAATTATACATCCATTCCTTTTTCGTGAGGTGCTTAGCCATGTTATCAAGCAAGAGAATCCATATGGTATTGTCAAATATCTTGGTTTTTCACCTCTTAAAGCTTAAAACGATTAATCTTATCTTGTACTTGTACTTGGTAGATTTGCATCACATTTTTCTAATCATATTTCATGCACCATGTGGGTTATGTATGTTTCTTAGTTTCTAGATTTGCTTGAGAGCAAGCAAACCCTTAAGTGTGTGGGAGTTTGCGCTCATTTTTCGCTTATTTTTATATATGTTATTTAAATTTAAAAAAAAACCAAAAATATTCAAGTTTTTTAAAGTTTTTCTATTCGTTTTGTCACTTAGGTATATATTTTAATTTTTCTTTTCTTAGATTTGCTTGAGGGCAAGCAAAGTTTAAGTGTGGGGGAATTTGATAACGTTTAAATTGTGCATATTTTCAGTAGCGTTATCCGTGCTTTTTGGTATGTTATTTGGCTATAATCATATGCTTTTGTTACTTAATCGTATAAAAGTACGTTTGCTAGTTCATTTGTAGGCAAGTGCAGGAAAGTGGAGAAAGAGACGGAAAAAGAAGTAAAATACGAAGATTTCTCCATATATGAAGAATTCCCGACCAAAGAAAGACTTGTGGAGTATGTTCGAGAAGATGAAGTCATCAAGATGGTGGTCTCAAGACTCAAGAATAAAGTTCAAGAAGGAAAACGAGAAAGAAATGAAGAAAAGAAGCTTAAACGAAGAAATATTGGAAGCCTCGTTGTTCCCGACACACCTTCACCATTTTGGCCATAACTTTTTCATAATGACTCCGTTTGACCCCCCGTTCAAGGTCACGGAAAGCTAAGAGAAAGATCTACAAGTTTCGTCTTTGTCATTTTCTGTCAAAAGGCTCCAACCGATCGGTAGGAGCCTGCAACCGTTTCGGTTGGAGCAATGTTTTAAGACCAAATGAAACGGCTGGAGCTCAACCGATTTGGCTGGGAGGCCTGGTTATGCTATTTCTTCATCACTAAGACTCCAAACTTGTCCCAAACGATTCTAGGTCCTTCCCACTCAGTTTCTAGTCCCTTCCAAGCTCCTTGGAGGCCAAGTTCAACATTTAATACCCCTATCCTTGGAAGTAGTATAAATAGATGCCTTTGCAACCTCATTTCATGCACCCAACTATCTAATCCCTCTCATCCCTTTCCACCACTCCTATCTAGGTGTGAAATTCAAGCCTCCACCCTTAAGGATGAATTTCCACCTAGAGAGCAAACCCCAACTTGAGAGAACACACCCACTCTCAATCTCTTCATCCCAAAGGTGTAAAATTCGATCTTCCACCCTTAAGGACGAATTTCCATCAATTATTCGATCCTCCACCCTTAAGGACGAATTTCCATAAACTTATCTTCCCCAAAAGACCTCAAACCTCTACCAAATTCGTGTCGTGTGTTCAATGGCTGTCGAAGGCATTTGGATATGATTTTCCGGCTTGGTAGAACTATTGTAGTTGATTGGAGGCTTGATGGTTGCTATAATCCTTCATCTTTGCCTATTGTAATTCATACTTTGGGTAAACCTTGTTACTTTTATATTTCCATATGTTTGTTATTGATATGATTGTTGAGATATTGTGTTTGATTGAAATAACCATGAATATGAATGTCTTGATACTTGTTTAACTTGTGATCATTTGTCTAAACATGTATGTTCTTTGTGTGCTTGTTCTCATATTGCTTTTCTTAGTGGTTTGATCCGTGACAATCATAACCACAACCTTGGTACTTGCTTAAACAAACAAACGACACTTGTAGTGCAACCAAGTCTCTTGGGACGACTTTGATTTACCAAAACCTATACTACAACTTGACTAGGGTATACTTGTCTGAATGTGTTCCTAGTTAACCGGTAATTCTTGCATACAAATTTAAAACCTCGTGCGAACGCATTAAGTTTTTGGCGCCGTTCTCGGGGACTTGTTTTGCACTTGTTTGCTCGTTTGATTATTTTCTTGTTTGATGATTGTTTGTTTGAATTGAATTGCTTATTTTCTTGTTTATTCGAATGCTAAATTGCTCTTGCTCATGAATGATTGTTTCTTTGCTCTTGTTTGATTGTCTTGATGTTTGCTCATGATGTTTGCTTAAATTGTTTATCTTCCATTTTCATTCCAAACTCTCATTTTCTCAAAATTGCTCAATTGATCTTGGCATCAAAATCAAGTTTTTGATGTTGGGATTGTTGGGATATGAAAGTGCTGAAAAATGACAAAGTACTGAAGAATGTCAAAGTACTGCTAAGTAAAAGTCAAAGTACTGCTTGATTATCAAAGTATTGCATGCTTAAAGGACTGATATGCAAAATCGTTAAGGATTATCTTGTAATTCTAGAATGTTCTTAGATTAATATAGTATTACTTGTCGTACAAGGTTTGTAATTGTAAACCGACTAGGGTTATCCTTAAGCCTATAAAAGGACCCCTAGATTGGCATTAAAAGTACGTGCATTATTAGAGCTTTTAGAGAATTCGATATTAGAGTATTAGAGTTGTTTAAGAATCTATATAACAAGCGTGTTCTAAGTATTAATATAATTGTTGAAGTTAAAGTTAACTCTTCTTAGCTTTGTTAAGTAAATTCCGCATACTTAATAAAGATTGTTCAGTGTTTCATTGTTAATAACTTAGGATTTATCCGAGGTTATTAAACCCTTAACAAGCTATATAAGTTAGTTTGGTTAGAGTACATCGATCCAACAAGTGGTATCAGAGCTTGTGTGAAAACTCTGACTAAGAAGAAACCATTAAAAATCTAGTTAACAAGAAACCCTAAAGATGTCGACTGAAGCTGCACCACCCCCATCCATCACCTAACTCAGAATACCAATCATCAAGAAGAGAGAGTATGATCTATGTAGTATGAAGATGAGGCAAAGACATTGCTATTACGCACCATGCACGTGGAATGTAATTGTCAATGGTAATGAAGTTGTTGCCGATCCTATAGAGATTCCTGGACAACCTAAACCACCTAAGGCTGTTTTGCCTGCTGCTACAATAAGAAATCAAGAGAAGGCTCTCAACATTCTATTGTCTGCTATACCTTATGGTCATCTACTCAAGTTTCATGATGCTAAGGATGCTAAATAATTATGGGCTGCTCTCAAGACAAGGTTTGGAGGTAATGATGCTTCCAAGAAGATGCACAAAAATCTGTTAAAACAACAGTTTGAAACTTTCATTGTTCGTGAAAGAGAAGGTCTTGATGCTGCCTATGACAGATTTCAAAATCTCCTCAGCATGCTAAAGTTATACAAGGCAGAGGTATCTGTTGAAGATTCCAATCAAGTTCATATGAGTTTGCCATCTACATGGCATGTGATTGCTACTAAGATCAGAGGACAACCCGGTTTGGATGTTATGGACTTTGATGATCTCTACAATCATCTGAAGGTGTATGAGCATGAGATGAATGGCCAAACAAGTTCAAAGTCTCACAATATAGCCTTTGTGTCGTCTGAAGAGAGGCAAGATTCCACTAAAAGTAACTACCCTACTCAAAGTATCTGTTGCTCAAAGTACGCATATCCTCGTCATTCTATCACAACCATGACCAACCCCACATCATCACCATCAAGTACCATCCATTCTGATGAAGTTGTATGCTCCTTCTTTGCTCATCAAGCTACTTTACCTGTTACCTATGAAGAATATTTTTCACAAATTGAAGAGGATGCTCTTGAAGAAATTGATATAAGGTGGCAAGTTGCTATGATCACTGCACGGATCAAGAAGTTCATGAAGAAAACAGGAAGAGGCATCGACTTCAAACCAAAGCAGGGTATCACTTTTGACAAGTCCAAGATTGAATGCTTTAATGTCAAAAGACGGACACTTTGCAAGGGAATGCAAGTTTGCTAAATATCGCAAACAGAATGACCGAGAAACCAAAGCTTGAACTAAAGGAAATCCCTATTATCAAAACAAAAGCTTTGGTTGCTCAAGAGAATCTATCGAGGTTGACCGGAGTGCCGAGTTTGATGATGAACCAAGAACCTATTGTATGATAGCATGGAAGACTCAGTGGAAGAGTTTGATTGAGCACGCCTTTGATGAGGAACCCGACATGCCGCTTTGGAATCCAGAGATGGTCTAGGAAGATTTGATTGGAGCATGGAGAGTGAAGATGAACCTGTTCTGCTTGCAATGGTAGCCACTTCACCAAGTTCACCCCCTATTACTGAGGTATGCTCTAAGTGTCATGATTTTTATCAAAAGGTGCTTACTGATTATGTAACCGAAAGAGATAATTATCAAAGGGATAGGTCCGAGGTAGTGGATATCAAATTACTTTAGTCAATGGAAGCCAAAATAATAACACATGAAAATAATGAAATGGCTTGGGCTGAAAAGTATGAACAACAGGATTATCAGTTAAAATTAAGTGAATGGAAACTAGGATTTAAGATTTCTGAAATTGAGAAACTAACTAAGGAAAGAGATGAATTGCTAGAAAAGTTTGCTGCTTGGGGACAATCAGGACTTTCTCATGTTAGTTATGTTGAAAAACAGAGAAGAGCTTACATTAGAACTGGTCTAGGTTTTGGTATGGACTTTAATAACATAGAAAACCCACCTAGTGATCAAGATGAATGTGATTTTGAGGATATAACCACTAGTGATGATGAACTCATTAACTATGTAGACACATCTAGTAATGAGGACTCAATTAGTCAATCACCTCCTGAATATAAGAAAGACACAGGTTATCATGCAGTCCCTCATCCTACTGGTAGTTTTCAACCACTTAGGGCAGATGTTTCTCGTTTTGGAGTAGACAATCTAGAGTTTAGGAAAAAGCTTATTGGTCAATCTAAGTCTGAAACCTCAAAAGAAACAGTTGAGAAACCTAAGGAAGATGATGTTAAGAGTCAAGCAGTACCTTCAATTCAAAGTACTGCTACACCTTCAGCAGTACCTTTAAGAAAACCTTTTCAAAATACTGCTAAGCCTTTTTGGGATAATTTTGGTCAAAATAGCTTTCATCATTCACCAAAAAGACAGGATAGATTTGGTCATACACATAGAAGAAGCAATTTTGGGATTACAGGTCAAAAATTATGTTTTGTTTGTTTTAGTCCTGATCATTTGATTAAGGACTGTGACTTACACTCAGAATATCTAAGCAAGTTCCCAAAAACCAGATCTACCAACCAAAGGCCTAGGGAGAATAAACCAGTTTGGAATCATTCACATAGGGTTAACCATAGCAACTTCTCACAAGACTATAGGCACCCTCACCAGAGAAGACCTTTTTCAAAACCCCCAGTACCTTCAAACACTTTTCAAGGTACTTAAGCCAAAACCAAGACCTTCTCAAAGTATCGCCAGTTTTCACCAAACAACTCTTGGAATAGGAACCCTAGGAGATCTAATTACTATCAATCTAGAAGGCGTTACAACTCAAAGAAAGTAGCTAGATCAAGAGACTCTACACTAAGTTAAAACCAAATGGGTTAAGAAGGAAAGTACTTGATGGGGAACAAACAAGACTTTGAAAGTGAATGTGAAACGTAAATTTTGTTAAAGATGACTTTGTTAAAAAGAAAAAGAGATTTTTGTTGAAAAGAAAGTTTTGTGAAAACCACCACAAAAGATATTTCTTGATTCTCGTCTACAAAATCGTGAAGATTACATACTAAAAGAATTTGAGTATGTTACTCCACAAGGGGAACACAAGTCAGTAATGGCTTGGGTTCCTAAAAGACACTAACTCTTTTATCTCTGTGCAAGGAAACCCAGAAGAGGAGCTTAAAGATCATTTAATTGTGGATAGTGGTTGTTCTAGAAGCATGATAGGAGAAAAGATATTCTGGCACGATTTTAGATCTTATTGTGGAAGAAGAGTTGCATTTGGGAATGATGCTAGTAGAGGAAGAATTACAGGCAAAGGAACTATTAAGGCAGGGAGCATAGACTTTGAGAATGTTAGATATGTAAAGGAACTAAAATTCAACCTTTTGTCACTCTCGATTTGTGATAAGAAACAACCTGTGTTATTCACTGACACAGAATGTCTCACTCTTTCCCCTGAATACAAGCTTGTTGATGATAACTTGGTAATACTGAGAGTACCAAGAACCAATGATGTGTACAACGGATATGAAGAGTCTTCACTCTTCCGGAAGAGCAACATGTTTAGTAGCAAAGGCAACACTTGAAGAAGCACATCAGTGGCATAAAAGATTAGGCAATGTAAATTTCAAGAATATCAACAAATTGGTCAAAGGAAATTTAGTTAGAGGTTTACCTTCCAAGACTTACAAGAATGATCACTCACGTTTGGCATGCAAGAAGGGTAAACAACACAAAGCTTCATGCAAGAAGCTTGAAGAAAGAACTATTAGAAAACCTTTGGAGTTGCTGCACATGGATTTGTTTGGACCTGTTTCTGTTGCTAGTCTAAACAAGAAGAAGTACTGTCTGGTTGTGACAGATGATTGCAGTAGATTTAGTTGGGTATTTTTCTTGGGATTTAAAGATGATACTTTTGATGCTATTCATGATCTCATAATAGCCCTTGAAAACCAATTGAGACTCAAGGTAAGAAGTATTAGATGTGATAATGGGACTGAATTCAAGAACAAGCTTATGGATGAGTTTTGTGCTAAGAAAGGAATCAAGAGGGAGTTCAGTATTGCTAGAACTCCACAGCAGACAAGTGTTGCAGAAAGAAAGAACAGAACTTTGATTGAAGCAGCCAGAACAATGCTTACAGATTCATTATTGCCTATTCAATTATGGCCTGAAGCTGTAAGTACTGCTTGCTAAGTGTTAAATAGAGTATCTGTAACTAAGCCTCAGATGAAGACACCTTATGAGTTGCTGATGTGAAACAAACCCAACATTCGATTTATGAAGCCTTTTGGATGCCCTCTGACTATTCTCAACACAATTGATAATTTGGGCAAATTTGATGGCAAGTCAGAAGAAGGATACTTATTGGAGTACTGCACCAATAGTAAAGGATTTAGAGTGTACAACAGGGTCACCAAAAAGGTTCAAGATTGTCTTCATGTTGAATTTTTAGAAGATCAAGAAAATCGAAGAGGTAAAGG
The DNA here is from genome assembly GCA_910596185.1 of Chrysanthemum makinoi. NCBI lineage: Eukaryota > Viridiplantae > Streptophyta > Magnoliopsida > Asterales > Asteraceae > Chrysanthemum > Chrysanthemum makinoi. Next base: position 226,547,963 of record OU343223.1, on the reverse strand, counting down.
TCCTGATTGGATGTTTGATCTTGAAGTTTTGACTCCTTTTATGAATTATATTCCTGTTAGAGAAGAAAATCAACCTGTTCACAAAGAAGATGATTTACGACATTGTTCATGGAGTTCATATTAGATCCGATGCTCGATGAAGAACCCATACCTGTTGAACCAAAGAAAAGTACTGATGAACCAAAATCCTCATTGTCTGCTGAGGATCAAGCTATTCAAGATGAACTTAATCAGATGCTTTTTCAGGATGTAGTAGCACACTCTTATGATGATGATCAAAGAAGAGCTTATGAAGAAGCAAAGAAAAGAACAAGACTATGCAGAGTTCTCTCACGATTTTGATGATAGTATTTTAGAACAAAGTATCTGGCACCTTGACAGACTTTGGATGATTTGGATGTTCCTACCATGCCTGGCTTAGAAGATACCGATGATGAGTTTGAAGATGAAGGTATTTTCTCAGATTCTAATGAAGATGTTGATTTCTCAAATTTAGGTGATAATTTGAAGTTCCACGACTCCTACATTAAGAATTAATAAAGATCATCCTACTGGTCAAATCATTGGACCTTCTACTCATGGAGTGCTCACAAGAACCAAAGCTAAAGGTTTTTCTACACCTCATAATGCTTTACTTAGCTTTGTGTATAAACAAAACAGGCTAAATCATAAGGATCATCAAACTTGTTTGTTCACTTGTTTTATCTCTCAAGAAGAACCCAAGAACATAGCTCAAGCATTAACTAAAGAGAGTTGGGTTGAAGCTATGCAAAGAATGGTATATGTGAAAACATATACCTTTTTCTTTATCAAAACCGGACCAAAAAGACCAAAAACTAACCCCTAAAGCCATAAATATTTGTGTTTTTGTGTTTATGTATGTGTAGGTAACGGATATTGTAAAATGGACAAAAAGAAGACAAATGGACAAAAACGAGCACGAGAATGGAAGGATCACGAAGTTACGGGTCTAATGATAATTTTATTTGTAGCATCGAGACAAAAGGAGAAAATTTTAAAGAACAAACGAAGCCCGAACGAAGATTGCAATTAATTAAGATGCTTAAAAAAAGGAAAAATTGATCAGCAGAAAAAAGAAGGTCAAAAGGGAATTAAATGCAATATTCAATACAAAAAGACTATTGGTCTAGTGGGTGGAGACATGTTTGTGAAGCAAGAGGTCAAAGGTTCTATCCCCACTAATGGCATAATATTGGTTATATTGTTTTTGGTATCTACTGCTACATATCCACGAAAATTGAGCCCAAGCTTGTATACCTCGAGCCCATGCACCTCAAGCCCAGAGCCATTCATCCTTGCAGCACCCAAGTTGATTCTCGAGCCCAATACAATGTGCACCACAGCAAATGAAGACTTGGCCCAATACAAAGCGATAATACATTCAATTGCAAATTACAATTGTTTTCCCAGGCACGTGATTTTTGAAAATTAAAGCGATTGAGATATTTTGTCCCTCGCGTGAGATTAATTAAATTGAAGACAAATGTGTACCACTTACGTTCCAAAAATAAATCAATCAAGCGCGTGTACATCTACTCATTTCCCACTCGCACCACTACATTATCCCTCCAACCAATCCATTTTCGACACGTGGCATTCTTGTAGGGGAAGAAATACAAGGTATACGAGGAAGGACCTAGATGGCGTTGAGGCTATAAATTGCAACAGATCTGAGAAACAATTAGTCACAAATTTTTATTTTTATCTTTACACACACTCTTTATTTTATTTTAGTTGTAGTTTGAATGTTTTTCTTTAGTGCTTATTGCTTATTGTAGCTTATTTCTCTAGTTTATTGCTTATTTGTATTCTTCTATCTTATTTACAAGTGCTTATTTGTATTAAACCTCTTTTGCTTATTAATAAAAGTTATGTTTATGGTTTACTTAAGTGCTTATTTCTTCTTCTCATCTCTTTCTTTATTTTCTTTTTCTTTTCTTACCTATTAAGTTATATTAGCTTATTAGCTTATTATAACTTATTTAGGTTTTGCTTTTTGGGTTAGCTTTTTCTATAAGTTTATCCATTAAGCTCTTTTATTTGTTTTTCTTCTATAAAACTTTCTTTAATACTTTTCATAAATAGTTTTTATTTCACTTATTTTATAAAAAGTTTACATTTTTATAAGTTTTAGCTTATTATGTCTTATTATCTCTTCTCTTCTTCATCCTCTAGCTCGATTCAAACAACAAAAGAGAGGCATGAGCTTATTAAGCTCGGCTTATTTTACAAATAAGCCTTGACATCTCTTAAGTTTGAGAGCACCTTTTCTATTTTTTAGCTTATTAATTAGATTTATTAGTTTTATCAAGTTTTTCATAAAGTTTGCAACTTTTTGAGTTTTTAGTGAACAATAAGCTATTTATTAGCTTGTTCATGTAGATCTAGTCCTTAAATATACCCGATTCGCGTTTAATCTTCGGATGGAACAACTTAGCTTCGGGTGGGCTTAGACCTAATAGTTTTTAATTATAAAGTTTAAATCTTTTTAATTTTTAGATCACTTTTAGTTTATTACATTTAGTAGTAGTGCTTATTATTGCTTATTATGGATTAACCCTTGTTAAAGTTTGTATCTTTTTGTGTTTATCATCATCTCTACTGCTAAGGCCGGAGCTTAACGGTCTTTTAGCATTTTTAATACATAAAGTTTGAAGCTTTAGTAATTTTTAAGCTTGTTGGTGAATAAAGTTTTAAACTTTACTTACTAATTAGTGGATAAGATTAATAAAGTTGTAAACTTTTGTGCTAATTTGTGCTTATTTGATCGGGTGGTTTTATTCCTCTCGTTTCATCATCCGGGTTCTACTTTCTTTACTTTTTGAATCTTTAGTAGTTATTAATTTTAATATAATAGTTATGCTTATTTTTATTGAATTAATTGCTATGTGTTGGTTTGCTATGCTTAGTGAGTAGGCTTTTTATATACTTGTTGAGTAGATTATTCCGTGAATTAAGTGTGGTTTTATAAAAGTTATAAAATTATTGGTTATAATTTTAAGTTACTTAGATTGAAATTTCTGAAAATAATTGGGTTTTAATCTTTATGAAAAATCATTGTGACAAAACAATTATTTGTAAAAGATATTAATTCTATAAAGGACTTAATTGAGCAATAATAAACACACTTAAGGATCTTGATAATTTGCTCAAATCTCTTTCATCAATATTTCTTATTCGCTTGCTTAGATAATTTAGTTCTTAACTTTAATTTACTTGCTACTAGTTTTATTATTGTCTTTACTTTAACCATTATCATTTTAATTAGCGTTTTTAGTTTAATCTTCTTATTTGTGTTTAGCTTTCTTGTTTTACGCTCTGTTTCTTTCTTATTTAGTTCCAAAACCCAAATATCCTATTCAAATCATTCGACCTTTAAACAACTCGATTTTCCATCGCTGGGAAACGACCGAGTTCGAAAATTATACCGATCACAAAGTGTTAGCGATTTTTCGTAATCGATCAACGTTTGGTGTTTGAACCGTGGAGTTCCCTCGCTTTGTAAATACTTTTCAATTATAAAATACATCGTGTTTAAAAAACAAAAAGATGTTTTCCTTTTATGTTCGCTTTTATTAAAAACCCAAAAATAATCTTCCTTACCCTCTGAACCGTCACTTTATCTCTTTACCCTCTAATCTGCTTCTTATTATGGTTGTCGGTGTGGGGACCTCGGTGGGAATTGTCGCTTGTAGCATTGTGAATACGGAAATGAAGTTTTCTACCAATCCCTATGAGCCGCGATGCTCACCTAACACATTCATACTCATGAACGGAGTCAAATCATTTTGATTAGTGGAGGTCATCAATGACTCAATATAACAATTTTGGTTACCTCCATATACTTCACCAAACCGCCAACAATCATATGAATCAACAAATGCTTCCGCACTTTAATTCGATTGAGAATATATCATGATCCAATGTTTATGAGCAAGTTCCTTATGTCACTATTCTTATGACACCTCCACATAATACCAACACCACAACATCCGGATGTATCGAGATTTAAATCTACTAGCCGATGATCTCAAAAGATCCTCATCGACATATAATTACTTGCAAGATCGAAATCGAAAAGATCCTCAAAGAAGAAAAACGACATTGATTGAAAAGTTAACCAAACATGCAATGAGATGATGATCATCCATGAAAGAATATTATACGAGCTTCGAGCCTTTCAAAGTACTCTTCCCTTCACATCAAGAATGCATTTTGGAAGAGGTCAATTGTTAATTGTTAATATCCGATTGTACTCTCAATGTCATTAACACTATAGTATATGTTTGAGGTGACCTCCTTCCGAGGGGAGATTGTTATTCTCTTGAATTTCCGAGAAATTCCCTCAGAATTCAAGAGTCTACACCTTTTGCGAAGTAATCCTCTTTTCGAAAAGTTTTGAGTCCGATCGTAGTGGTGGAATGCTAGGAGCAGTCGATTTCCGACCTTTCTCCCGTCATATTTATGGTGAAGAAAGTAGTAGTATTTAGTTTAAATGTGAACACCGCGGAGGAGTGACGGGTATTCTTGATAAGCCCAAATGATTCTATGGAAGAAATCGACCTATTGATCCACCGGGTATCTGATGATGACCCGAGGGGATGTGTTGTTATGTGAAGATTTCTTGATAAACCATACTCTCGTAGCCCTCATGCAAACGATATTCATTGAGAGCTTTTTGTTAGCTCATTCGAGAAAATCCTATCTTGGATTCCTTCATGTTTGAACCTTCAAGTAACAATCCTAAACATGGACTCCCTTTCTCTCTAGAATTCCATCTATGATGTTACTTTTTCTTGTAAACCTATGGTTTGATGTGTATGTGAAAAGTTATATCTTTCCCTCCCAACCCATGCATTCTCTTTCCCTCCGAAGTGAGGATACCATCTTTGACTTGGGTATCCCTTCCGTTTACTTCCCCAAGGACAAATTAATTCGGGGACGAGTCAGGCTAGCGACTCGGTGACCAAAAACAGTAGCGCTTCGTGGGAGGCACCCCATGCTTATCATTTTATCTTATTTATGTTTTCTAATAAGTGACGTGAGGAGGTTCGCCTCTTCCATTTCTCGTGTTTCGTGTTGTGATGTTTTGTCTAGGATTTTCCCGATATGAAGACTCTCGTGCTCAAAGTTTGTCTTTTCTCCACTCGAGTTTCATGTTTTGACGCTCTTATGGAAATCCGATATCCAAAATCTTTTTCGATTATCATTTATCTATTAGCATACCTAATCAATGGCTTTAGATTTGCGTTGAGAACCCTTACCTTTAAACATTGAGGACAATGTTTCGTTTTAGTCTGGGGTGGGTAATCTTTCGATTAGATTTTTGCCTAGCACTTTGCCATGTACTCGCAACCCCGTTTTTCCTCAAAAATGAAAAATGATGAAAAAATGAGAAAATTCAAAAATTTTGTAAGCTTTTGTTAGTTTTATGATTGAAAAGTCTTTGCAAGTTTCTTAGAAGTTACTTTAAATATGCGTTTTCTTGAAAAAGTCTTTGCTAATTGCTTAGACAAGAGGCTATAAAATGCGATTCTAGCTCACAAGGCCAAGAATTTGCAAGTTTCCCTAAGTGATTTTAAATATGCGAAACTTAAACAAGAATGTGCTAGTTTCAAATAAGTTACTTTAAAAAGTCGAAGACTTGAGATTATTTGACGAAGCATTAGCTAAGTTAATATATGTTTTGACACCTTGTTGACTTTCCGCTGGTGAGAGTAGGAATAGAATTCTGACTTGACCGGGCGTGTTGAGCCCTAGCTTGTTCCCTTAACCATAGATAATCTAAAAATTATCAGCTAAGCATCCGCAGATCTCATTATTTGGGATTTTAAATTTGCGGAGATCGAGGAATGATAGAGTTACTTATGAGTTTAGATGCTAAGCGTGGAGTAGATGGTTCTCTTTAGAGCCCATCGAAGGTACTTGTGGCTTTTTGCTCCCACAAAATTGTTTCACCCCATATCTGTTGAATAAATAATTAGAGATGTTGAGTTTTTGGCGATAGTTAGTTCTTTATACTTCTTTAGAGAATCTTTGCCCATGAGAGTTGGGTACACATCAAGGTACTCAGCTGTTGTGTAATAGACAACCGATTCATGATAGTTTGCTGCTATTGTTTCTATTGTTATAAAAGCCGAGGATTCAAGTTTGGCACAAAAATTTACATGAAATAAAGCCCAAATGTATTAAAGTTGAAAAATCCAAAGCCATAAAAGTTTTCTATGTCCGACGGTACCCCCGTTGTCATGGACTTCTAAAAAGGTTGAGGAAAATACAAAGTCATAATAAGACTTCTGATAAAACGGTAATCCCGTTGAGTTAGTGGTTGAAAAGACCAAGGGCCTAAATTGCAAAAATGCAAATATGCTGAAATAAGTGTTAAGCCAAACTTTGAATCCGGGAGATATCTCTCTAAATCATGTTAAATTAGGACCTTGATGTGGACCTCATTCTTGTGTGCAATGGTTTTCGAGAGAAGGTGGATAACTAATTATCGACTTAGCTTCATATCTTTATCGGAATAAAAATTATCGAAACGAGAAACTTGAAGAAATTCATTTCTCACCAAAAATAAAATAAATAAAGGAAAATAGGAAAATGGGAACAAACGGTAATTACACAAGTAACTTCCATGGGTAGTGTTAGCATCTAGAGTCATATTTAACAATGATTTCAATTTTACGCTTAGTTTGGGGACTTGTGAAAAATCAGGGATGATGTATTCTATCCGTATGGTCACTTCACGCTGGGTTGTGTTTCCTACTCCGTGATCCTAACGTGTCGTTTGAAAAATGTTGGAGTTATTGATCGACATGAAAGTTCAACAAACCTTCACTCATAATTGGAATGTGCTTAAACGTAATTTCTATACGTGAAATGAAAGGTAAACGGGGCATTTTTAGAAATAAGGGTTTCTTAATCTCTTTTGAGGAATCTTTGCTACTTTTCATAGGTTTAGTAGAAAGAGATTGAAATCTTTGTTTTTAGAAGCGTGATTTGATGACATTGCGTGAGGACACGGCAATCTTCTCGTCTGGGGTATTTTGGTATATGTGAAAACATATACCTTTTTCTTTATCAAAACCAGACCAAAAAGACCAAAAACTAACCCCTAAAGCTATAAATATTTGTGTTTTTGTGTTTATGTATGTGTAGGTAACGGATATTGTAAAATGGACAAAAAGAAGACAAATGGACAAAAACGAGCACGAGAATGAAAGGAGCACGAAGTTATGGGTCTAATGATAATTTTATTTGGAGCATCGAGACAAGAGGAGAAAATTTTAAAGAACAAACGAAGCCCGAACGAAGATTGCAATTAATTAAGATGCTTAAAAAAAAGGAAAAATTGATCAGCAGAAAAAAGAAGGTCAAAAGGGAATTAAATGCAATATTCAATACAAAAAGACTATTGGTCTAGTGGGTGGAGACATGTTTGTGAAGCAAGAGGTCAAAGGTTCTATCCCCACTAATGGCATAATGTTGGTTATATTGTTTTTGGTATCTACTGCTACATATCCACGAAAATTGAGCCCAAGCTTGTATACCTCGAGCCCATGCAGTCCTGAAGCCCAGCGAGCCATTCATCCTTGCAGCAGGCCCAAGTTGATTCTGAGCCCAATACAATGTGCAGCCACAGAAAAATGAAGACTTGGCCCAATACAAAGCGATAATACATTCAATTGCAAATTACAATTGTTTTCCCAGGCACGTGATTTTTGAAAATTAAAGCGATTGAGATATTTTGTCCCTGCACGTGAGATTAATTAAATTGAAGACAAATGTGTACCACTCACGTTCCAAAAATAAATCAATCAAGCGCGTGTACATCTACTCATTTCCCACTCGCACCACTACATTATCCCTCCAACCAATCCATTTTCGACACGTGGCATTCTTGTAGGGGAAGAAATACAAGGTATACGAGGAAGGACCTAGATGGCGTTGAGGCTATAAATTGCAACAGATCTGAGACACAATTAGTCACAATTTTTTATTTTTATCTTTACACACACTCCTTATTTTATTTTAGTTGTAGTTTGAATGTTTTTCTTTAGTGCTTATTGCTTATTGTAGCTTATTTCTCTAGTTTATTGCTTATTTGTATTCTTCTATCTTATTTACAAGTGCTTATTTGTATTAAACCTCTTTTGCTTATTAATGAAAGTTATGTTTATGGTTTACTTAAGTGCTTATTTCTTTTTCTCATCTCTTTCTTTATTTTCTTTTTCTTTTCTTACCTATTAAGTTATATTAGCTTATTAGCTTATTATAACTTATTTAGGTTTTGCTTTTTGGGTTAGCTTTTTCTATAAGTTTATCCATTAAGCTCTTTTATTTGTTTTTCTTCTATAAAACTTTCTTTAATACTTTTCATAAATAGTTTTTATTTCACTTATTTTATAAAAAGTTTACATTTTTATAAGTTTTAGCTTATTATGTCTTATTATCTCTTCTCTTCTTCATCCTCTAGCTCGATTCAAACAACAAAAGAGATGCATGAGCTTATTAAGCTCGGCTTATTTTACAAATAAGCCTTGACATCTCTTAAGTTTGAGAGCACCTTTTCTATTTTTTAGCTTATTAATTAGATTTATTAGTTTTATCAAGTTTTTCATAAAGTTGGCAACTTTTTGAGTTTTTAGTGAACAATAAGCTATTTATTAGCTTGTTCATGTAGATCTAGTCCTTAAATATACCCGATTCGCGTTTAATCTTCGGATGGAACAACTTAGCTTCGGGTGGGCTTAGACCTAATAGTTTTTAATTATAAAGTTTAAATCTTTTTAATTTTTATATCACTTTTAGTTTATTACATTTAGTAGTAGTGCTTATTATTGCTTATTATTGATTAACCCTTGTTAAAGTTTGTATCTTTTTGTGTTTATCATCATCTCTACCGCTAAGGCCGGAGCTTAAGGGTCTTTTAGCATTTTTAATACATAAAGTTTGAAGCTTTAGTAATTTTTAAGCTTGTTGGTGAATAAAGTTTTAAACTTTACTTACTAATTAGTGGATAAGATTAATAAAGTTGTAAACTTTTGTGCAAATTTGTGCTTATTTGATCGGGTGGTTTTATTCCTCTCGTTTCATCATCCGGGTTCTACTTTCTTTACTTTTTGAATCTTTAGTAGTTATTAATTTTAATATAATAGTTATGCTTATTTTTATTGAATTAATTGCTATGTGTTGGTTTGCTATGCTTAGTGAGTAGGCTTTTTATATACTTGTTGAGTAGATTATTCCGTGAATTAAGTGTGGTTTTATAAAAGTTAGAAAATATATTGGTTAGTAATTTTAAGTTACTTAGATTGAAATTTTGGTTGTTTAAGCGGGCAAAAGTCGTGAAAATAATTGGGTTTTAATCTAGATATTGATATCTCTTTATGAAAAATCATTGTGACAAAATAATTATTTGTAAAAGATATTAATTCATCAATAAAGGAATTAATTGAAATAATAAACCACACTTAAGGATCTTGATAATTTGCTTAACAAGTATATCTTTCATCATATATTTCTTATTCGCTTGCTTAGCATAATTTAGTTCGTTATTCTAGTTGTTATCATTTATCGTTAACTTTAGTTTATTTACTTGCTACTAGTTTTATTATTGTCTTTACTTTAACCATTATCATTTTAATTAGTCAAAAACCCATAAACTTATATGTTTTTAGTTTAATCTGCATAATTGCTTATTTGTGTTTAGCTTTCTTGTTTTACATGCTTAATTGTTTCTTTCTTATTAAGTTCCAAAACCCAAAATATTTTTATCCTATTTAAATCACTCGACCTTTAAACAACGAATCGATTTTCCATTACACCCTCGTTGGGAGAACGACCCGGGAGTTCCGTACTTCCGGTAAAAATTATATGTACGAAAATGATCAGATCAAAGAACTTCTTCAATTCAAACTTCAAGAAGTTTGGGTATTATGTAATCTACCAGATGGAAAGAAAGTAATTGGTACACGATGGGTTTTCAGAGTCAAGAGAGATGAAAGAGGAAATGTCATCAAGAACAAGGCAAGGTTAGTTGCACAAGATTATAGACAAGAAGAAGGAGTAGATTATGATGAAGTATTTGCTCCTGTTGCAAGGATTGAAGCTATTCGAATATTCCTTGCTTTTGCATCATATATGGGATTTCAGGTTTATCAAATGGATGTCAAAAGTGCCTTTCTTTATGGCACTATTACAGAGGAGGTTTATGTCAAACAGCCTCCTGGTTTTGAAGATCCTGCACATCCAAACAAAGTCTATAAAGTTGTTAAGGCTCTTTATGGTCTTCATCAAGCACCTAGAGCTTGGTTTGAAAGGCTCTCTACTTTCTTATTGCAACATGGTTACAGGAGGGGAGCTATTGACAAGACTTTGTTTATCAAAAGAGATAAGAAGGATATCATGTTAGTTCAAGTATATGTAGATGATATCATCTTTGGAGCTACAAAACAGTCCATGGTGAAGGAGTTTGAGAAGCTGATGCAACATGAATTTTAAATGAGTTCTATGGGTGAATTGACTTTCTTTTTGGGGCTACAAGTCAAACAATCAAAAGAAGGAATTTTCATAAGTCAAGATAAGTATGTCTGTGACATTCTCAAGAAGTTCAATTTTGATGCTATGAAGCCAGTAACTACACCTATCAAATCTATCAACTCATTGGGCAAGGATGAAGATGGTCAACCTGTTGAAGTCAAGCTTTACAGATCTATGATTGGCTATCTTATGTACTTAACTGCATCTAGGCCTGATATCATGTTTGCTGTTTGTTTATGTGCAAGATATCAAGTCTCACCTAAGGTCTCTCATATGAATGCAGTGAAGCGAATTTTTAGTTATTTGAAACAACAACCTAAGTTAGGGTTGTGGTATCCAAAGGATTCACCTTTTCACTTGGAAGCTTTTTCAGATAGTGATTATGCAGGTGACAACTATGATAGAAGATCAACCACTGGAGGATGCCAATATCTTGGAAGAAGATTAGTCTCATGGCAATGTAAGAAGCAAACTATTGCAGCAACATCCTCTACTGAAGCAAAATATGTGGCTGCTGCAAGCTGTTGTGGACAAGCCTTGTGGATTCAGAATCAACTCTTGGATTATGGATTCAACTTCAAGAATACTCCTATCAATATTGATAATGAGAGTACTATTTGTATTGTGAAGAATCCTGTTTATCATTCCAAGACCAAGCACATTCAGATCAGGCACCACTTTATCAGATATTTTTATGAGCACAGGCTTATTAATGTTGTCAAGGTTCACACAGATGATAATGTAGCTGATTTACTCACCAAAGGATTTGATGTTTCACGATTCAATCACTTGGTGGTGCGCATTGGAATGATTAATTACTAAGCTACATTTAAGGGGAGGACTGATTAATTAGTTAGCCAGTCCTATGCTTTGCTTAAGGGGAGGCAATACCATGCTTATTTGGAGTGTTTATCATTATAGAGAAGAGGATGGAAAAGTATCTGTTTTATCATATGAAAGTACTGCACGAAGTACTGCCTGGAAAGTATCGCACACGTGGAAAGCACTTGCTTGTCTTATCAACGCATCGTTCCAACGGTCAAAAAGAGGGTAAATATCAAATAACGGTAACTTTGTTATTATGGGCTGTGATTTTTCAAATCTGACCTATAAATAACTACTTTCCAATTTTCCCTCTCATCTTTATTCTTATCAATCTTTTCCATATTTCTCTCTCTCTCATACATCATTATTCATCAAATCAATCACTTATTCATTCATCAATGGCGAACCAAAACACCGTTTCTAAACACAACATGGTGGCGAATTTGGATAAGACTGAAGCTAATGTCGCCTTTCATGACATTATTGATTTTCTCACGGGGTCTCCAATTAGTTATGCACTTTTGGTTGAACCAGATATCATTGAGCCATGGATTCAACAGTTTTGGGCAACTTCTAGGACTCACATGGCGAATGACGATTCGTATACACAAGCTAAGGTTGCTGGAAGGATTGTCAAAGTTAGTGAAGCTTCAATTCGAGAAGATTTGTTATTTGATGATGAAGAAGGAGCTATTAGATTTGATAAACAGCTTCTTTGGGATACTTTGAGAGATATTGGGTATGAAGGGTCTTTAACTGAAACAACTTTCAAGAAACACTTATTTAGTCCGCATTGGAAGTACTTGGTTCATGTTCTACTTCATTGTATCAGTTCTAAAAGTACTTCCTGGGAGCAATTTGGATCCAATATAGCATCTGCTTTGGTGGGATTGGCTACAAATCGTATCTTCAATTTTTCAAGGCTGATTTTAGATGGAACGCTATCTCACATTTCTCATGGATCACGCTGGTTAATGTATCCAAGATTTATTCAAGTTTTCTTGAATAAACAACTTCATGATGTACCAAAGCCTACAAGCTTATTACCTGTTGTGGTACAACCTGCGAAGATCTTCACCTTCATGGCTAGGAAGAGTGATTTGTTTACTGGAAGGAACACTCCATTGACTACTTCAATGACGGAGATTGTTCAAGCAATTAGAGATGAGGTTGCATCCGGTGATGAAAGAGAAGGTACTGCTTCAACTCATGGAACTGCTTCTCAACGTACTGCATCTCAAGGAACTGTTTCTCAAGGTACTGATATAAATGAAGGTACTGCAATTTCACCTCCCTCATCTCACCATAATACTCCACCTGTTGAGTCAGAACCAGATATTCCTTTTCCCTCATCATCCTCTGAAGGGGTTGCAGCTGCTATACCCCCTGAAGGTTTAGTGTTGGATAATTATGTTCTGACAAGGGAGCTGATCAGATTAAAGAAAACAACTGAGGCACAAGCTGCACAGATAGCTCAGTTGAAGACCAAGTTTAGAAAATTTAAGAGGTCTGTATGGCCTTTAGTAAAACATCACACATTATGGGTCAAGGCTGAAAAGAAGAAAAGAAAGCAATTTAAGCAGGCTTCTACAGGCAAAAAGGTTCAACAGCAATCTTCTGTCCAATTGGGGAGGAATATAGAGCAAGAGAATTTGAAAGAAGATGCTGAATTTTATGAAGAAAAAGAAGATGAACTTCAAAGTACTGAAGCACAGGTTAATATTCAAAGTACTGAGCCTGAACGAACTGAAGTTTAAAGATCTGGTGTTCAAAGTACTGATGATCAAGGTGCTGCTGATCAAAGTACTGCTCTTCAAGGAACTTATAGGCAAGAGTTAATTACACCAAGGGTGTTAAATTTTGAAGAAGAAGCTGGTCCTTCAACTGTTATATATGAAGAGGAAGCTGGTCCTTCAACAGTCATACCGAAAAAGGAAGCCGATACACCCAAACCAATACACAGTGCAAGTGATGATGAAACTATAGCTGAGATATTGCATGATTTATCAAAACCAAGGGGTGTTAGCATTCCAGGAGTTACTGAAGAACAACCAAAAGCTTCTCAACCTACTATAGATCCAAAAGATAAAGGAAAAGGTAAGTTGGTAGAAACAAAGAAGAAGAAGCTTACTTTGGCAGAAATAAGAGCAATTCAGGAAGCCAAGAATGAAGAAGCTGCTAGAAAGCTACAAGCTGAGTTGAATGCTGAAGTTGATCAATCAGTGAAGGAACCTGAAGCTGTTATACCTAGAAGACCATTGAGTAAGGCTAAAGAAAGAAATGCTATGATGGCATATCTAAAGGGTCAAGGGTATACTGGATTACAGAAGCTGAATTACATCGAGATGAAAGACTTGTATGAAAATGTTAGACAAGATTATCAGAAGCAAGTTGACAGTATTATTTCTTTCAAGGATGATAATCAAAAGGAGGATACTAGTAAAAGAAGTTTAAAAAGAAAAAGGACAACTGAAGCTGAACATAAATCAAAGAAGATTGAACTAAGATCAGATACAGTTGATGAATTGAGGAATTACATTAGAATTGTTGATTTTGAGGATTATAAATCCAAAGATGTTGCAGTAAAGAAGACAAAGATAATCACTTTTGAAGTTGTAAAGTCAAAAGATGAAGATTATTTGATGTTCCATAGGGAGAATGAAAGTTTCAGAGTATTCAATTTACTATGGGATATATTGCATATTATTGATAGAGCAGATCTGTTTCAACTATACCAACTAGTGCAAGAATACTTTGAACATATTCCATCAAGTGGAGTTGGCTTAGTATTATTAGGAGATCTGACAACTATCTTTGAAACTGAGGAAACAAGCAATGATGAACTCTGGCAAAATCAAGAAAACTGGGAGATTACAAGTGGAGATTTTTGAAGAGTCAGGAGTACATGCTTTGGAACTGGAAGATGGAACTATGATTCACATGCTAGCTGAAAGAAGATATCCACTCATAGCAGATCTTATGAGAAGAATGCTAGATCATGGTATGGAGGTCGAGAATGAGACTGAAATAGCTCTTGTGTTAATTGAGTTGTTTATCAGATGGACAATAATAGCTGATGATGAAGCATAAGTACTGGCATGATGATTACTTATATATAAATTTTTGAAAAGTAAGTACTTTATTCAAAGTACTGCTGGACAAACAGTACTTTAATCAAAGTACTGCTTGCAAAGAAAACCAAGAAATGTTTTGAAAGAAAAACTTTTGTTAAGTAAAAGATATTTTTGAAACAAAAGTTAAAAGCAACAATGGTTTTGAGATGGTTACAACAATAGGTTATCAGTTCACCATGGTTACAAAAGAACTGGCTAATCCATGAGCAAACGGCTCTGGTACAGATATCTCAAATCCGTTATATAGTTGACAACTTGCTAATAAGTTGTATGGTAATCAACTCACCATATCAGAAATGTAAAGAGTTGGCTAGCCCACAAGAAAAATGGCTTGTGGTAAAGGCTGTGGAAAACCCATTGGTATGGTAATTAGTTCACCATGATTGCAAGAACTAACTAGTCCAAAAGGGTACAGCTTTTGGTAAAGACAAATTAAATCTGTTGATAGCTGATGATTTGCTAAAAATCATATGGTTATCAATGTACCATTGTCTTACACACCTAAACATTTGGCTACTCAAGAGTTAATGGCTTTGGTAAAGAGACATCAAAATCCATTAAATTTCAATGATTCACCTCTCACAGGATTTTACACACCTGGAAGTGATGAGAATAGACTGAAACTTAAAAGAACTGATGTACAAATTGTCATATGTTGCTGAGTTTCTGAAAAGATGTAGTTTGCTGTTTGTTGTTGAAAAGAATTATTGATAAAGATTACTTTGATGATGATGATATAAGCACAGAATCTACAAAGACAAAATTTAAAAGATAAAGTCACAATCTCTCTTTGAAGAAAAAGATGTTAAAGCTAAAGTTTACAAAGGAACTTGAAGTCAAGCAAGTAGAATTCAAGTTAGGGGAGGATTGTTGGGATATGAAAGTGCTGAAGAATGACAAACTAATGAAGAATGTCAAAGTACTGCTAAGTAAAAGTCAAAGTACTGCTTGATTATCAAAGTACTGCATGCTTAAAGGACTGATATGCAAAATCGTTAAGGATTATCTTGTAATTCTAGAATGTTCTTAGATTAATATAGTATTACTTGTCGTACAAGGTTTGTAATTGTAAACCGACTAGGGTTATCCTTAAGCCTATAAAAGGACCCCTAGATTGGCATTAAACGTACGTGCATTATTAGAGCTTTTAGAGAATTCGATATTAGAGTATTAGAGTTGTTTAAGAATCTGTATAACAAGCAGGTTCTAAGTATTAATATAATTGTTGAAGTTAAAGTTAACTCTTCTTAGCTTTGTTAAGTAAATTCCGCATACTTAATAAAGATTGTTCAGTGTTTCATTGTTAATAACTTAGGATTTATCCGAGGTTATTAAACCCTTAACAAGCTATATAAGTTAGTTTGGTTAGAGTACATCGATCCAACAGGGATTTTGTTACTTGTGTTCTAAAATGCTTATTTCAATTATTGCTTTCTAAGTGTGCTCGAAATCGTTTGCGAAAAAACTTCCAAAACCACCCAAATCACTCTAACTGAATCGGTTGGAATCCCAACCGAATGGGTTGGAGCTCTCGGTAAATATATGTCAAAAATCATTTTAGAGTCGAAAAAAAATAAAAAAATAAAATAAAATAATAAAATAAAATAAAAATAAATAAATAAAAAATAAAGAATAAAAAAAGAAAAAGAAAAAAAAAGTCGTAACTAGTTTATTTTTCAAAGTTTTCTCATAGTAATAGTAGTAATAATAATAGCGGTTTTTTTTTAGTCATTAAGTTATTTTTTCTTTTGTGTGCTTAACTTAAGTGTGGGAGGAAAATATTATTGTGAAAAACGAAACTAGTTTTTAATTTCCAAAATTTTTGGGTCAATTTTAAAATTTTGTGAACTTGTTTGCCCTTATGATCTAGTTGTTTTCACGCTTATAGGATAATATATTAGAATAACTGGATAAACCCACTGGTAAAATCAGTAATTTTGAAAAATTTGAGATGTGTCCCGATTAATATTGCAATCCATTCTGGGATCGATGACATTTGCTAGCACATTTTATAGCCCTTCTACTAAATTGTGAGGATTTTAGCCTATTTCTTAATAGCATACATCTTTTATGCTTGAATCTTTTGCTATGAGTGTGGCGGTGATTTTATTTATTCTAGAACTTGTACTTGTAAATCATTACCAGACCGCAGTAAGATCACATTCGTGTGATAAAGAGGCACCTTAGGAATAAAACCAAATGGCCTTCCGTTTACATCTAATGATATATTAGCTAACCACATCGGTTAGTTAACCACGCTTATATGGACCCATTTGTTAGCGCTCATCTTCAGCGCTAGATACCCTTAGTACACCCTTTGAGCCATCCTTCTCATTTTTGTTAAATCCAGAAAAATACAAAAAAAATTTACACTTTAAACCTTAGCCTACCCCTTGTCAATGTCTTAATGGTTGGTTGCTAGTTGCTTGGTTGTTGGATTGTTTTTGATGATTATGAGTTAGCCGCATTTTGCCATTCGTGTGTGCCATTCCGACAAAGATGAAGGTGGCCAACTTCTTATTTTGTATTTTTGTGGTGATGCTTATATGAAGTGTGGGGGAGATGTGATGTATGTGAAAAAGAAAAAGAAAATAAAAAAATATGTCATCAAAAAAAAAGTAAAAAAAAAGAAAAAAAAAAGAAAAAAAAAGTGATGACAATGTGCTATATTATTATGTAGATGAAGTATGTTTGAGATATCGATTAGCCAATATGCTAAGACGTGATATATATGTATTTGGTGATCGATGTATGAAGAGGAAATTGTAACTATAATCATTTCCGGGTTTGCGGATTGTTCGGTGACTAGCAACGTGGGTATTAGACTTGACTTTAGTTTTCTTTATTTTTCTTTTAACACCAATTTTATAAATATTCCCATGCCTTATCCCTTCCCATTTGGCTTTGAGAAAATATGAAATGCGTGAATATTTTTAGTGACCATCCGGTTCTTGAAGGATCGAATGACACGCCAGCGATCTAGTGCGTATTTTTGGTGACCATCCGTTATGCAAATAACGCGCCAACGATCCGACGTATACTCTAGTGACCATCCGTTGTTTGTCTTAATCAAGAATTCGCACTAGCGATCTATCATATTCTTGTATGTAATGTTTGAACATAAGCCGTTAAACTCTTTTAGCCTAAAACCCGAATAAAAGCCCTCTTTAGATGTTTACACTTGGTGCTTACGCCAAGTCGGTGGAGTTTTGTTTCTTGTACAAGCCTATGGTAATATTTAGATCATGATTGAGCAATATGAGTGTACTATTCCTTAATACTATCCATCGCTAAATAAATTGAGTGTTGAGTGAATTATACATCCATTCCTTTTTCATGAGGTGCTTACCATGTAATCAAGCAAGAGAATCCATATGGTATTGTCAAATATCTTGGTTTTTCACCTCTTAAAGCTTAAAACGATGAATCTTATCTTGTACTTTTACTTGGTCGATTTGCATCACATTTTTCTAATCATATTTCATGCACCATGTGGGTTATGTATGTTTCTTAGTTTCTAGATTTGCTTGAGGGCAAGCAAACCCTTAAATGTGTGGGAGTTTGCGCTCATTTTTCGCTTATTTTTATATATGTTATTTACAATATATATTCAAGTTTTTAAAAGTTTTTCTTTTCGTTTTCTTTCTTTTCTTAGATTTGCTTGAGGGCAAGCAAAGTTTAAGTGTGGGGGAATTTGATAACGCTCAAATTGTGCATGTTTTTAGTAGCGTTATCCGTGCTTTTATGTATGTTATTTGGCTATAATCATATGCTTTTGTTACTTAATCGTATAAAAGTACGTTTGCTAGTTCATTTGTAGCCAAGTGCAGGAAAGTGGAGAAAAAGACGGAAAAAGAAGTAAAATACGAAGATTTCTCCATATACGAAGAATTCCCGACCAAAGAAAGACTTGTGGAGTATATTCGAGAAGATGAAGTCATCAAGATGGTGGTCTCCAGACTCAAGAATAAAGTTCAAGAAGGAAAACAAGAAAGAAATGAAGAAAAGAAGCTTAAACGAAGAAATATTGGAAGCCTCGTTGTTCCCGACACACCTTCACCATTTTGGCCACAACTTTTTCATATTGACTCCGTTTGACCCCCCGTTCACGGCCACGGAAAGCTAAGAGAAAGATCTACAAGTTTCGTCTTTTTCATTTTCTGTCAAAAGGCTCCAACCGATCGGTAGGAGTCCACAGCCGTTTCGGTTCGAGCAAAGTTTTAAGACCAGCCGAAACGGCTGGAGCTCAACCGATTTGGCTGGGAGGCCTGGTTATGCTATTTCTTCATCACTAAGACTCCAAACTTGTCCCAAACGATTCTAGGTCCTTCCCACTCAGTTTCTAGTCCCTTCCAAGCTACTTGGAGGCCAAGTTCAACATTTAATACCCCTAGACTTGGAGGTAGTATAAATAGATGCCTTTGCAACCTCATTTCATGCACCCAACTATCTAATCCCTCTCATACCTTTCCACCACTTCTCTCTAGGTGTGAAATTCAAGCCTCCACCCTTAAGGATGAATTTCCACCTAGAGAGCAAACCCCAACTTGAGAGAACACACCCACTCTCAATCTCTTCATCCCAAAGGTGTGAAATTCGATCCTCCACCCTAAAGGACGAATTTCCACCAATTATTCGATCCTCCACCCTTA
Organism: Chrysanthemum makinoi; assembly: GCA_910596185.1. Lineage (NCBI taxonomy): Eukaryota > Viridiplantae > Streptophyta > Magnoliopsida > Asterales > Asteraceae > Chrysanthemum > Chrysanthemum makinoi. The sequence continues at coordinate 226,528,789 of OU343223.1, read as the reverse complement.
AGGATGAATTTCCAAAAACTTATCTTTCCCAAAAGACCTCAAACCTCTACCAAATTTGTGTAGTGTGTTCAAGGGTTGTCGAAGGCATTTGGATATGATTTTCCGGCTTGGTAGAACTATTGTAGTTGATTGGAGGCTTGAAGGTTGCTATAATCCTTCATTTTTGCCTATTGTAATTCATACTTTGGGTAAACCTTGTTACTTTTATATTTCCATATGTTTGTTTTTGATATGATTGTTGAGATATTGTGTTTGATTGAAATAACCATGAATATGAATGTCTTGATACTTGTTTAACTTGTGATCATTTGTCTAAACATGTATGTTCTTTGTGTGCTTGTTCTCATATTGCTTTTCTTAGTGGTTTGATCCGTGACAATCATAACCACAACCTTGTTACTTGCTTAAACAAACAAACGACACTTGTAGTGCAACCAAGTCTCTTGTGACGACCTTGATTTACCAAAACCTATACTACAACTTGACTAGGGTATACTTGCCAGAGTGTGTTCCTAGTTAACCGGTAATTCTTTAATACAAATTTAAAACCTCCTACGAACGCATCAACCTTCAAGGATGACCTTCTTCAAAAACTTACCATGTGGTTTCTTGAGATCATAAAACCTAAAAAACCTTATCACCCATTGATCGTAGTTTCCGGGAGTCAGCATTGGAGGTCTATCAAGGGATCCAGCTTCATGAATGGATTGTTGGCTGCTTAAAGCTTCACACATATTTGCAAACTAAGAAGGTTCCTTTTGCGTCGTGACATTCATAGCATACTTAGCTGGATACTGATATTGGAAGTAGTTATAATGTTGAACTTGTTGACGAGGATTTGGTTGAGGGATTTGTGGTGGAAGAGGTTGTGCTCCTTGAGGAAAGTACACTTGAGATGGTTGTTGAAATTGTTGTTGAGGATATTGTTGAAATTGTTGTTGTTGTTGTTGTTGTTTTTGAGGATACTCATGAGGAAAGTAGTTAGACTTTGGTGGTTGAGACATCTTGAAATTGTGTTAAGGATGGATCTTTGTAGTCGAATGAAACTTGTTGATGAAGTACACTTAGGAGTAAACTTTAATCCTTATGCGTAACTTCCTATTGCACGTAAACAATAGCTGAAGCGTAAATACTGCTTACGCGTAAACTTTAGGTTAAACTTAAGCTTAAGCGTAAACCAAATGCTTAGAAGTAAGAACCTTAGGCGTAAGATTACCTTAGGCGTAAGATGAACTTATGCGTAAGAATAACTTAGGCGTAAAGTGTTTACTCGTAAGCTTTTATGCTTATGCGTAAACTTAGGGTTTTACCCAAAAATCCTTTACACTTATCCAAGTGTAAAAGATATCCACAAGTAGAAGTGTTTTCAGGCTTATCCAAGCAAGAAAACACTAAGTAAACCAACAGCTTCGAAGATCAAATGAAGAAATTCTTACGCGTAAAAAAACTGTTAGGCGTAAACAGGACTTAGGCGTAAAACTAGGGTTTGATTAGGCATAGAAAAGTACAGTTTTTCCAAGCTTGATTTTTATGCACTAAAACATTTTGTAAACCTGATTTAAATGATGAAACAGCTTCAAAATCACCAAAACAACAATAAAGTTTGAAACTTGATGATCCAAAGTCACTTTTCAACCTTACGCGTAAGCAAGTACACGTATCAAAAACCAAGTTTAAAAAACTAATCTAAACACGTAAAGTTTGTAACTTTTTGCAAAAAAACTAAAACTTTAACACTAAATAAACCTTAACCCATAAGAATCTTGAGTTTACAAGTGTAAAAATCAAAGACTTTATGCTTATCAAAAGTGTAACCCGTTAAACCTTACGCGTACCAAGATGAACTTCAAAACTTCACCCAACTAGATGGCGATTGATACCACTGTTAGGTCACCATAAGTTAACACAAGGATCAATATGTAAGAAATAAGGTAGAGATAGATCGGTTGAACACACAAACACACACGATATGATGATAAGCAAAGGTTATGCATAGGAATGTATTAAGAGTGAACAACCAACCCTCAAATGAGGGTTTACAAGACTATTTATAGGGGAAGGGAGCTAGGGCAACACATCTAGTCCCTTCCTTTCTTATTGGGCTTTTGCATAGGCTCATGGGCTTTCTACATAAGCCTTGCCATAATTACTAACATAAAAGCCTAATTAAGCAACCTATTACATATTAATGACTAACACTTGAAATACAAGTTAGGAGTGATTCCAACATGATATCGCCTTTAATAGAAACCTAGAGAATCACATAAAGAGAAAACTACATACAATGATCCTTTAGATATAAGGTTAGAGAGGTTAGAACATAGAAAGAAGACATGTCTAAAAGGGGTTGGGAGCAAGAGAGAAATGGCTCACTATTTATAGGCAATATGCCTACAGTTTACCCGGATCCGGTGGATCCCTTACCCAAGGGATCCAGCCAGTGAAATCCAAGGGATCCGGCAACTGGGTCAGGCTAGTCCAAATTTTGGGTTGCAAACCGGGTTATGGGTTATGGGTTATGGACCATACATCATTAACTTTGGATCATGGATACCCAACAAGATACAATGTACCTAGTCAATGGGTCATGGGTCATGGACTTTGGGTCATGGATCATGAATAATATCCAACATGATTATAGCAGATTTACTTGGGTTTTCTTTTTAGCAACTAAGGATGAGACTAGTGGCATTCTTAAGAGCTTTATTACTGAGATAAAAATATATTTGATAAGAAAGTAAAGACAATCAGGTGTGACAATGGAATAGAGTTCAAGAATAGAGTTATTAATGACTTTTGTGAAAAGAAATGTATTAAGAGGGAATTTAGTGTAGCTAGAACTCCTCAGTAAAATGGTATTGCCGAAAGGAGAAATAGAACACTAACTGAGGCTGCTAGAACCTTGTTAGTTGACTCTAAGTTACCTGCTACATTTTGGGCTGAAGTAGTTAGGACTGCTTGCTATGTTCATAACAGGGTTTTAGTAGTCAAACCTCATAAAAAGACCCCTTATGAACTATTTCGAGGTAAAACACCTTCTCTAAGCTTCATGAGACCATTTGGATATCATGTTATCATTCTTAATACCATAGGTCATTTAGGAAAGTTTGAGGGAAAGGCTGATGAAGGATTCTTTGTTGGATATTGTATGAATAGTAAGGCTTTTAGGGTATACAACATTAGAACTAGGAAAGTAGAAGAAAACTTGCATATTGAGTTCTTGGAGAATAAGCCTAGTGTTGCAAGAGATGGACTTAAGTGGTTGTTTGATATTGATGTTCTAACATAATCAATGAATCATGTGCCAATTGTTACATGTACAAACTCTAATGATTTTGCAGGATCAAAAGATAGTATTGGTGCAGGTCAATCTAGCATGGAGACAGGGTCTAGCGAAGACTATCTTTTGATGCCACTGTGGAAAGATGGTTTACTATTTTATTCATCTTCAAATAATGTTAGAAATAATGAACCACAACCTTCTAGTGATGCTAGAAAGAATGATGATGAAGGTGTCAGTAAAGAAAGTAGAATTGATGATCAAGAAAGGCCTGAAAACAGTACTCATGATGTTAATACTGATGGGCCAAATATTCATACTATTAGTTCAACAGTTACTACTTCTCCACTTGAAGCCACACATGTTGATTTCTTTGGTGATGGAATAGAAGTGGATTTGAACAACATTCCTACCACATATCTAGCTCCTTCAACTCCAAATACAAGAATCCATAAAGATCATTCACTTGATCATGTGATTGGTGATGTGCAGTATGGTATACAGACAAGGAGAATGACAAAGAATACAAATGAACAAGGTTTTATTAGTGTTGTTTATGAAGGGAAAACTCAGAAGACCTTCATACTTTTCTGTTTGCTTGTTTTTTATTTGATGAAGAATCCAAAAGAATTTCCAAAGCTCTAAGTGATCCAGCTTGAGTAGAAGCAATGCAAGAAGAGCTTCTATAGTTTAAGCTACAAAAGGTTTGGATACAAGTGGATTTGCCTAAGGGTAAGAGGGCTATTGGTATAAAATGGGTTTTTAGGAACAAGAAAGATGGGAGAGGCATAGTGATTCGGAACAAAGCAAGGCTGGTTGCATAGTGTTATACTCAAGAAAAAGGGATAGACTATGATTAATTTTTTGTCCCTATAGCAAGAATTGAGGCAATAAGGTTGTTCTTAGTTTATGCCTCCTTTATGGGATTTATGGTTTATCAGATGGATGTGAAGAGTGCTTTTATTTATGGTACGATTGAAGAAGAGGTATATATATGTCAACCTCCAGGCTTTGATGATCCTAACTATCTAGACAAAGTATATAAGGTGATGAAAGCACTTTATGCTTTGCATCAAGCTCCAAGAGCCTGGTATGAAACCTTGGCCAAGTATTTATTGGAAAATAGGTTTCACATAGGAAAGATAGATCAGACATTGTTTATCAAGAAGCAAAAAGGGGATATTTTACTTGTCCAGGTATATGTTGATGACATTATCTTTGGCTCTACAAAGAAAGAGTTGTGTACTGAGTTTGAGAAACTGATGCATGACAAGTTTCAAATGAGTTTTATGGGAGAAATCACTTTCTTCTTAGAGTTGCAAGTGAAGCAGAAAGAAGATGGGATATTTATCAGTTAGTTTAAATATGTAGCTGACATTTTAAGGAAGTTTAATTTCACAGATTTCAGGACAGCTAGCACCCCAATGGATACAGAAAAGCCTTTGCTCGAGGACTCATATGGTTATGATGTTGATGTTCATCTCTACAGGTCAATGATTGGATCATTGATGTATCTTACATCATCTAGACCAGAAATTATGTTTTGTAGTATGTGCATGTGCCAAATTCCAAGTCACACCTAAGGTTTCACACTTACATGTTGTGAAAAGGATTTTTAGGTATCTTAAAGGCCAACCTAAATTAGGCCTTTGGTATCCTAGAGAGTCTTACTTTGACTTGGTGGCATATTCTGATAGTGACTATGTTGGAGCAAGCTTGGATAGGAAGTCTACAACATGAGGTTGTCAGTTCCTAGGGTGTAGATTGATATCCTGGCAGTGTAAGAAGCAAAACTGCTAGTTGTTGTGGACAAGTAGTCTAGATTCATAATCAAATGCTTGATTATGGGTATAATTTTATGTACACCATGATTTATATTGACAATAACAGTACTATATGTTTTATTAAGAATCCTATTTTACACTCTAAAACAAAACACATAGATATTAGACATCATTTTATAAGAGACTACAATGATAAACAGCTAATTCAAGTTGTTAAAATACACATAGATAACAATTTTGCAGATATTATTAGGGCACTAGATTTACAACACAAGCTTAATAGAAAGATATAGATAGGAAATAGAGTGGCGGATGAACAATACACACACAAACACACACGTATAAACTATGATGGTTAGGCGTAGAGTGTGAAAGAGAAATGCATTGAACAACCAACCTTCAAATGAAGGTTTACATGGGGTATTTATAGGAGGGAAGCTAGGGCAACACTCCTAGTTCCCATCCTTTCCTTATTGGACATGGGCCTAAGCTCATGGGCCTTCTACATAAGCTTAAGGCTAATAACAAACATAAAGGCCATAATTATGCTACCTATTACATATTAATTACTAACACTTGATTATGGTTTAGGAGTGATTCCAACAATCTCCCCCTCAAGTGTTGGTGATGAAAAACGGTGAAGGCGTTGATGTAATAGTAGCTTTGACGTCTTCTGACATTCTTCTTTCTTGTGAGAAGAATTGCCTTGACTCAAACCATCTCCCTAGTGTAGCGAGATAGTTTTCTTTGAACAGTTATGCTTTGACGTCATCTTTAACTTTGTTCTTTGATCATTGTTCTTTGTGATGAAAGTGATAGTATGTTGTTGTCTGCATCAATTCTGCCTCAGGTCAGCTTCAGTGTCTCCACGTATTTCTCCAACATGCTCACACACTCTTTAACGTTGGATTACGGTACTGATGAAGTTCTTTAAGTCTTTAACTTTGTAGATTCTTTGATTTGACGAAGAATCATTCTGACTTTTGTGTTGCTTTAAGATAGAACTTCTTTGATGGTGTTGTTGGTGTGAACAAGTGGAGAATCTGCACGATCATTCCGCTGCAGAGCTTCCATAAGAAGTAAACATAAAAACGGTTAGTAATAAGCGGATTCCGCACTTACAAGTTTGAACTTCGAGAGTGTTAACAGCATAGTGTGAAAACACAACTCTAATTCTTACAAAGGCCGTTCTGGAATCGGAGTCCCACAAGTGAGATAACACGATGTACCGAAGTACACTTACGATTCAGATGAGTCGCTGAGGTATACCGAAGTATCACCTCACGACTGTAGACCGTTTGAGACCACTAAGCGCAATCCACGGGAGTTGCCGAAGCGACCTGCTGTCGAGGGCGTTTGATGTTGACCCTGGTAGGAGTTTCCATTCAATCACTGAGGATCACAAATGTGAACCTCTCATAAATGTTCTTGACAGATTGCTAAGATCTGTGAAGGACTCGATAATGTACCACTGAAATTCTTATTGTTGAATGTCAAGTGATGAAATGTCAAGTGTACCTAAGAGATCTTTTGATGAATCTCGTGGCTCTAGACTCAATAGTGCGTTTTGGTTTCCTGAGCGGAGACTAGGAAGAGGATCTCCTTCTTCAATACCAGCAATCTCTAAGAGACAACCGATAGTTTACGTAGGGTTCCCTGTGAGAATGAAACAAGCTTCTGTTAAGAGAGACTTGAGTGGCTAAGAAGGTTTAGTGCATGCGTCACTGGGTCCATGATGACTTTTAATCTTCAATACCGGTGTCATCAAGTGACAACCAGTAGCATATGAATTGAACCCGGTTTCGGCCCTAAGTTGAATAATCTGGAGGGCTATTTCTTTTCACCCTTTTCTTTGCATTTCTTTTTAATTCTTCAACTCCTTCTTTCTCCGATTCTCATTTTCTCCTTTTTATAATCATACCTAAGGCCTTCTAAATTCTAACTATTTGTGGTGTCCTTGGGTAGATCCCTCCGGCTCTGGCGGATCATAGGACGGTTATTCCTAACCTTAGTCACCTTATAACTCCATGACTAACCTATGTTGCCATAAAACCATTTTGAATAAAATCTCTCAAAGGGTTTGTAAATGAAAAACATGTTTGAACCACTGTGAGAGTTTTATCTTTTAGCAAAAATACTCCCCCTCCACATGTGCTTTAGAGTTTTGACGGAAATCTGCACAGTGAGGAAAGAGTGCGCACTTTTGAATTGATCGACTCAAGATAGACATTCCCCCACGAGACACGGTTACGTGGCATACTTAAAGAGTTGCATTATCAGCTTTTAGGTGACAACTAACTCTAATAACTATCTTGAAGGTGTGGACAACCCCGAAAGGTTGTCAAACACGTCAAGGTTCATTATCAGTTTCTCGAATGGTACATTCTACTCGGACAAGTCCTTTGCGAGACACGTTTACATCACTAGCGAACTAGCTTGAAATTATTACCCGTCCCGGACAAGTCTTTTCGAGTTACTGACAGTTAAGATCTCGTCAATTCTTGGGTTAAAGTCTTTTCACATGAGAGTTCATATAGCAAAACACAAAATATTTCTTATCACGTATTTTCTCCCCCTCAAAAATGGAATATAAAATGTTATTTTTGAAAAGTTGAGAATAAATATGACCATTTCGAGTGTTGGGGGAAGAATGACCACTGTGAACAATTTGTGAACAAAGTGTTAAGTCAAGTACTCCCCCTCAACAAGTGATATAAGCGGTTGAGGTTTTGAAAATCATAAGGGAAAGTACTTGTTCTTTTGAGCAAAACCTTGAAAAGTGAAAGGTTTGATAGGTTTTACTCAAAAGTAAGAAGCTTTCGCTCCTTTTATAAGGATTGTGGCACGAAGTGTACCACGGGTCCTTTATTTACGAGTACGGGTTGTACACTGTAATATGTGCACAAGCCATTGACATAATAAATCATACATCCAAATTTATAATGAAAAAGCGGTTCAAGGGGTACCGTGGTAGTCCAGAGATGTCGCCAGGAGTGTGAATCGGGCGTTTAAAGCCGATGATGTTTCTCCTGGGTCGACCACCAACATAGCTTTCCAATCTTCTGAACTTATCCCTTTTATACAACCGTTCATCAATCATTGTGATGATCCTCTTCACATCCCTTCGATCCTGAGAATTCCATCGCTTAGGAGACCCAATCTTCTGATGTATATCCTTCAACCGATAAGCCAATCCGTCCCTAACCAACTTCAAAGTGTGATCTCCAAATTTGTGAAGATCACAGCACGCCATCAAGCAATTTCTTTGAAGTTCACTGCGGTAAACGACGCCGAATGGTTTGCTGATGAGCGTATATTGTGAGAGCTGGTTGATGTCGGGAAGATCAAGCTGCGGTGGAGTGAAGTTGACACGGTCGATAAGATTCAACCGCCAGCTGGAGATCTTCTACACGTTCTTTGATAACTATGCGTCTGATGAAGATGAGCACTGACTTGATGAATTCACGTTGTACTTGATTGAGAATTGTCTCATACGACCCCGTACTTTGGCAAGGTACATGTCTTCGATGTCGTTGATAGACAAATTCTCAAAGTCGGCTTTAGAGAATGCATAATCCCTGTCGTCTTGTCTCTTGACCACAATATTCTTGAGATACGTGTAGTCCCATTTGGACAAAAGATCAACGTGTTTGATGGCAACGATGTTTTTAGTCTTGAACACGCATGTTGAGACTTCGGACTGGCACGTAGTAGATTCTTCGGCGTTCCGCCAATGATGAATCCTTTACATTGCATCTCGGTCGTATGCTTCCACTTTGTTGGAGAACAAGTGATTAGCTCTTTCCTCGATAGCTATGCAGTTTGAGTATTCGGCTGCTGGGAATGGAAGTGTCAAGGATGTAGCGTAGAAGAAATTCCAGGTCTTTGTTGAAGAAGTGTCAGAATGGAATTCTAGGCTCATTTGGTTGGCCAATTGTTGGTAGTGGTCTAGACCAGTCGGTGTAATAAGGAGGGTTGTCCCGCTTCGTAAAGTCGATGTTTGTTCTTGGTTGAGCCAATCCATGTTATTAGACATAGCGCGAGCAATGTTATCAAGGTGATATTCGACCTCGATGGCACTTTCTGAGCTATCTTTTAACAGTTGAAAAGCTTCATTCTTCATTCGCCGCAACTCAGATTTCGTCATCTTCTTTACTCGGAATTTTTCTTGCAGAATTTTAGCATGCTCCAAAGTAGTACCGTCTACCAGATCTTGACCTTCTTCAGGGTAGGGAGTGGAATTGACAAGTGTAGAAAACCATTCAAATTCCTATGTGTTATCTTCATCTAGCCAGGATAGGATCTCAGCCTTGGGCGGCTTCTTCTTCTTTTTCTTAGGCCTATATGAGGATTTTAGTTTATGTACTTTGTCGGGTGAGGCGGGTTGTTGTTAGGGCTCATGGTCTTCTTCATCGTCACCACCCGTATAATCAAAGTGATCACCGGTTTTCTGAGTCTGGGGTGGTGTCTCGGAATCCTGAGGTTTATCTGCAGAAGAGCAGGGAGGAGATCTTTGTTGAGCTGGAGTCCTTTGTGGTGGAGGCGGCATTGAGTACTGAATCGAAGATGATTCACCAGGCTTCTTTGTGCGTTTAGGCTCCTTATCCTTATCTTGATCTTTGTCTTCATCATCTATTGAACGTTTGGGCCTTACAGCTTCTTCTCGGAATGCGGATCTAAGTTGGTATTCCAGTAGAGCTTCAAACAGTTTAGCTTCGTGTGAGGCAAACGTTGCAGAGTGTTTCGACATTTGCGCTACTAGCCGGTTCACCAATTCATCATCAGAGAATATTGTGGGTTCTACTGGGTTGATGTTCACAGTCATTGGTGTTGATTTCATGGTTTGCTTGGCTAGATGCATGAGATTTGGATAGAGTTGTCTGGTATACATCTCCTTTGTCAGTTTCGGAATGACCTCCATTAAGAACTTGTATCTCGTCCATGTTCCCTTAAATATCATCCTTCATAAGCTTCTGTACATACTCCCTTTCAACTTTCATCTTGTCATTCTCATCATGAAGATCCGTTATCTGATCAGCGAGGAAATTCAACTTTCTGTAGAGAATATCTTTATTTCTGACTCGTTTGACAGCTTTAACGATTCGATTCTTAGATTGAGAGATCCAAGATGGAGTTGGCTTCTTCACTGATCGGGATGATGATTTGGTTGATTTCTTTGATGGTGGTGGTGAAGAGTGAGAAGAAGAATCGGATGATGATGAGATGTGAGGAGACTCCGGGTCCTTTGGTGGTTCAGAAGTTTCTTCCTTTGATCATACTCAAGAGTATCTTTGACACGTACGTTGTTGTACCAAAGTGGTGGCACCCATCCCTTATCGGGTTGATTAACCGCATCGAGGACCTAGTGAAGGTTGAGCTTGCACCACTTGACCCTCCGGGGCCACCCATTTGTTCATTTGCAAATTCTTTTGCCGCATGTTGGAGTCTAAGGAATTTGAACTTCTTCCCCGTATGAAGTATCCAGGTTGCTCTTCTTCTTCATCGAGCTTTCTTCATAAGGCACAAGTACGAGTCTTCCCTTTCCTTTGTCGGGTGGACTTGGAGGTTTAGGCTGAAGGAGGTGTTTTGGTTCTTGCATTCATAGTAGAAAGTCTCTTCATCGATTCGGTAGCCTCCGAGTCCTCGTCCATTAGCTTTCTCTCGGTTCGGGCTTAGATATGGGAATAGGAATAGCTTCCTTTGGCGGGAACTTTCCCCTTTCGTGGAGGATTCCTCTGGGAAACATCCTCGACTCGATTGCTTGCACTTCCACTTCCTCTTCGGTTCTCCTAGTAGGAGTTCCAGAAGGCTTTTCATCGAGATGACCAACTTTGCCTTCTCGTAATGCTACTTGATACCTTTTGTATGTTTCAAGCTTTTTGATTTCATTTGTCGAAGGTGATCGGCGACGGCACCTGTTTCTTTGTTGGCGATTCCTTGATTCCGGACCGATAGGGTAGGTCAACATATCGTGATTATCTGGGTCATTGAGCCTCTGTGTAATATCGGGATGAAGTCCAAGTGCTCTCTGGATCAACAATTTCGTGTATCTGACATAGGGAATCTTTGAGCCAAGTTTCTTGTGAAATGACATCATGTCTTCCCATAGAAGTGCTTCAATTTCGATGTCCTTTTTGTTGATTAATGACCAGAAGATTTGTAGTTCCATGAGCTTGGGATGCTCATAACCACTATCACGACCGAGAGGCCGATTTGGTAATGAAGATGTAGAGGGTTCTCCACGGTTGAGGAATGTTCTTAAGCTCCACATGAGAGTGCTTAGTGATTATCCCTGAAGCTTCATCATAGCCAATATCAATCAGGAATTGAAGAACTGTCTCTTCAGTAGGTGTGGCAAAGAAGTCGGTTGGGTCGATCTAGGAATAAGGAGAACGACCGTAGATCTGCTTGTGTGATTGTGACTTGTTTGTGATTTAACGTCACAGTCACCGCACTTTGACCTTTGATCCTTTGCATTGAATTCCAAAATTGTTGTATGTAGATCTCCGATGCTGTAGCGAGTGTGAAAGCATGTTACGCACGGATGATTCCTTAGAATATCCACAGCAATCAAGCAAGAAGATGCTGAGCATGTGAGGGTTTCAAAGTCAACTCTGAGATTGTTCTTTACAATCTTTCTTGGATAGCCATTAGGGAAGATATCAGCAATTGTGAGAACCTCGGGTGCATCCACATTCATTTGAGCAACCATGTCGTGATCTGAAATAACATTAGCCAAAAGAACCAACATATCGAAGACATAATGTTAGTCAACAGAAGGTTTTATTGTCTAATTATTGAATATACAATGTTAATGATTGTTACGAGTCCTAAGTCACTTGTTTGTCCAATAGTCCAATGACGTCGTGAAATGTTTCGTGAGTTAGTTAACTTTAAGTTTTAAAGTTTATGTTATCACTTATTGTTCACAACATATCAAACGTTTAAGTTTATTAGTGACATTATTGGATTAGTGACGTTATGATTCATTTATTTACAAGTTTGCACGCGTAACAATTCAAAGCGAAGGTTTGATCAAGGCTTATGCGTAGGAATAGTAGCTTATGCGTAAACACTATAAGTATACTGCGTAGGCGTAAGCTTACGCAGTAGGATCCCGACTTCGCGTAGAAATATTACGCCGAGGAACGGGAGAACCTTATGCGTAAAACTTAAGCGTAGACGTATATAAATCTTACGCGTAAGGATTACTCGTAAGAGTAAACCTTATGCGTAGAGTCACTTTTTACGCATATCCTTCACGGGATACGCCGTAGTCCCATTGTAGACCCTTACGTGTAACAGTTACGCGTAAAATTTCTCTTACGCATAACTTTCTACGCGTAAGGTGATCCTTATCCGTAGAGTAACAAGGACCTTGATTCGAGTTTTATGCAGCAAGCACGAAATAAAATCATCATATCATCAATCTTAACATGTATAGTCATTTAAAAAGCAGTCATAGCATGAAACTCATTCAACGGTTAGGTAGAAAACCTTACGCGTAGCCAAAACCCTAAAGTTCAAAATTTACGCGTATGACATCTAGCCATAGGATATGCACCAAAGTGTTTCGGGTAAGTCTAAGATGTTGTGAGAGTGAAATGACCAAGTTTTAACACCTAATTCGCAGTGAATCATAAGTACCCAAATCTCAAGAACATTAAACCCTAATTTCTAATTCACCATCAATTAGTGTTTCTGGGTTGTTATAGAGCTTAGATAACATTAATTCATCATGATAACAACATCACACAACAATCTTTTTGACCAAAAACAATCACATTTGAAAATACCCAAAACCACGCATAAACCCTAATTTTGAAAATCAATCAATTCGTGTTTCTGGGTGGATTATGAGGATAAAACTAGTATCATTGATGTTAAAGACATGTTTTGACACTGACCTTTTAACCATAAACACACAATCTTGATCATGTGTTCATACACATACGCGTAGAACACAAAAACAAGATTATACAACGTTTTGACCGTTGGATTCATGTAAAAATCAAAACCAATGTTTAAAAACACGTTATGATTATGAAACAACTTACAAAATGATGATCCAAAACACAGATCTCTTGAACAATTTTCGTGCGTAGGATTAGATAGGTTATGAGTAATAAATGTGAAGTGAAAAAATTAGGTGGGTGTTTTTATTAAAAATAACTTTAAGCTTTTGGCAGTTTTGGTCCCTCCACCTTTTCCTTTTTCATACAAAGCCATTTAACTTCCATTTTGGTTACCAGACAAAAGATTTTAGGAAATAACTTTGACGACACTCCCCCTAGACTTATGAAAATAATGAATGGTTATAAATTTTAGTCCGAGGAGTGTCAGTTTAACCAGAAAAGTTTACCACCATTGATACAAGAAACAACCAGACTAGAGTAACATGCAAGTACACGGATGTTTTGAAACAGTTAAGTATTTATTTTCTCCCCTCAACACTTGATCGGAAAAATACTGAATTTTGAAAGATTATAGTGTTGACGGAAGAAATGTACTTGCAATGTTGAAAGAAAATAGATAGAAGAATATTTTGTTGTTTTATCAGATTTTATATTTTTGTATTTTGTTTTTGAAAAATATTTACAAAAGAGATTTTGGTGTTTGACGGGTTTTTAAGACTGTTTTAGGAGTTCATCCAATTCCTCTTGAGTCAAACACCTCATACCAATCCGGTGGACCAACTCATTAAACCTAGCGGGAGGCAAGGCTTTGGTGAGAAGATCGCCAATTGGTATTCTGTACCCACAAAATATAATTCAACATTACCTGTTCCGTGATCCTTGATGAAATGATATCGAAGATCGATGTGCTTTGATTTCGAAAGTGCTGGCGAGTTGCAGATCGCAATGGCACTCCGATTGTCGCAGTACATCGGGATTCTATAAAAATACGTAACCATAGTCTTTGAGTTGTGTTCTCATCCAAATGACTTGAGCACAACACGCCGACATGGCTACATATTCGCCGGTTGAGGACGGATGTACAATCCTACTTCTTTGATTGCCATGACACCAGTTTATCACCAAGAAATTGTAAAGCTCTGAAGTACTTTTCCGTGAGTCTAAGCATCTGCGTGGTCGTCACGAAAACCTTTAATGGTTCCCTTGATGTATCGGAGTATTCTTTTAGCCTCAGAGAGGTGGGTTTCAGGTTGGTCGCGTGATAACGGAGCAAAGATATACGGAAAAAACAATATCAGGTCTACTAGCTGTTAGATACATGAGAGACCCAATAATACTACGGTATTTTGTAGGGTCCACCAATTTCCCATGTAAATCAGCGTCTAGCTTCTTGGTATGAGCCATTGGTGTGGCATAGGTGTCACAGGTTTGCATTCCAAATTTGTGTAACAATTCAAGGGCATATTTGGACTGACTCAAGAAAATACCACGGGGTGATTGATGAACTTGTAGTCCTAGAAAGAACGTAAGTTCACCCATCATGGACATTTCAAAATGTTTCTTCATTAGTTTTGCAAAAGCGATTGAGTACTTTTATGTGTTGACCCAAAAATGATGTCATCCACGTAAATTTGAACAATTAAAATATGTTCCCGTGATATTGTATGAAAAGAGTTGGGTCGACCGAACCTTTGGTAAAATTATTGGCAATGAGGAAAGATGATAACTTATCGTACCATGCCCGAGGAGCTTGTTTGAGACCATCTGAGCTTGTTGGTTTGTAGACATGGTTCGGTAGGCGGGATCAACGAATCCTTCGGTTGGTCGACATAAACCGTTTCTTTAAGTTGCCCATTCAAAAGCGGTTTTGACATCCATCGAAAGACCGTTATATTCATATGAGCCGCGAGCGTGAAATATCCAACAGCCTCAAGACGAGCAACCGGAGCAAAAGATTCTTCAAAGTCAATACCCTCTTCCGGACGATAACCCTTAGCCACGGGCGTGACTTGTTTCGATAACGTTTCCTTCACATCAATTTGTTTTTCCAAATTCATTTGAGACCAATGACGTAGACCCTGTTGGTCTTTCAACCAGTTCCCATACTTCAAGACGTTTGAATTGGTTGAGTTCTTCTTGCATGGATTCAATCCAGTTGTCTTTTGTCATTCGTCTTTGATGTTTTAGGTTCGATTGGCAGACGGTGAGTGAATAAATGCAATGTTCACCATCTGAGTGAAGACGTTGTCTTGTAACGACCGGTTGATTCGGGTTGCCAATAATGTTTTCCAGAGGATGGTCTTTTGTCCATCTATGTGTGGAGGGTTGATGTTGGTATACATTGTGCGATTTTGAGGATTCAAATGGCTTGTTGAAGATTCCGCGACATCCGGTGCAGCGATCTCATTAGCAAATGGGTTAAAGAACGCATTTGGATCAAAATCTGCAGGTGGGGGTACTTCATTCGGAACATCATCAGCCGGTTCATCATTGTTGGAAGCGGTTTGTTCAACTGTTGTGTTGGAGTCAACTGGTGGTGCTTCTTCAACCGTAGTTGTTGTGGCGGTGTATCGGGTATAAGAGTAGTATCGGGTTGAGCGTGAAACAGCGGATACACCTAAAGCACGTTCATCAATATCGTCACTGAACAGCGGAGCAAATAACCTTTCCATTTGTTGACGAGTAAGGCGAGGGCTTGTTTCACTGATGATGGGGTTTAGGGAAAGTTTAATCGGTTGTGACCGGGTTCTAAGCTGTTATACTCAGAATCCATTTCCGTAAGTTCATCAAAATGAGCATGAATCGTTTCCATAACCTCCTTTGTTCGACGATTCCAGATTCGGAAACCTTTAGAATTATCACAATATCCTATAAAGACTCCAATGTCAGCTTTGGCTTTGAGCTTTCCAAAGTCATCACGATCATTATTTGGATAGCAAAGAGATCCAAATACATGAAAGTGTTTGAGATTCGGTTTTCAGTTGTGGACAAGCTCGAAAGGTGTTTTGTTGTGGCGTTTTGTAATCATAGACGGGTTTTGAGTATAGCATGCAGTAGATACGACTTACGCCCATAAGTAATCTGTAAGTTTAGCATTGATTAACATTGTTCTTTCAGCTTCCACTAACGTTCGGTTTCGTCTTTCAACAACTCCGTTTTGTTCTCGGTATGCGTGCAATAGATGTATGATGCTGAATTCCCACTTTCTCATAAAATTCACGAAGAGTTTGGTTAACAAATTGATTGCCTCATGTCTGTTCGATTTGTCGAACGGTGTATCGTAGCTGAACTTGTATTTTCGTGAGAAAGGTGATGATCATCTGTGGAGCTTGATCTTTGCTTGGAAGAAAGTAGACCCAAGTCCAGCGTGAATAGTCATCAACAATTACTAAGATGTAGCGTTTGCCATTGATCATTTGCACGCGCATCGGGCCACACAAATCCATGTGAAGAAGATGAAGCACATGATGAGAGCTGTGTTCCACCTTTGAAGGAAAATGAGCACGAGTGCTTTTGCCTTGTTCACAAGCTGAGCAAAGGTGATCTTTAGAATACGAAATCGTGGGAGTCCTTCAACTAGTTTGTGTCGAGCAAGGTTGGTGATGGTTTGAAAGTTTAGATGTGAGAGCGGCGGTGCCATAGCCAGGCTTTTGTTGATGTTGCCTTTGAAAGTAAGCAGATGGGAGAAGAAGCAACCATGTCTTGCATAGAGATAGTGTAAAGACTGGAATTACGCGAGCCGGACATAAGGTCGTTTCCTTGTAGATCACGAATGAAACAAGTTTTCTCCCAGAAAGCAACCTCCAAATCTCCATCACAAAACTGACCTACGGAAAACAGATTGAAACCGAGGCCTTCCACATAATAAACACTGCTAATTTCGATGTTCCCATTGATATAGTCTCCGTAGCCCATGATAGCTGCAGTGATCATTCCCGAACTGACCCAATGAACTTTGCAATAAAGTTTGATAACAGTTTAAGGTTGCTGTCATGTGTCGGGAACATCCGCTATCAACAATCCAGAGAATGATCTGTATCACCTGCATTACACACGACGACATAGATGGAATAGAAGTAGATGTGGAACCCGGAATGTTAGAGGGTTCCGGAGCAGTTATAGTAGACATACACACATCAATAGCTTTAGGTATCCATTTAAATCCTAATGTGTTATATATCCATTTCTGCCATCTCCAACTAGTGTTTGCTTTAGTCTTAGTGAATGCACTAGGTGGTACTACATTCCTAGGAGGTGAAACTGGAGCTACAGGGACAGTAATGCATTTCTTAGAATCTAAAGAAGGCGGTCTACCAAGCACAGACTTAGAAAGATTAGCGGGCCTAGAGGTATACCGGTTCTTAGGATTCCTTAAACGAGAGATGATAGCTTTAGCAACACATTTATCATGACAATCAGAATTCATACTTTTACGACAAATAACACAAGGTGCCTCAGACTGAATATCAAAAGTGCTTAATGGTTTAGCATTCGTTACATCACTATTTCTATTACATGTGCCGGAGCGCAATATCTATTGTGGAGGCAACGTGAGTCTTATTCATAGTCCTAGGGTGTTCTTCTACTTTAGCATTCTTTATTGATCTTTTCTTAGGTCGCAACTTCCTATTCTTTGATGTAGTGCTCTTAGGCTGTGAAGTGCGGACGTTTGGAAAAGACGCAACTATTCTTGTTTCAGTAGAATGAAGCACGTTAGCAACTTGTGATTTGGTAGTAGTGATTCTAGGTTCACGATGACTAAGTGTTACTGGGGCTATTCTCTTAATCACTGTAGGCGGAAGTTGTTCATACTTTCCTAACATTTCTCTTAACTTGAAGATAGTGTGAATCAGATCTTGATTTTCAGACCGAATATTTCCAACAAAATGCATAACTTCTTTAGTGTGTGCAAGATAATGATCAAGTTCATTTGATGCTTCATCACGAGTCTTTTTGAGTAAATCAAATATGACACCATATTCCTTTTTAACCTTTACAAGTTCTTGTTCATATTTTGAGATTTGACACTTAAAATACACGTTTTGATCATCCAGTTGCTCAAGTTTAGGATCAGAAGATTTTCCACGCAACTGGGCGATTTTGTGTTGAAAAACAAGTTGTTGATCGTGAATATCTTTTTGACACCAATTAAGACGACGTATTGCATTTGAAAGTTCGTTTGACAATCGTTTATTTTCAACTTTTAAGGACTCGATCTGAAGCACATTATCGTTTCTCAACATTTACCACATAATCAACAGATATCGCAGAGAGATAATCAAATTCATATGACAAAGACTTCAATAGCACAACATTATGGACATCGGCACAGATGACATCTTCCAAGAGTCGATCAACATCTTTTCTCAACATTTTCTTTTTACGTTTAGTATTAGAAATAGTTGTTTCGTTTTCTCAAAACGACCTTCATCAATCCAAGTTCCTTATGAAAATCCTTTTCCCATGATAATGCACAACTTTTCAAATTTTTAACATTTGGTAAAAGATTTTTCTAAAAAATGTCTCTTTGTTCTCGCGCTAGAGGCGATTGAAAGTGTTGAACTTTGATTTCAGAATGATATTCTATCTCATGTTGTAAATTTTTGAGGTCAGCCATGAAAAGGTCAAAATATCGAAGAATTTTGCAATTTTCAGGTTTTGAGTTTACTTCACTGATGGAAGGTAAAGGACCATAAGTTTGTGCATAATCTCGTTTGGGATTAACATTAGAAGACTCAGACATTTTTATGATAATCCTTGGTGTGTTAGAAGAATCCGTTGGTGTGACGAAAGTGACCGCTTTTTTATAATTAAAAGGTTTGTTGTAAACAACATTTTTTTATTTTGATCGACTCTCGTCTTCTGCATCTAATTCCTCTTGACGATGATATTCAACAACATTCATAACAGAATTATCAATTTTATATTCTGCACTGGAAACTTCAGGATTTGGTTTGAATGCTTTGGTTGAAAGCTTAGGTTTGTAATCAGCGAGATTCGGTCCATATCCATTTGGATTGGGTTTTAAAGTAAACTTTTCAATGGTTGTGACCGACTCGCCATGTTTGTAAACAACATTTTTAAACTCTTTAAGTTTGTTTTGCAAGCCGATAATTTCTTCAAGATGATCATCTATTCGTTTCGTTGAATGCTTTTTGTATGCAGAGAACTGTTTTTGACAAGTTAACAACTCAGCCTTAGCTTTTTGATTTTCCAAGGTGAGAGCGTTAATTTGCTTTTTATGTTCATGTTTCAGTTGTTCTATTTTAGACAACAAAGCATTCTTCGAAGCGGCTAGATCACGCATCTGTCTTTCTAAATATTTTTCGTTTTGATGAGATTTGGCAAAGGTTGCTTCAAAACCGTTTTCACGTTTTTCTTGAGTTTTGAAAAAGTTGAGTTGCTTTTGTAAACATTCAAAATCCTTGGTTAACAGTGCATTTTTGCTTTTCAATTCCTGATTAATGGCATGACATTTTTCCACTATGGTTTGATGGTCTTGTATTAAACGAGCAAAATCTGGATGAGGCAAAAGTTCGGCGTGTTCAACGTGATTCACAACATGATCATTACTTAGATCCTCAAGTATAACCACAGAGTCAATTTGAGTATCAAGGGAAACCATAAGGTCATCTTGATCGTCAAATATAACTACGGGGTCTAGTTGAAAATCGTCGGAATGAGATGTGGATGACTCATTTTGAACATTCTAGCCTTGCGGATTCAGATGTTGGCGGAGATAGTAGATCGAGATGAATATGGTTTGTTCGGGTACCTGAGACAAGCCATCGGTGTCATACACTGGGCCTGTGTCACTCATGTGTAACTCATGCATATTAGCCATCAACATAATAGCTGCATTGGCACGCAAATCCTCCATATCATCATCTGAGTCGCATTTGCCATAAAGCTCGTTTCTTTGTCGTGAGAGTTCCACCAGCTTCATCCTTAAGAGCCAAAAGAAGAGCCTCTTTGATAAGCACTTCCCCTAGTCCTAGGCTTTGGGCATGCATTAGCCAGATGTCCCTTCTCATTGCGGTTGTAGCATCGAAGACCATTCAACCCATTTTGAGCATTTCCCTGTTCCACCACTTGAGCTCTATTGTTATTCCTACCCACAGCATTAAACCCTTGACCACCGCCCTATCGGCGACCATAACCACGATTCGAACTTCAACTCGTCCATTGTTCACAATGCTTGATTCCTTGTGTTAGATGAGGAGCGAATACGATTGTTGGACTTGTTGGTATAACGGCTAAAGGCATTAGCAATCATAGCAAATCCTTGTTGCTGCTTGAACGGATCGATTCCTCATTAGCTTCAATGACAAGTGCTTGAGCATTGTTGTTGTTGTATGGAACCAATTGAGTTTGTTGAGATTGAGGCGGTGAAGGATCATATGGTGTGATTGTAGCAGTTGGTTGAGTTGTTGGTTGAGGAGAATAACTGTTTTGAGCATATAAGGCAAGTTGTTGATTTTTCGGATGTGTCGGTGGAGCAATTTGAGCACGGAGAATCCTTTCCCTATCAACTTCCTTTTCATGAGGCTTCAAGTAATCGTACAACAATCCATATGTAGAATGATGCAAATTCTTCGCTTGACGGAGAAAAATGACATACTTCTCCCATTCAGGACCAAGACTACTCAGGAACTTAGTATTCACTGCAATTCTTGGCATGATGATGTTGTGTTTATCCAAATCATTGATGATGTCTGAAAAACGATGATGATAAGACTCTAGTGTCTCTCCATGTTCAATCATGAAGTGTTCATAAGCCAAGTAAATTTTGGATTCCAAATCCTCCTGATTGAGTACAGATCCTTCCATAAGAAGATGAATATGATCCCACATTTCCTTTGCGGTCTTTTGAGCATCAACACTTCGAAGAATTGGGTTAGGTAATCCTAAGAGGATATATTGCATTGCAAGTTCATCAGCTTCATAGTGTAGAAGTTCCTCTGCATTGGTCAACAAGTAGCAATGTTGGATTGTTCATCTCTTGGTGGATTAGCATTTGGATCGGCGGTTACGATAACAGTAGGCATCTGAAATGGACCTTCCAAGATAACCTTCTTTAAGAACTTTCCATGTGGCTTCTTCGGATCACAAAACCTAAAGAACCTTATCACCCATTGATCGTAGTTTCCTGGAGTGAGCATTGGAGGTCTATCAAGTGATCCACCCTCATGAATTGATTGTTGGCTGCTTAAAGCTTCACACATCTTTGCAAACCAAGTGGGTTCCTTCATAGTGTTCCTTGATGGATGTTGATTGAATTCGTTTGAGTAGGGTTGAACTTGAAGACTTGGTGGTGGTTGAACCATTTGAGGTTGTGGAATTGCAGCAAGTTGTGGAGTATGTTGTTGATTAAATTGTTGTTGATAAATTGCTTGTTGTTGATTCCATTGTTGATGTTGTGGAGTTAGTTGTTGTTGACGTTGAGAATAAGTGTAAGGGAAATAGTTAGAGTATGGTGGTTGTGACATGTTGAAAACTTGTGTTGATAAAAATGGATCTTTGTAGTCGAATGAACCTTTGTTGATGAAGTATCCTTAGGCGTAGTAATCACAATAAACCAAGTAGGACTTATGCGTAAACACACCAAAGTTACGCGTAACAATGAGAGTTACGCGTAGTTTTAGCTTACGCGTAAGCAGGGAAAAAAGACTAAAGTTATGCGTAAACAGTAAGTTATGCGTAGAAAAATTAGGCGTAGGATTATCTTATGCGTAAGACTGGGCTTAGGCGTAGGATGAATCTTATGCGTAGGATGTTCTACGCGTAAGCTTTCTGCTTATGCGTAAGTTTAGGGTTTTGCCCAAATGATCTTTTACACTATCACAGTGCAAAAGATATCCAAATTCGACGTATTTTCAAGCTTATCCAAGCAAGAAAACACAGAGTAAACCACGAAAACGAAGATCAAACCAAGGAAAATCTTACGCGTAATATTAGGGTTTTGATACGCGTAAGATTACTCGTAAAAATGATTGTGCCCAAATTTGTTTCTAAACCAGATTTTTGTTATGGAATAGCTTCAATATCACCAAAATAACACAAAAGTGTGAAACTTGATGAACCAAAACAGCTAAACGGGTTACGCGTAGAACGACACCCACGAACAAAAACAAGCTTAAAAACTTAGATCCACGCGTAAAGGTTGAAACTTTTTTCTAAAAACAAGTATTTTAACACCTTAAAACGTTGAAAGTACAAGAATCTTGGATTAAAAATTGTAAAAAATGAGTTTTTAAGCGATCCAAAGTATTAACCACGTTTACACGTAAGACCGAACAAAAAAAACTTCAAAAACGAAAGTGTTAACCCAACTATTTGGCGATTGATACCACTGTTAGGTCACTAGATTTACAACACAAGCTTAATAGAAAGATATAGAGAGGAGATAGAGTGGCGGATGAACAATACACACACAAACACACACGTATAAACTATGATGGTTAGGCGTAGAGTGTGAAAGAGAAATGCATTGAACAACCAACCTTCAAATGAAGGTTTACATGGCGTATTTATAGGAGGGAAGCTAGGGCAACACTCCTAGTTCCCATCCTTTCCTTATTGGACATGGGCCTAAGCTCATGGGCCTTCTACATAAGCTTAAGGCTAATAACAAACATAAAGGCCATAATTAAGCTACCTATTACATATTAATTACTAACACTTGATTATGGTTTAGGAGTGATTCCAACAGATATACTTACCAAATCCTTTGATGTTGGAAGGTTTCAGTACTTGGTTGCAAGTATTGGAATATTAAATCCTTAAAGTTTTAATCTCTTTGTGTCTATGTAATGTTTTGTAAAGGATTAGTACTGTTAGATGTATCAATTTGTACTGCTAAGTATAACTAGTACTGTTAGTTATACTTAAGCCTGTTATGTTAATACTGCTAGTGCAAATTGATATTGTTGAGTTAAACTGTTAGTCATAATTTATACTATTATGTAGAAAATGCTCTGGATTGTGTTTTCTTGGTTTTAGACTAACACTTGCAGGATAAGCAAAGTAGTATGGTTGGAATTGGTGTTGTGTGAGATTCATGATGAAAAGCAAAAGTGGTGGCTTGTTTAATGTACTGTTGTTGCTTAATGATGGAGAAACTGATTAATGATAGAGAGGATTTAGGGATCACTTGACATGGGTTAAATGCTTAGTATATACCTGAGTTGGGAGGTTCTTTAAAATATTTTTCTTGAAATCAACCTATGTCTGCCAGTGAGGCTAATGAAGCATCTGGGCATAGGCTATTCTAAACACGAATTGATGGCTTTTAGTTAGTCAGATTGTAACTGATCTAACTCACTCTTTACCATTCTATCATTAGTATAGTGTGTTAGTCTACGAACATCTGGTTTAGAGAACAGTGAGCAAACGTGAATCTAATACATTTGTGTTAGAGGTAACACCTGCCACGAGTTGGAAACCCTGTCAGAAGGATCTTTTAATGAGTCTATCTTATCACAGGCAGTATTCATACATAAATCATTGGTTCTCACACAACCAGAGGTTAAATGAAACCAAAATGATTAAGTGTCTTCCTTTGCATTTAATCCCTTCAAAAGTATGTGTGCAGTGTTTTTTTGAAAGAAACTTTGGGTAAACACTGCTTGGTAAAGTTAGTACTGCTAGGCTTAATATTAGTACTGTTAGGCTAAGAATAGTACTGCTAGATTACCGTTAGTACTGTTTAGGAAATACCATTTTTCATTAATTAAATATAACCGTTGAGATATTTTTGTCAATTACTTCGCATATAGATTTCTTAAATTGGACAATTCATGTCTTTTTAAATAAAGAAACTATTTATTCAGTCAGTCCAATCAAAACCCTAAGTGATATCTATATAATCTCAATTGCCTTTACCAAACACGCATACTCTCATAAACGAACATACCCAAACCCTAATAAAAAATTTCTCAATCACCAATGGCGAATTTGGAATTTTGTAACAAACATAACATGGTCGCCTACTTACAGAAACCAGAGGAAACTTAAGGATTTCACCAAATTGTGGATTTTCTCAATACCAGTCACATAAGGTATGCTCTTACAAAGAATCCCACTATCTATGCTTCTCATATTGAACAGTTTTGGCATACTGTTACTGCCAGAACACATGATAATGGAGAACAAGATTTAACTGCTATAGTAGATGGCCACATTTTAACTATTACTGAGTCATCTGTTAGGAGGCATCTCAAATTAGCAGATGATGATGGTATTAGTTCTTTGGTAAATACTACTTTTTGAAAACCTTTCATTAATGGGGTATGTGTCAACTTTTGATAAAATGACCTTTCAAAAAGGGCACTTTTCCCCTCAATGGAGATTTCTCATCCATATCATCCTACATTGTCTAAGTCCTAAGAAAACTGCTTGGGAACAATTTAATAGCAATATAGCAACTGGTATTATTTTCTTGGCCACAAATAAGATATTTAACTTTTCTAAATTGATTTTTGATGGTACAGTTAAAAACTTGGATAGTAAACACAAATTTTTAATGTATCCAAGATTTATTCAACTGATTTTGAACAAACACAAGAATCTGCTTCAACCTCACACATTACTTTACCCTTGCTCCTATCCACACTCAAAAAGTTTTTAGCAATATGAACAGGGTTTCTAAGGGTTATACTGGGGTAGAAATACCATTGTTTCCATTAATGCTTGTTCAAGATCAAACAGTTCAAGGTGAAGGATCAACACATTGAGTCCCATCACACACCCAATACTGCTCCGTCAACTTCTCAACCACAAATTTCACAAACCTATAGGAGAAGAACCAGACAGAGATCTGTGTTTCCTCATCCTAGATCTCCTACTCACACCCATGTATCAGATAAGGCTGTCTATTTTGGTAAGGATGACAGAATGATGAGGGCCGCCACTACTGTATCTAGCTTAGAAGCAGGACAGGACAGAGGTAACATAAATAAGACCCAATCCATGGCAACACCAGCTGGGCCTAGTTCTCTAAGATCTAGCTATGCAGGTGGTCTCGGGTGCCACTTTACCATAGGGGATACTCTTGTTCAGACTTGGTCTGAAAGGGTATCTACAATGCCCCCTGATTCACCTCTCCCAAGATTTAACACACTTGGAAGTAATGAGGGCAGTATGCAACTAACTGAATTGATGGCATTATGTACAAAATTATTAGAAAGGGTTACTAGCTTGGAGATTGAATTGAAGCAGACCAAGCAAATATATGGTCTTTGCTTATACTATATCAAAAAGGTGAAATAGTTAGAGCAAAAAGCTAAGTCCAGTCAAGCTAAAAGAAGGGCAAGATTTATGGAATCTGATGGTGAAGATGATTCGGAGGATCCTTCCAAATAGGGGCGGAGGATAGATGAACATGATCAAGATCCAAACATTACATTGGTACAAGATGATGCAGAGATTCAGGGGAGGTATGAGCATGATATGGGTCTTGAAACATATTTTGATACTGCTAAGGAAGTTTCTACCGCTGAACCAGTTACTACTGTTGGTGCATCAGTTAGTACTGCCAGTCCTACAAATGCTACTGATGTTAGTGTTGCTGAAGCATTGGTCTACATCAGAAGAAGTGCAGTAAAGGATAAGGGAAAAAGTATTATGCAAGAGTCTGAGCAACCAAGAAAGTTCAAGAAGAGAGTTCATGTACAGATGAGTCTTGATCAGAAAATGGCTCAGAGGGTACATGAGGAAGACCAAGTGAAATTTCTGGAAGAGCAAAAGATTGAAATAGAAAGACTTGAGAGAGAAGAAGTTAGTGATGCTACATAGGTTGTATATTGGGATAATATTCAAGCAATAATTGATCTTTACGTCTTGAATTGGCTGAGAAAGAATTCAAGCGAGAGGAAAGAGAAAAGTATCTATTTCAAGAATGCTAGTGGAACTACTGCAACAAGGAAGAGCGTTATTTTGCTTGAACAAAAGGCTAAAGAACAGAGGAGTAAACCACCTACTAGAACTCAACAAAGACAGACCATGTGTGTTTACATGAAGAACATGGCTGGATACAAGATGGTGTATTTTAGAGGTAAAAGTTTTGCTGAGGTCAAGGAAATATTTGACAAGGTTTACAAACAAGTAATCATATTTCTTCCCAAGGAAAGTGAAGTTTAAAGAACAGTTCCTAAGTTAGCAGTTGGAAGTTCAAAAAGGGATGCAGATGAAGAACTTAATTAAGAAAGTTCTAACAGGCAAAAGGCTGGTAAAGAGTCAGAATCAGTTGAAGAACAAAAAGGTAAAGAAGCTGATGAATTGTTGATAACGCTACACGCGTCGTTCGGGGTCAAAGGAACTTCCTTTTCGTCGAGCAAGTTTTTCAACAGCCTAGGCAGTGAACCTAATTGTTGTAGTGTAGTTACTACGCTAAGGTTGGGGTTAAGGAAGATTATTTTTTATCTTTTTTATGTTTTTATGAAATGGAAAGGTACGAATCTCGGGGTTTGGATTTGGGGAGTTGGTATTTCTACCGATTACTCTATTCGTCTAATTATCTAATCTAAGGTGTATGTAGTCTATGTCTAATTATTGTGTGCTCGTATGATGATTTAAAGATGTGTTTACTTAGGTTTTATTACTCCTTAATTATCTCCTATTGGTGGTTGAATTGTCACGTCCTTGTTATTCTTAATTGCTTGTGTGTCTAAAAAGGTAGGGTATGCGTTTATCCTATCTCTTTGAAACTACAAAGGTTAATGACTACAAAATCTCTAGGATTTATAAACTTTAACTCTAAGGTACTCTTCGGATGGTTTAGCCTACAATGACTCTAGGTACTATAAGCTAAGGTTCACAAAGATTAATCAAGCATTACCTACACAACGAATGACCTATCGTAATACTAGATCATTAACAATTAAGATAAGAGACAACCAATCAATATTCAATAATTAAGTTTCATATTCCCTAAGCAAACACACAAGTAAATTAGCCGGACATGGAAAACATGCAAGCATACACACAAGTAATTGAAGACATAATTGAATTAATGAAGTAAAACACTTATCTTGATGTAAGATAGGGTATGGAACCTAAAATACTATACAAGATAGCCTTGGTTCGATTTAGTTTTACTCCAAAGACTACACAGAAAACTAAAAAGTGGATTCTATATATAACATTACAAATCGACGGCGTCACCTTTTGATTTGTGGCCGTCGGAATTGGCGCTCATTTGTCATTAGGGTTTCGTCTTGGCGTTAGTCTTGCGACGGCGTCACCTTACTTGTGACGCCGATCCCCTTGGTCTCGGCCGTCGTTTGGATCAAATCTAGGTCGTCTGAGTTGCGACGCCCTACTCTTTTAAAACCTGAAGCGAAATCACTTGTAAATAAGCAATTTGGCTACTGGCGAGCGTCCAAAAGTTGTCGGCGGCGTCACGATTTGTGCTGACGCCGTCCCCGTTCGGTTTCCCGACACAGAGTGTCTCGATTCTTGAATTTGGCCATTTTCTTTATATATTCGCGCCTTTTCGTCCGAATAAGTGTCATTCCAACAATTTGCCTTCAAGAGACCTAAAAGTGAAAAGGAACGATATTAAGTAATAACGGATACAAAAGTGATCAAATAAGGGCTTAAATGACCCCTCAAAAAGGTACATTTTAAAACCTTATCAAATATCCCTACACTTGGTATTTGCTTATCCTCAAGTAAATGTGCTTTTAGCCAATTAATTTATAAGTTAGGGGTCATGAAGCATTAGTTTAGAACGATTCACAACACATATAAGCCTCGCAAAAGTCATAACAAGCACGGAAATTACATACTAGCACCTCACATGAGGTGTTTGGATACTCACATCTCTCGGGTGTATATGAAATATAACAAGTTGGAAATGGAAGATAAACACTCATTAACCGGTCTTAGTACATAGATTATCATAGGCTTGAGACTAGATCAAACCTCCATCGCTTTGACGTAAGCACCTAGGAAAGACTATCCAAGAGGTCTTTTAAAGGGTTGTAATGATAGGCTTATGGTAGGGAAACAAAAGGTTTGGTGGGATTGGCTATTTAGTGTTGGCAAGTCAAAAATCTTTATGTTACAAGCATGTGAAAAATGGCGTTGCTAAGCCAAGACTCGACACTCTAGACTCTAGATAACTGAAATAAACAAACATGAATTTAAAGATAGATGTAGGATGGTAGCCCGTATGTTTTTTTTTTAACACTCTATTTTTTTTCTTTTTCTATTTTTCTATTTCTTTCGATTTTTTTTTTCATACACTTTTACTCTACCATCCTCTACGATAACATCAAAATAATAGGGATTTATAGGCACATCCCTACACTTGAGTTTTTATTACTCTAACACTAATATGACCTGAATTGAAAAGATTAAAACACTTGGAGTACATTATTATGCAAATAAAGGGAATTTGAATTTAGCGTTCCCTTCCCGTCATTTCATAAAATTTAACTTTTTCCATGAGTCCCAATCGTCCCAAAACTGTGTACAAAGGATATGACTTGACTTAGCAACTTATGCAAGCAACTAGATAATTGAACTAAGGGTTTAGTGTGATAACAATAATGCACTAAAAGTGAGTGCATACAAGGTAGGCTAAGGCGATTTGGGTGTACATTTGGGGGTGGGGTGTAAACAATGCTCTTCATTGATATTAGGAAAACCCGACATCACGAGAACCATGAAAAGGATAGGCTCGGCGGTTAACTAAGGGTATCGTGTACTAAAGAGAGTACAGCATAAAGGTGTGGGGAATTACTCAACTGATGTGGAAGAAGTAATTATATTACGGGTATCAAACAAGGTTTATCCTAATGCCTCTTATCATTTAGTTATTCCTAACTACACAAGTGTAGTCTTACTAGCGATCTGGGATGCATCACAAAACAAGTTCTAGAATCTAATATACCGGTTCACACTCTAAGCATTAAAGATGAATGCTTTAATTCCTTCTAATCTAAGAGCGATCCTACATTTTGGTGGAATTTAAGTGGTAAAGGGTTTTTTGTGCTAGTCATATAACTTCCTATCCATGAGACAGCTTTTGGACTAATGGCCCACTCTATATGTCATGAAAAAATTTTAATGGTGCCAAAATTACCCTAACCGACATTTTCTCATGGTTTATTATACAAATGCAATTGGACAAAGCAAATAATCAAGGATAAGCATAGTTTCAAAGTTCCGTTTATTTTTCCCTCCCTACACTTAAAGTGAACATTGTCCCCAATGTTCCCCGAAAGTATCAAAGTTATGATAATGGAAGGTAATAAAAATGAAAGAAACTAGTACTCCCATGATTAGCTTGGTAGGATCCGTATGAAGTAGTGGTTAAATCTTTCTTCAAGAAGAGTGTTTTGCGTGAAAAGCTCCTTCCAATCTTATGTATCTTCTTCTTGATAAATAAAACATGCACACTTTAAGAAAACAAACAACCCAAGCGCATCAAACCGAGACAAATAAAAATCACAAAAGATGTAATTCGGACTTAAATAAGATATAATGCTTGTGGAATGGACATTTCTTGATTTTAGGAAAATTAAGACTGGAAAATTCAAAAATTTATAAATAGCCTGAGAAAAAAGAGAAAAGTTAAATTTGTTTCTACTCCTCCGACGCCGTCGGATTTGCGACCCGGTATTTGTCGAGGTTATCATGGCTTGGCGTTTGCGATTTTACGAAAAAATTAGAAAAATTTTTATCTTTAAAATCTGGAAAATTTTCCTGCAAAACATCAATTATGACTCGATACAAGCATTTGACTCGAACAAACACGCATGTATATCTTTTAATTAATTTAAATTCTCATGTTTACGTTTCTTTTGGCGTGTTGTAATCCTCCCTACATGTATCCCTTATGTAAAATACCTTTATATGTAATTAAGACGAGGTTAAAGACAAAATAAAACATTTTTACAAATTTAAACATGAGAATAAACAATCACTAAAAGATATATGACATACAAATAAAAAAAGAAAAACAAATACACATGGGTTGCCTCCCGAAGCGCTTGTTGTTTTTGTTAGTCCGCGAGAGCTTGACTCTACCCTTATTTAATGGATAAAGGAGGGTTTTTCCTACATAAGTTTAAGTGCGGGTGATAGTAGCGTCTGGCACCCTTAGGGTAGCAATTTGCCATGTGAGGTGAAGGGGGTGTGTGAATGGCTTCCTTCATCCTAAAACTACCGGACTAAATTGGTTGATGGGTGAATTAGGTTCCTATTTTGTCTCCTAGATGTATATCTAAGGATGGAAAAAGATTGAGGTTAGGTTCATCAACCTTTAGGAAATTCCTAGAACTAAGTAAGACTGAGACTAAAAGTGTTCAAACCTATATTCTCTAGTTGCGTTTGGTTCAAATGTTCTACACTCCATCGGGTTCTAAAGTCTCTTCTACTACTTAAGAGATTGAGTCACGTGCGGTGTGCATGCCTTAAATGATGGTGGGATTTGTGGGATACCTTGTGGGTCTAGACTTTTCACCTTATCCTCAATCATATCTACATCATCTATATGCTCGTCATGTGTTATATCCTAGGTAGTGATGAAACCAAACCTATAATTGATCAACTCATGGTTTAATGCTTGGTTGCTTACCATAATATTTTCTAAAATTTGGTGATTCTCTAAGGGCCTCACTAAAATAGTTTCTAAACATGGAGGTTGTTAAAAGTCTATCTAGGTGAGCTCATACCTGGCTTATGGTTTCACTAAATGATGTATTTTGTGGAGGCTTGATGGAATGGTGAAACCTCAAAGATCTAATGACTTAGTTACTTTTTCCAAGGTACTTCAATGGGCATATATAATATCCACTTTCTCTTTACTTCTTCCACCATCTTGAATAATCACAACGGTAATATCATATTTTTCATGAAATAACCTAATGCAGCGGATATAGTGGGTCAGCGTTCTCCATAATGGTGAACGGAAGAGTCAATGTACAAGTTTCTGAACAAAAGGCCTGAAAGAGGGGATAGACTACAGAAACTAATAAAAAGAAAAAAATCTCACTTGATAGGAATCTTGTGAGTAGACCTACTTGAGATATAAATCAAGCCTAAACAATAACTATTCACGGCGGTAAAAAACTTGATAGCGCTACTACACTTGGCGTCGTTCGGTCAAAGGAACTTCCTTTTTAAAATTCGGCAAGTTTTCAACACCACACAAGCTGATGAACCTAATCGTTGTAGTGTAGTATTAGGGGTAGCCCGCGAGGAATTGATATCGTTCTATAGGGGAATAGGAATGCTAGTGAAGTTACTACGCTAAGGTTGGGGTTGAGGAAGATTATTTTTTATCTTTTTTATGTTTTAGGAAATGGAAAGATACGAATCACCGGGTTTGGATTTGGGGGTTGGTATTTCTCACCGATGCTATTAGATCTAATTATCTAATCTAAGGTGTATGTAGTCTGTATGCTAATATTGTGTGCTGCGTATGATGATTTAAAGATGTGTTTACTTGAGTTTATTACTCCTTAATTATCTCCTATTGGTGGTTGAATTGTCACGTCGTTATTCTTAATTAGATTTGTGTCTAGAATTAAGTAAATTCATCGTTTATCACATCTCTTTGAAACTACCAAGGTTAATATTCAAAATCTCTAGGATTTATAAACTTTAACTCTAAGGTATTTACTCTTAGGATGGTTTAGCCTACATGACTCTAGGTACTATAAGCTAAGGTTCTAAAGATTAATCAGCATTAACTACACAGCGAATGACTGCTCGCAATACTAGATCATAAAAAATTAAGATAAGAGACAACCAATCAATATTCAATAATTAAGTTTCAAATTCCCTAAGCAAACACACAAGTAAATTAGTCGGACATGGAAAACATGCAAGCATACACACAAGTAATTGAAGACATAATTGAATTAATGAAGTAAACCACTTATCTTGATGTAAGATAGGGTATGGAACCCTAAATCTTTGTACAAGACAGCGGCCTTGGATTCGGTTTAGGTTTTTACTCCAAAAAAGACTACACACTTAAAACTAAAAAATTGGATTCTCTATATAAAGATTACAAATATCACGGCGTCACCTTTTGATTTTGTGGCGTCGTGAGATTGGCCATCGTAGGGGTTCGTCTTGGCCACGTTAGTCTTGCTGACGGCGTCACCTTTACTTGTCAGCGCCATCCCGGTCTGCGGCGTGATGCGGATCAAATCTGGCGCGTCACGAGGTTGCGGCCACCCTATGTCTTTTAAAACCTGAATCTCTCACTTGTAAATAAGCAATTTGGCTCTTGGCCGTCACAAAAGGTGTCGGCGTGCATCATCGGTGTGCTGGCGCCATCCCCTTGATTTTGGCGGCACGAGTGTCTTGATTCTTGACTTTGGCCATTTTCTTAGTATATTAAGCGCCTTTCATCAGAATAAATTGTCATTAGAGCAATTTGCCTTCACGAGACCTAAAAAGTGAAAAGGAACGATATTAAGTAATAACGGATACAAAAGTGATCAAATAAGGGCTTAAATGACCCCTCAAAAAGGTACATTTTAAAACCTTATCAATTGTCATAAGATGTTAGGAATTAGAAAATTCCATAGTGAAGAGTCGGTCACCTCAAATGTTATCTAGCTTAATTTAGCTCGTAGACTTGTCGTTATTTACATTATTATGTAGTTAATTAGTTAGTCTGTAGCGTAAAATAGTTTAGTGCAACACGTGGAGGAGGGCGGTCTTTACCCACTGTATCCACGATCCACAGGCGATAGGAGGTCGTGTATAGTGTAAGTATAAATACCCCTTCCATCCATGGAAGGGGTGGTGCTTTCAATCTAATATTCCATAATTTGTAAACCAAGTCTCTAGCTTGAACACCCAACTCTCTAACTTTCTCTCTCTAATGGCTAACATGTATTTTGATCATCCAAGACCACCCGAATCATCAACACAATAAAAATAAGGATCCTACAATTGGTATCAAGAGCCAAGGTTGTTGTGTTATCTTTGATTTGTGTGGTCCGTACCATGGTTGTTGCTTGTGGTTTTTGGTTTACGAGTGTTAATGATACTTTGGTACAACAGTTTTTAATAATATTATGCATCTTTTGGTCAAAATATCTCATGGTCGAAATCTGTCTTTTCTCGTATTGTGTCAAAGCTGTGGTAACTTTTGAAAATGAATCTATGAGTATATGTTTTTGAGAAAGTATTGTGTCATTTCGGTTTATTGTCTCATGAATATATATTTCTTTTGGTCAATATTTTGCATAAAACGTAATGCCTTATTTTAGCGTGGTCATATTCATGGGTTAAAAGATGCAATCTTTGTCACTTTCACAGTAGCGATGAGCGGAAAACATAAAAGCGCGGAAAAAGTCTTATGTTCTAGCTAGCGACTTGTATGTATAAGTTAGCGATTTAAGATGATAGCGACTAGTCTTTACTAGTTAGCAACTTGTTTTTGAAAAAAACTGAAGTTAGCGACTTATACTTATATCATGTACTTGAGTTGAGACATAGCGAGTTGACTATTGAGTCACTTGCTGTCGTGGCGACTTAGTCGTGGCGACTTAGTCGTGATGACTTAGGCTAGCGACTTGGCTGGCGACTTGACAGAAAGAAAGGTAGAAGAAGATATTGACCAAGACCTCAACAACAATATATAAACTGAAAACAAGACTCGACCAAGACCAACACATACCTAATACCAAATAAAATGACTAGACCTCAGTCTCCACATCAGTCCATTCTTAGTGCAAAAGAAATGATTTAATACTTTAAATGAACTTCAACATATTAGACTCAAATGGATCTTTTTTAACCAAAACCACTAAAACCTAATTCAATCGGTCATAGCTCTGACCTACAACATCGTTACAACTCAATCCTCCAAGACCTCGCGTTAATGAGAAATAAAATTCATCACAAGATCTCGAGAAAGTCAAGCGTGTAATCTTTTAAAGATTTTGTTTGTTGAACTTATGTCCTCATAGATCCTTTAGAAGTCTTGACTTCTTTTTTATTATTCGAAGTGAAAGTAAGAGCTAAAACAAAAATGTTTTACTCCTCCTTCCTTTCGGTTAAACTTAAATAAAAAACGAGTCATCTACAAAACCTTACAGAATCTCCTTGTGAGACCTTGAAGAAAAAGAGTTAGTAGTTCTCTATTCTTCAAAGAATAATAAATTTGGGCGATGACATGATAAGGTATTGTTATGCTTGTGTTTGCAATTATTAGGATTGATGATGAATAGAATTGATAGATGCTTTGATTTGAGTTTGATGAGTGGAGAAGGATCGTTTGAGGCGGGTAAACATAAGGCGGAGGTATTATTACAAGGGTTAGTGACCTAGTTTAGATATGTCACTTTTATAGCGGATGTTGTATATCATTATGGATCGGTGTTGTATGTTTGGTATCATGTTGTTTGGATCCATTTGTATTGTTATAAACATGATACGGGCCTCATCGTGACTATCACCCATATTAGTTCTTAGCTATGGACTTGTGATACTTGGAGTAAAGTGTAATGTTGACATAGGCTGATATGGTTTGTGATTTGATATCCGTATATTATGACTATTATAGGTTATAATGATTTCGCGTATTTTTTGGTTTGGTATAACTTTCACGAGGAATCTGATTCTTGACTTGAGCTATTATTTGATTAAAATGACTTGAGGTTCTTGACGAAGGCATTACTTTGGAATTGATGTGATGGTTCAACGGACTTTACTTGAGCGTTAGACTTGAATGATTTAGGATGACTTTCATCGGACCTTGATTTTGCATGTAACGAAGTTTGAAGCGGATTCATGATTGTTAGTTTTGGGCTTCTCATATATTGGATTTTTATGAGTTGATATATGATGAGATTTGATGATGAGATTCAAAATCGGGTTGATACTTTGGTATATACATTTTCACTAAGGATACTATGTCACGGTTTAAATTGATATGTGAACGAAGTTGACTTGAGGGTTGATTATTGATATTTCTTATTTGGATTTGAAGTGAAGTTTTCGGGCGTTTACTTATTTAGTCTTCTTTCTTTCTACCCTTCCACGAGATGACTTGTTTGGCGTTTATTGAGTGTGATAAAGACTTGGCTATTTAGTTACGTTTGTGATTCTTTCTCAAGCAACTCTAGCGTAACTATCACTTGATGTCTCCTTTCGGTTGAGGATATGTCAATAGGTTTTGTACATTGGGTACACCGTTTCTTCTTCACAAGGATTAGTACAAGTTTAAGTAACAAATCTGGGGAATTTCACTTCATGATCAAGTTTGGCATATCGGGTTACTTCACCATGTTGTCACTACAATAGCCGACTGAATGCGTGAATGATGTGTTTATCAAAGTGTTGATTGGATGATTGATGATTTTGCTGATGTTGGATGATGAACCGCTGCATATTCCTCTAAAACATATATTCACTGAAACCAAAGTTGTCATAACATATTCAAACTGACATTGTTTACGGTTTAGTCTTGATTTTGTAAAATCCCGTGAAAGAACCTATTTCTCGGTTTAAATCATAGACTTGTAAAATCCGTGACAATGGAAACATCACGGTATTAGTAAAGTGCATTTCCGGATCTATCTTACGGTTTATTCTTGGTTTTGTAAAATCCCGCGAAAGAATCTATTTTTCGGTTTAAACCATAGAGTTGTAAAATCCCGTAATGATGGAACCATCTTGGAGAAGAAAGTGTAATTCGGATCTTACTTGATCTTTGGTGCTACGGTTTCTAATTCGAAGAAGGGATAAAAGGGTGTACTTCATGAATTGGATGTGTGTTTGGATTTCATCATGGCGGTTTGGTTATTACATGGTTTTTAGGTTATGTGCGTTTAACCATGGTCGGGATGAAACCATTATCATAGTTCACTTAAAACGTCAAAGAAGGCTAGATTTGAGCTTTTAATAAGAAGATGTGACAACGGGGTTAATTCACTATTATTTATTTGAGGTTGAAGTGAAATATCACGGGCAGTGTACTTAGTATCGAAGGTATGGGGATGGATGAAGATTCTTCATGATCCTTGTTCGAGCTTATTATCAAAATGAAGACTTGGAAATCTAGTTATTGTTGGGTGTCTTTTACCTTTTCTTTTACCACTTGGGGAATTGGGCTCTTACCACTACAAAATAACTATCACTTTAAGGAGTTACGTTGTAGTGCTCATGTGTGTTCAATTGTGGATTTGCAAGAGGTAATGTACGTCTATTACTTGATGGTTGGTTGGTTGAAGAGTATAGAGTACTTAAGAGATTCAATGGAGCATGAATTCGGCACGCTCTCTTTGTTACATATGTGCAAGTTTAAGTCACGAGTTGGGTTAGTTTACTTCAGTCAAATTCATCATATTGGGTTTCTCCATCAGTTGTCACTACAAAGAGCCTCTGAGAATGATAATGGGGATGATTACATGTTTTGCTGAAGGCGAAAAAGAGATTATGACGTCTGTTCACATCGATTCGGGCCTCGTACTCCAAGGAAAAGAAATGTTATGCGTTTGATGCGCGTATCTTCAGAGAAGAAAATCTTCTTATGACGTCTTCACTTGATTCGGGCCTCGTACTCCAAAGAAAGAAATGTATGCGTTCTCGCATTATCTTAGAAGAAATCTTCTTATGACGTTTGAACACTACGGTTCATGCCTCGTTCTAAGAAAAGAAAATTATGCGCTTGATCGCTTTATCTTCGGAAAAGAGAAATCTTCTATTATGACCATTCTCATCAACATGCTTCATACTTTTCCATCGCTTCAGTCATCAAGTGAAGGGCTCTTTGTTGATTGTTTTCTCATTCCACTTGCTCAACTATAATGAAGATGGCGACATCATGTTATTTTTGCGGGGAGAAGTGTGAATAGACTACATTTGGATGATGTTCACTTATTTAGTCAAGAATGGCATCTCCGTATGCAATTCTTGAGGGGAAGAAGAAGTGTGAATTTTTTTGCATTGTTGATTGATATTTGAGAATATAAATGGTCATACGGCTCTAAACTCATGTAAGAACGGAGCTTCTTCTTATCGGTCATCTTCACATGGGTTTTCTCTTAAAGAGCGTTGGTTGACATCTTCATTCGGATTGATGAGTTTATCGACAAAGTGCTTCCGGTTAATGCTTCACGTATCATCAACATGATGATTCCGAACAATCTATTTTGATGTGATTGGTAGTTTGGTATTACCATCTTGTGTGTTCGATTTAGGCACGATTCTTGATTCCTTGATGAACATCTTCTGTTCTTGTTTGATTGGGAGGGATTTTAGTTAAGGATATTTGCAAGATGTAAGTTAATTGGGATGCTTTTTGGTGGGATGCTTTTTGGTATGAGTTGAAGATGTTAACTATCTATTCCCCAACTGCACAATCTTGAAGAAGGTCGAGTCTACGATCGTTCTACTTTTTACGCTACATGTTAGAAGACTAAAGGCGAGTTGCATTTAACGATCTAAAGACTTCTTCTTAATCTGGGCATTTATCAAACAGTTTGTCGGTTTAGGGGAGAGCACTAATGGGAGAAAGTTATAAGTCGATAGTCCCAATTAGAATTGCTCATATTCTTTAGCGGTGACTCCTCAAGGCGTTGTTATTGACTATTTCACGTGTTGGACATTTGACACAAGTTGATTACTTCGGAGTTAATCATTTATCACTTATTTGAGATTGAAGTTGATTTTCACAAAGGCATGTTCTTATTTGATAACTTGCTCGGGCTTAAGAATTTGAGTTGAAGACTTGGTTTATCTAGTTACGGTGATCGAGGTGGATGGTTGAAGACATGGTTAAGTATCACTATTAGGAGTTACTTTGTTTTACTCAGTGTCACACGCATATGACGGTGTGGATAATCTCAAGAGGTGTTAATGTCTCATACTTTGTTTGGGTAGTGAGTACTTAGAGATTTGCTTGAAGCATAAATTCTCTACACCGTTCTTCCATCATTAGGTGCAAGCTTAAGATACAAATGTGGGGAAGTTGACTTGAGTTTCAAGTAGGGTATATCGGGTTTTCTTCATTAGTCACTACAAATGCGTCTACATAAGGGTTGATAAAAATAGTCAGAGAGAGTCTTGACAAGTTGATTCTCACAAGACTTCAAGTGTCTTCTCACAAATTTCTAGTATCACGGGCTTATAATGATTCTTGCGACTCTGAAGTGTCTAAACCGGCAAGGGGAAGGAGACACACATCTATCACGCGAGTAATCTTGGAAGCTTAATACTTCTAAGTGATTGAAGATATCAGGAAGACTATGTCATTACATGAGAGAAACTCAATTTGACTCATGGCGTTCGGTGTTTTATTCCAACTATGTGGGGAAGAGATGGAAGATTAGTTTGATGATAAAAGAGGTACACAAGTGTGTGATGATGCTATCGCATTCATCGAGAGGAAGAGATTGTGTACATTGGGGGCTTCGCTGTCTCACTTGAGGGCTTAATCGGTGATTAGAGATATAATCACTTATTAGGAGTTGACATCGCATAGATTGTCACCAGAGATAATCAGTGATTGGCACGCTTCTTCAATGTTATGGTTTTCTCTCTTTGGGCATTGGTGCCGGTTCTTGAGCTTCATACACTTTCTTCAAGGGGGAGAAAAGTATACATCGGGGTTATTCTTTGGCTATTGGACTTAATCTGCTACCTCGATGGTATAAGTTTCTTTGTCTTCGGGTATGTGTATTGGTTAAGTGAGCTCTAGTCTAAGACTGCTACATCAATTCAACTACGTGGGGAAGTGGTCTCTTGACACCTTTTGGAATGGATTGCTTGGACTTCGATGGGTATGGAAATTTGAGAAGATTATTTATGAGTGGGATGATACGTTGTTGTTCTTCTTGATGATATAACCCGAGCGATCACGATGATTATTCTTAAAAGGAGCGGAAGTTTATGATAATGGTGTGCTTCTTTGTGCACTGGCTAAGGAAGCTTGAAATAAAGCTTTGAATCTTTCAGCTAAAGGATTTTCGGTTTGGGGAAAGCGCCAAAGTCTCACTTTCGATGGTTCAATTTCTCTCAATTCAAGCCTCGGAAGCTTTGGTGGTGAATGTTTAGAGTTGATGACTTCTATCTTCTGACGTCTTTTCGATATCCTTATCTGGTACTTTCGTATCATCATCTTCTTATACTATATCATCTACTCTATCTTTGTATATATTTATCAAAAACAAAATACAAAAATATAAAACCAACAAAAGAAAATAGAAAAATATAAAACCTTCAAAACCCATAAAAATCGAGAAAATTTGAAAAAGACCAAAAATATGTTTTTCGATGACATGTCTTCTAGTATCGATAACATCTGCGGTCTTAGAAATGTCATTCAATAATGGCACGGGACTTTAGATGAAGTTGGCGGGAGGTGTAAATATTCCTTTCTAAACATGTCTCAAAAATGGCTTCTGATTATTTAGACGTAACTTGCTTCAAATGGAGCGCAGTTACTTGGGCGCAACCGTGCTAAACTATGGCTTTATTATTTCAGATAGCAACCCGCTCTTCATGAAAGGAAAGTGTTGCGCTAAACCATTTTTCAAATATTTCGTGCACTTATCCTAAAACAAAATGAGGAAAGTATGTTGAAAGACTGCTGTTCCTACACAAATATTTTTCCGTCTAAAATTCTTCATAAAAATATTTGTTGTTTTCAAAAATGGTGGAAAATGAGTTGCTTAAAACAATGATTGAGTTTTATAAAAATTTGGAAACTCAATCAATGACTTGGCACTTTAAAATCTTTTATAAAATGAGTTATTGGTTGAGGGGGAGAATGTTTTCAAATCTATATCATCTAACGAGCTTTCTTAATTATCCTATGTGCTTAATTAAAAATGATGTTAACCTATGTTGAAGGACTAGGTGCCTAGGATATGATTGCTAGGTTTAGATGATTAGAGTTTGATGAACACATTATTCCCATACATTTATATGATCTGATTGATATGTTGAATTGACTTTTATTAGTCGATTGTTGTTTGGGTGATGTGACCACCATATATCGTATGTGTGTTCACTAACGTATGCGGTATCTTGGTATAAGAATGTTCCGATCGGATCCCACATAATATGATGTTTGGATGCAGAAAGGAAAGGGTAACTATATCTTGGGTTGACAAATGAAGAAACGGAGCTTAATTGGACTTCTGTGAGAGTTGGCATAAATGCAACGTAAGAGGTCTCACTGCATCGTGAGATGGTTTTCTTAAGTGATTGAAGAAAGCGGGCTTAATGGACCTCGGTTGGCATTCAAAATGCAGCGTAAGAAGAAGTCTCACTGCATCGCGAGACGGGTTTTCTTCAACCCTACGGCAACAACGGAAGCTTCTCACCACCTAACATATCTTTGTGCGAGGATAATCATTTTTGATACCATTTTCTAAAACTTTGATTAAATTGTTTTGAAAATGGAAAATATTGTTTTGAAAATTAATTGGACTAAATTTTGAAAATCACCGGACTTCATTTTATCAAAACATAAGTCACTCAATCATTGACTTATGTCATGGATTGAGAGAGTGATTTAAAATAAAATATTTTCAAACAATATTTCTTCAAAATCCGCTTAATGCGAAATTATGTGGTGATCTAAAGATTTAATGTTATGTCATGGTATGATTTTTTAAGAAAAAAGATCTTTCAAAATAATTATTTTTCTGTTCTTGTTTGATTGTGAAATTGTTTTATTTTACTTAAAGATCTCTTAAAATAAATCATACGACACTAACAATCTTTAATGTCTTAAATGGTTCCTATCTTTCATTTTTCAAATTAAATCTTGCCCGCGTCTTTCCCTAAAATTTTTTA
This sequence comes from Chrysanthemum makinoi, assembly GCA_910596185.1. NCBI lineage: Eukaryota > Viridiplantae > Streptophyta > Magnoliopsida > Asterales > Asteraceae > Chrysanthemum > Chrysanthemum makinoi. Next base: position 226,488,026 of record OU343223.1, on the reverse strand, counting down.
AATGATTTAAATCATTTGGGATCACAAATCTCAAATGGTTTGAAATTTTTGATCGGGGGAAGATCGTGATTTAAATCTCAAATCTGTTTTAATGGAATTGGTTTTAGTCCTTCAAAGGCACTCCTGCCTCCATGTGCCAAACGATTTCAAATACACAATGCACATGTTGAGGAGGAGGATTTATCCAAAACCGGATGAGTATTTAAACCAGGACACATTTTCTCCCATGTTTTCTAAACCTAATTAAATCACTTGGGATCCAAAATCTCAAAGGGTTTGATATTTTTGATCGGAGAAGAATTTGTGATTTAATAATGAAATTTGATAAAAGTTGATCGTTTTGATTCATTGTGCAGGCTCGCTCTCTCATATGTGCTAAACGCTTTCGAATCTCGAAGCACATATTGAAGGGGAGCAAAACCATCGAGGTACAAAAGTTTTTTAAAAGAGATTATAAAGTACCTTGATTGTGTTTTCAAATGGTTTTCTTAATGGATTTTGTGATTGTGGATGTGCTTCAAAAGAACTCTTGCCTCTATGTGATAAAATGTTTTAAAATATCCTATGCACATATTGAGGGGGAGAATTTTACCAAGAAAATCAAATGGCTTTTTCGTATGAAAATTGTGATCAAAGAAAATATTTCAAAGTCCTCTTGCCTCCATGTGCCAAACAATTTCTAAATCACACGCACATGTTGAGGGGGAGGTTTTCTAAATGATCAAAACTATCAAGGTACAAAATGCTTTGATCTCGTATCACAAGTACCTTGATTGTTTTCCAAATGATTTTTCAATTGGTTTCATGAAGGAAAGAACAATACCAAAAAGACCGACCAATTTACTTTATGCATGGAGTTATAAGGATGGCTAGGTTAGGTATGCGTTCCCACGATCCCGCCAGATCCGGAGGGATCTACCCAGGGGACAATCCACTAGATAGTGTAGAGTCCTTAGGTATATTGAAAAAAGGAGAAAAGTGAGAATGGGAAGAGTGCGAGACTGAGACAGAGCGAAGAAAGTCTGAATAAACCCAACAAATATCTAGTTATGAAGTCTCGGTAAGCACTGAAGGGGTTGAAGAATGAAAAAGAAATGAATGATAAAAGGGTGAAAAGAAATAGCCCTCCATAATTCAACCTTAGGGCGTAAAACCGGGTTCAATAAATTTGCTACTGGTGGTTACTAAGGTAACACTGGTATTGAAGACAAGACATCATGGACCCAGTGATGCACTACACTAAACTTCCTAAACCACTCAAGTTCCTCTTAAAAGGGCTTGTTTCATTCTCACGGGGAACCGACATTATCTATCGACTTTCTCTTAGAGATTGTTGATATTGAAGAAGGAGACCCTCTCCCTAGTCTCCGGCATAGGAACCAAATGAGCACTATTGAGTCTAGAGCCAAGAGATCATCCACAATATCTCATTAGGACACAAAATTAATGAAGACTTGCTGTTTCACACAATGTGGAAAGTAAGTATATACTTAGAGTCCTACGCATTATCCTTGTGGTATTGCCAGAACATCTGAGTGATATGCATACATATTCACAATGAAGATGGAAATCCTTCTGGAGCCAACATCAAACAAGCTCTTGGTAGGTGACATGTGAGATCTTTCTAAAGATCAAACTTGTTCTAGACAACTGGACAGAAACGATGGGGGCGATTCATTAGTGAATCAACCTGGTCCAGAATGGAATTGGACGAATACTTTTAGAAAAACCGTTCGATGTGCGAATCTCTTCTTTTAGCTAGCACGTCGAATGTGTACTCATTCTCTAATACAAAAGTATTTTGATTGAAAATTGATCTTTCTCATAAAACCTTCGTCGTATTGCAAAACTCTTTCTTCTAAGCAATACGCGATTGTTTTCAAATCATTTTTCATCTCCGAAAGGTGAATCTCAATTCGCGGGTTCACTCACTCCGTGTTGTCTTCTTTGAGACGTTCCGGTTTGAGAACAAATAGAACAACAAGCTGCGAAACCCATGTCAAGGAGATTCTTAGGAATCCTACCGATCAACTGGCGGCAGTACTTGTACTATCAACGGGAACCGTGGGCGTGTACCTCAATTCAACGAAAGTGATCAAAGACACTTTCGTGTGTTTTATTGCTAACTGTTGTTTGCAGGTACATTTGGACGGTTGCAAATGATCGATTGAGCGGTCAATCAAAGCCATGCTCACAGCATCCACACTTAATTTGAAGAAATCATGACGGTGCATATCTACATAACCGGTTCGATATTTCATACTATGCTTCTGCTTCGGCTGCACGCGATATCATGAACCGGTAAAGCTTCCGCTACTCTGATGGAAAGATGTCATGATTCAAAAGTGTGAGCATGTCGGTCCGAAAGTCACAACTTCACATGACGGCAACACAATAAAGGGTGATCCAGAGATTTCTTGTGGTGATGATCTCAATGAAAGCTCAAAGATCATCAAAGATGTGGATCAGTTAAAGGCCTCCACTAAAAGGACAAATCAATGCGGACTTTGAAGAATCGCTACAAAAGCACAAAGATTGTTGAAATGAAGAATTGAAGTCTACGAGCTCAAGAACAAAGACAAGAATAGAATGCTAGGATTTGAAATGTAAAATATGGGGTGACCTCCCTTAGGGGGAGATTGTTAGGAATTAGAAAATTCCATAGTGAAGAGTCGGTCACCCCAAATGTTATCTAGCTTAATTTAGCTCGTAGACTTGTCGTTATTTACATTATTATGTAGTTAATTAGTTAGTCAAGAAGCGTAAAATAGTTTAGTGTAACACCATGGAGGAAGGACGGGTCTTTACCCACTGTATCCCTGATCCACAGGCTGATAGGAGGTCGTGTATTTGTAAGTATAAATACCCCTTCCATCCATGGAAGGGGTGGTGCTTTCAATCTAATATTCCATAATTTGTAAACCAAGTCTCTAGCTTGAACACCCAACTCTCTAACTTTCTCTCTCTAATGGCTAACATGTATTTTGATCATCCAAGACCACCCGAATCATCAACACAATAAAAATAAGGATCCTACATAAGAAGAGCTACAATAGATGATGATAATAGTTCCAGAAGAAGGAATGAATGTTAAAGCCTTACAAACCAAGTATCCAATTATAGACCGGTAGATTTATTCTTAAGGCATAAGGAAGTACTGGAAGATCATCAGAGTTGGAAACCATTATGAGGTATATCAGTTTTTTATAGATATGTTGAAAGATTTTGACAGGGATGACTTAAAAAAGCTGTGGAGTCTGGTTAAAGAAAAGTTCAACTCAATAGAACCATTAGATGAAAAAGAAAGAGTGTTATGGGTAGAGTTGAAAAGAATGTTTGAACCAGATGCAGATGATGAATTATGGAAATTTCAGTTTGCTATTCATGATTTGACATGGAAATTGTATGATTCATGTGGAGTGCATCATGTGTCTACAAAGGCTGGAATGGATATTTACATGCTAGTGGAAAAAGAGTATCCATTGTCAAGGGGAACACTCACTTTGATGATCAGTGCAAAACTCTTAGTGGATGAGCATAATGAGATGGCAAGAGAACTTCTCAGGAAGATATTTATGCAGATATAAAAATCAAGATAATGAAGTATTTGGAAGAATCCTCTCAAAGTAAAAGATTTAATTCAAGAAACTTGATGATTTGGAGGTAAATCACAAGTTTAAGGGAGGATTGTTGGGAATTAAAAGTCTTCATACTTAGTACTGTCAAGCCAAGAGTTAGTACTATCAAGCCAAGAGTTAGTATTGTTCAAGTTACAACTGCCAGTACTAATCAGTTAGTACTACTAGAGTAAGTTAGTACTAAAAGTATTAACTTAAGACTGCTGATGAAGATTAAGACTGCTAAAGTGATAAAGACATGTCAAGTGATTTGTATTGAATTATTCAATGTATATTCTATATAGTTAGAAAGATATGTATATTCTATAGAGTTAGAAGGATATGTATAAGATTAATATTATAGAAGATTTGTAGTAATCTTGTAAAGAAATTCTTAATGTATAAAAGGAGATCCAAGGTTATGGTGTTTCATACAAGTTTTTGATATATAGCTTCAAGGTTGTAAACCCTAGTACTAAACAGATTATTCGTATTATTGATAATAATATTGGAGATTTTCTGTAATATCATTGTTCATACAGTTTACTGTCTCATTAATATTCTTCTAAGTATTAAAGAGTAGATTCCGCATACTCTTTAGTATTTACAAAGTTTCTAACATAGTTGTTTTGGATTTATCCAAAGTAACTCAACCTTTACAAGCTAAGGAATTGATCGTGTTTTTGGGATCAACAAGTTACTTATTAACTTGTCCAAAAATGTCACTTTTCTTATTATATATATAGAATCATGTTTTTGACCCGATTTAAGTACTGCATCGGGTAACCGTTTGACTAAGCTAAGTATTTTTAATGGAATATATATCATCATAGGTCAAAATATTATGTTTTATGAAGGTATATGAATTTTGGTGGATTTTATTAAGTGGTTTAGCCATTCTCAAGGGCTCGTTTCAAATTGGGCTCAGTTTTGGACTGACTTAGAAAGTTTATTTAGCAGGTGGTCCAAATGAATGTTTCATGCTTTAGGCCTGTAGGAGACTCATTCTAACACCTAAATGTAGTCCCAAATCAAGTTTCAAGTCCATAGTTGCAAGTGTGGTGGATTTATGACCCAAACATGCCACTTAAACATTTTCAGAAAAGTTACTGTTATGACACTAAGTTCCATTTAAGAAATTTTAATGGCCAAATGGAGTAACCAATTTTAAATTCCTATATGGCTGAATAGAGGACTCTGAGTACTACAATTTAGACCCAAGAAACGGATTAAAACATGCATTTTTGACCAACTTATGGTCCAAACAATATAACCTTTCAAAATTGCCGTTTCTAGTCAGTTTTTGAGTACTTAGTTTCTAGTCAGTTTTTGAGTACTTAGGCTCAAGAACCATGTAAAAATACACATTTTTTACTAACTTATGACCCCAACAATTTAGTACTTCGTTCGCCCTTTTTGTACTTTTAGGATACTTTTAAATAATTTTTAGTGTAGAATTTTATTTTCCCTTGTTGATCTAGTTATTTTCATAATTAAATATAATATAAATTAGGGGGATTTACTGTTAGGTCACTAGATTTACAACACAAGCTTAATAGAAAGATAGAGAGGCGATTGAACAATAAACCAAACACACACACGTTAAGGTTAAGACCGGTTATACGTAGAGTATGAGTGAAAGGAATAAATTGAACAACCCAACCTTCAAATGAAGGTTTACAAGGGGTATTTATAGGCAAGGAGCTAGGGCAACACTCCCACTCCTTCCCTTTACCTTATTGGACATGGGCCTAAGCTCATGGGCCTTCTACATAAGCTTAAGGCTAATAACAAACATAAAGGCCATAATTAAGCTACCTATTACATATTAATTACTAACACTTGATTATGGTTTAGGAGTGATTCCAACAATCTCCCCCTCAAGTGTTGGTGATGAAAAACGGTGAAGGCGTTGATGTAATAGTAGCTTTAACGTCTTCTGACATTCTTCTTTCTTGTGAGAAGAATTTCCTGGAGTCAAACCATCTCCCCAGTGTAGCGAGATAGTTTTCTTTGAACAGTTATGCTTTGACGTTATCTTTAACTTTGTTCTTTGATCATTGTTCTTTGTGATGAAAGCGATAGTATGTTGTTATCTGCATCAAGTCTACCTCAGGTCTTCTTCGCTGCTTCAGTGTCTCCACGTCTTTCTCCAATATGCTCACACACTCTTTAACGTTGGATTACGGTACTGATGAAGTTCTTTAAGTCTTTAACTTTGTAGATTCTTTGATTTGACGAAGAATCATTCTGACTTTTGTGTTGCTTTAAGATAGAACTTCTTTGATGATGTTGTTGGTGTGAACAAGTGGAGAATCTGCACGATCATTCCGCTCCAGAGCTTCCATAAGAAGTAAACATTAAAACGGTTAGTAATAAGCGGATTTCGACACTTACAAGTTTGAACTTCGAGTGTTGGCGCATAGTGTGAAAACACAACTCTAATTCTTACAAAGGCCGTTCCTGAATCGGAGTCCCGCAAGTGAGATAACATGATGTACCGAAGTACACCTACGATTCAGATGAGTCGCTGAGGTACACCGAAGCATCACCTCACGACTAGACCGTTTGAGACCACTAAGCGCAATCCACGGGGAGTTGCCGAAGCGACCTTTTGCACTGTTCGTTTGATGTTGACCCTGGCAGGAGTTTCTATTCAATCACTGAGGATCACAAATGTAAACCTCTCATAAATGTTCTCGACAGATTGCTAAGATCTGTGAAGGACTTGATAATGTACCACTGAAATTCTTATTGTTGAATGTCAAGTGATGAAATGTCAAGTGTACCTAAGAGATCTTTTGATGAATCTCGTGGCTCTAGACTCAATAGTGCGTTTTGGTTTTCCCGAGCGGAGACTAGGGAGAGGGTCTCCTTCTTCAATACCAGCAATCTCTAAGAGAAACCGATAGTTTACGTAGGGTTCCTGTGAGAATGAATCAAGCTTCATTTGAGAGAAACTTGAGTCGCTAAGAAGGTTTAGTGCATGCGTCACTGGGTCCATGACGACTTTTAATCTTCAATACTGGTGTCATCTAGTGACAACCAGTAGCATATGAATTGAACCCGGTGTCTGCCCTAAGTTGAATAATCTGGAGGGCTATTTCTTTTCACCATTTTCTTTGCATTTCTTTTTAATTCTTCAACTCCTTCTTTCTCCGATTCTCATTTTCTCCTTTTTATAATCATACCTAAGGACTTCTAATTCTAACTATTGGTGGTGTCCTTGGGTAGATCCCTCCGGCTCTGGCGGATCATAGGACGGTTATTCCTAACCTTAGTCACCTTATAACTCCATGACTAACCTATGTTGCCATAAAACCATTTTGAAGAAAATATCTCAACGGGTTTGTAAATGAAAAACATGTTTGAACCACGGTGAGAGTTTTATCTTTTAGCAGAAATACTCCCCCTCCACATGTGCTTTAGAGTTTAGACAGAAATCTGCACAGTGAGAAAAGAGCTCGCACTTTTGAATTGATCGACTCAAGATAGACATTCCCCTGCGAGACACGGTTACGTGGCATAGTTAAAGAGTTGCATTGTCAGCTTTTAGGTGACAACTAGCTCTAATAACTATCTTGAAGGTGTGGACAACCCCGAGAGGTTGTCAAACCCGTCAAGGTTCATGTCTACCAAGAGTTTCTCGAATGGTACATTCTACTCGGACAAGTCCTTTGCGAGACACGTTTACATTACTAGAGAACTAGCTTGAAATTATTACCCATCCCGGACAAGTCTTTTCGAGTTACTAACAGTTAAGTATCGTCAATTCGTTGGTTAAGTCTTTTCACACTAGAATTCAACTAGCAATACACAACATATTTCTTATCACATATTTTCTCCCCCTCAAAAATGGCATATAAAATGTTATTTTTGAAAAGTTTGAGAATAAATATGACCATTTCAAGTGTTGCGGGAAGAATGACCACTGTGAACAATTTGTGAACAAAGATTTTAGTCAAGTACTCCTCCTCAACAAGTGATATAAACGGTTGAGGTTTTGAAAATCATAAGGGAAAGTACTTGTTCTTTGAGCAAAACCTTGAAAAGTGAAAGGTTTGATAGGTTTTACTCAAAAGTAAGAAGCTTTCGCTCCTTTTATAAGGATTGTGGCAATCAAGCGTACCACAGGGTCTTTTATTTACAAGTACGGGTTGTACACTGAAATGTGTGCACAAGCCATTATGATAATAAATCATACATCCAAATTTATAATGAAAGAAGCGTTCAGGGGTACGTGTAGTCGGAAATGTCGCCAGGAGTGTGAATCGGGCGTTGAAAGTGATGATGTTTCTCCTGGTCAATGACCACCAACATAGCTTTCCAATCTTCTGAATTGATCCCTTCTATACAACCGTTCATCAATCATCGTGATGATCCTCTTCACATCCCTTCGATCCTGAGAATTCCATCGCTTAGGAGACCTGATCTTTTGGTGTATATCCTTCAACCGGTAAGCCAATCCGTCCCTAACCATCTTCAAAGTGTGATCTCCAAACTTATGAAGATCTCTGCACGCCATCAAGCAATTTCTTTGAAGTTCACGACGGTAAACGACGCCGAATGGTTTGCTGATGAGTGTAAATTGTGAGAGCTGGTTGATGTCGGGAAGATCAAGCTGCGGTGGAGTGAAGTTGACATGGGTTTGATAAGATTCAACTGCCAACTGGAGATCTTCTACACGTTCTTTGATAACTATGCGTCTGATGAAGATGAGCACTGACTTGATGAATTAACGTTGTACTTCAGTGGAGAATTATCTCATACGACCCTGTACTTTGGCAAGGTACATGTCTTCGATGTCGTTGATAGACAAATTCTCAAAGTCAGCTTCAGAGAATGCATAATCTCTTTCGTCTTGTCTTTTGACCACAACATTCTTGAGATAAGTGTAGTCCCATTTGGACGAAAGATCAACGTGTTTGATGGCAACGATGTTTTAGTAACAACACCGCGCATGTTGAGACTTCTGGACCGGCAGCTACTGTAGTAGATTCTTCGGCGTTCCGCCAATGATGAATCCTTTACATTGCATCTCGGTCGTATGCTTCCACTTTGTTGGAGAACAAGTGATTAGCTCTTTCCTAGATAGCTATGCAGTTTGAGTATTCGGCTGCTGGGAATGGAAGTGTCAGAGATGTAGCGTATTTCCTTGAGCCATCGCCACCGTGTAGAAGAAATTCCAAGTATTTGTTGAAGAAATATCTGAATGGGATCCTAGGCTGATCTGGTTGGCCGATCGTTGGTAGTGGTTTAGACCGTCGGTGTAATATGGAGGGTTGTCCCGCTTCGTAAAGTCGATGTTTGCTTCCGGGTTGAGCCAATCCATGTTATTAGACATAGCTCGAGCAATGTTATCAAGGTGATATTCGACCTCGATGGCACTTTCTGAGCTATCTTTCCATAATTGAAAAGCTTCATTCTTGATTCGCCGCAACTCAGATTTCGTCATCTTCTTTACTTTGAACTTTTCTTGCAGAATTTTAGCATGCTCCAAAGTATTACCGTCTACCAGATCTTGCCCTTCATCAGGGTAGGGAGTGGAATTGACAAGTGTAGAAAACCATTCAAATTCCTTTGTTGTATCTTCATCTAGCCAGGATAGAGCGTCAGCCTTGGGCGCCTTCTTCCTCTATTTCTTAGGCCTAGATGAGGGTTCTGGTTTCTGTACTTTGTCGGGAGAGGCGGGTTGTTGTTGGGGCTCATGGTATTCTTCATCGTCACCACCCGGATACTCAAAGTGGTCACCGGTTTTTGAGTGCGGGTGGTGTCTCGAATCCTGAGGTTTATCGCAGAAGAGCGGGAGGAGATTTTTGTTGAGATGGAGTCTTTTGTGGTGGAGGCGGCATTGAGTACTGAATCGAAGATGATTCACGGACTTCTTTGTGCGTTTAGGCTCCTTATCCTTATCTTGATCTTTGTCTTCGTCGTCTCTTGAACGTTTGGGCCTTACAGTCTCTTCTCTGAATGATGACTTGAGTTGGTATTCCAGCAATGCTTCAAACAGTTTAGCTTCATGGGAGGCAAGCGTTTGAGCGTGTTGACATTTCGCTACCAGCGGTTTACTAATTCATCATCTGAGAAGATTGTAGTTTCAACTGGATTGATGCTCAAATTCATCGGAGTTGATTTCATGGCTTGCTTGGCTAAATGTAAGAGATTGGATAAAGTTGTCCGGAATACATCTCCTTTTTCAGTTTCGGAATGACCTCCATTAAGAACTTGTGAGTGTATCCTTTTATCATCTCGTCCATGCTTCCTTGAAGATCATTATTCATAAGCTTCTGTACATACTCCCTTTCAACTTGCATCTTGTCATTCTCATCATGAAGATACGTTATCGATCGTGAGGAAAGTCAACTTTCTGTGGAGAATATCTTTCTTTCTGACTCGTTTGACGGCTTTAACGATTCGATTCTTAGATTGAGAGATCCAAGATGGAGTTGGCTTTCACGATCCGGATGATGATTTGGTGGATTTCTTTGATGGTGGTGGTGAAGAGTGAGAAGAAGAATCTGATGATGATGAGATGTGAGGAGACTCGGGTCCTTTGGTGGTTCGAAGTTTCTTCCTTTGATCGTGCATGACTATCTAGAAGAAACGTATCATACTCAACATCTTCTTCATTGCCAGACTTAGCTTGTTCATCAGCTTTGGCTTTGGCTGCAGCTTCTTCATCAGCTTTTACCTTCTCTAACTTCAGATTACGGTTCTTCAAAATCATGCTCAAGAGTATCTTCGACACGTGTCTGTTGTTATACCAAAGTGGTGGCACCAGATCCCTTATCGGGTTGATTAACCGCATCGGGACCTGGTGAAGGTTGAGCTGCACCACTTGACCTTTCGCCACCCATTTGTTCTTTTGCAAATTCTTTTGCCGCGTGTTGGAGTCTAAGGAATTTGAACTTCTTCCTGTATGAAGTATCCAGTTGCTCTTCTTCTTCATCGGAGCTTTCTTCATAAGGCACAAGTACATGAGTCTTCCCTTTTCCTTTGTCACTGGTGGACTTGGAGGTTTAGATGCTGAATGAGGTGTTTTGAGCAGTCGAGTAGAAAGTCTCTTCATCTGATTCAGTAGCCTCCGATTCCTCGTCCATTAGCTTTCTCTGCGGTTCAGGCTTAGATACGGGAATAGGAACAACTTCCTTGGCGGGAACTGTCCCCTTTCGTGGAGGATTCCTCCTGGGAAACATCCTCTGACTCTCAGTGCTTGCAGCACTTCCAGCACTGCCTCTTCTGGTTCTCCGTATAGGTGTTCCAGAAGACTTCTCATCGAGATGACCAACTTTGCCTTCTCTTACTGCTACTTGATACCTTTTGTATGTTTCAAGCTTTTTGATTTCATTTGTCAGAAGGTGATCAGGTAACACAGCACCCTGTTTCTTTGTTGACGATTCCTTGATTCTGACTGATAGGATGGGTTCAGTCAACATGTCGTGATTGTCAGGGTCATTGAGCCTTTTGGGAATATCAGGATGAAGTTCAAGTGCTCTCTGGATCAACAATTTCGTGTATCTGACATAGGGAATCTTTGAGCCAAGTTTCTTGTGAAATGACGTCATGTCTTCCCAAGCGTGCTTCAATTTCGATGTTCATTTTGTTGATTAATGACCAGAAGATTTGTAGTTCCATGAGCTTGGGATGCTCATAACCACTATCACGACCAGAGACTGATTTGGTAATGATGATGTAGAGGGTTCTCCACGGTTGAGGAATGTTCTTAAGCTCCACATGAGAGTGCTTAGTGATTATCCCTGAAGCTTCATCATAGCCAATATCAATCAGGAATTGAAGAACTGTCTCCTCAGTAGGTGTGGCAAAGAAGTCGGTTGGGTCGATCTCAGGAATAAGGAGAACAGCCCGTAGATCTGCTTGTGTGATGGTGACTTGTTTGTGATTTAACGTCACTGTCACCGCACTTTGACCTTTGATCCTTTGCATTGAATTCGAGAATTGTTGTATGTAGATCTCGGCTCTGTAGCGAGTGTGAAAGCATGTTATGGTACGTATGATTCCTTAGAATATCCACAGCGATCAAGCAAGAAGATTCAAAGCATGTGAGGGTTTCAAAGTCAACTCTGAGATTGTTCTTTACAATCTTTCTTGGATAGCCATTAGGGAAGATATCGGCAATTGTGAGAACCTCGGGTGCATCCACATTCATTTGAGCAGACCATGTCGCGATCGAAATAACATTAGCCAAAAGAACCAACATATCGAAAGACATAATGTTAGTCAATAGAAGGTTTTTATTGTCTAATTATTGAATATACTGTGTTAATGATTGTTACGAGTCCTAAGTCACTTGTTTGTCCATTAGTCCAATGACGTCGTGAAGCGTTTCGTGAGTTAGTTAACTTTAAGTTTTAAAGTTTATGTTATCACTTATAGTTCACAACATATCAAGCGTTTAATTTTATTAGTGACATTATTGGATTCGTGACGTTATGATTCATTTATTTACAAGTTTGCACTGCGTAACAATTCATAATGAAGGTCAATCAAGGCTTAGGCATAGATATGGCAAAGTTACGCGTAAACAGGAATGGTATAGGTGTAGGCGCAAGCTTATGCGTAGGAATCTGTCTTACGCGTAAGAAATGTTACGCGTAGGAACAAAGTAACCTTATGCGTAGAGCTTACGCGTAGGCGTATAAAAACTTTACGCGTAAGGCTTACTTGTAAGAGTAGACCTTATGCGTAGAGTCACTGTTTACGCATATCCTTCACAGGGTACGCGTAGTCCCATTGTAGAACCTTACGCGGCGTATGCAGATTACGCGTAAAATTTATCTTACGCATAACTTTCTACGCGTAAGGTGATCCTTATGCGTAGAGTAACAAGGACCTTGATTCTGAGTTTTACGAGTAGCAAGCCTGAAATAAAATTATCATATCATCAATCTTAACACATATATTCATTCTAAAACAGATTATGGCATGAAAGCTTGTTTAACATTTTACGCGTAGAAAGTCATACGCGTAAGTCAAAACCCTAGAGTTTAAGAATTACGCGTATGATTTCTAACCATAGGATTTGCACCAAACGTTTTCTGGTAGGTCTTAGGTGTTGTGAGAGTCTAATAACCAAGTTTTAACACCCTATTCTCAGTGAATCAAAAATACCCAAACTTAAAAACATTAAACCCTAAATTCCAATTTTTATTCAATTAGAGTTTCTGGGTTGTTATAGGGCTTGGAAATCTTTAATTCAACACAATATGAACATCACACAATAACCTTTTTGACCAAAACCATTCACATTTTAAAATACCCAAATCCACGCATAAAACCTAATTTTCAAAATCACTCAATTCGAGTTTCTGGGTTCGTTTTGAGGATAGAAAAAATATCATTGATGTTATTAAAACATTTTGACACTATCTTTTTAACCACAAACACATAAACAAGATTATGTGTTCATATCTGCGTGGAATACAAAATCAACCATAGTTTAAAATCTAACCGTTAATTTTCAAAACGATTTAAAATCATTGTTTGTAATCTTGTTAGGAACACAAAGACACTTACAAATTGAAGATCTGAAACACGGATTACTTGAACGTTTTTTAAGCGTAGGATGAGATGGGTTTTAGCAATAAATGTGAAGAGTTAAGTTAGGTGGGATCTTTTATTGAAAAATACTTTCAGGTTTTGACAATTTTAGTCCCTCCACCTTTTCCATTTACATCCAATGCCATTTAACTTCCGTTTTGGTTATCAAACAAAAGATTTTAAGAAAGAAACTTAACAACACTCCCCCTCGACTTGATAAATGATGAATGGTTATATTATTTAGTCCGAGGAGTATCAGTTTAACCAGAAACATTTTCCACCATTGATAAAAGATACAACCAGATTAGAGTAACATGCAAGTACACGGATGTTTTTGAAACAGTTAAGTGTTTATTTTCTCCCCCTCAACACTTGATCGGAAAAGTACTGAATTTTGAAAGATTATAGTGTTGACAGAAGAAATGTACATGCAATGTTGAAAGAAAAATAGATTAGAAGAATATTTTTGTTGTTTTATCAGGTTTTATATTTTTGTATTTTGTTTTTGAAAATAATATTTACAAAAGAGATGTTGGTGTTTGACAGGTTTTTAAGACTGTTTTAGGAGGTCATCCAATTCTTCTTGAGTCAAACACCTCATACCAATCCGGTGGACCAACTCATTGAACCTAGCGGGAGGCAATGCTTTGGTGAGAAGATCTGCCAATTGGTATTCTGTACCCACAAAATATAATTCAACAGTACCCTGGTCCACGTGATCCTTGATGAAATGATATCGAAGATCGATGTGCTTTGATTTCGAGTGCTGAACTGAGTTTCACGAGATCGCAATGGCACTCCGATTGTCGCAGTACATCGGGATTCTGTCAAATACGTAACCATAGTCTTTGAGTTGTGTTTTCATCCAAATGACTTGAGCACAACACGCCGACATGGCTAAATATTCTGCTTCGGTTGAGGACAGCGATGTACAATCCTGCTTCTTCGATTGCCATGACACCAGTTTGTCACCAAGAAATTGTAAAGCTCCGGAAGTGCTTTTCCGTGAATCTAAGCATCCTACGTGGTCAGCGTCTGAAAAAGTGATTAGTTCAAAACCAGAATCCTTCGGATACTAGATCTCCAAATTAATGGTTCCCTTGATGTATCGGAGGATTCTTTTAGCCTCAGAGAGGTGGGTTTGAGTTGGTCGACCGATAACGAGAGCAAAGATAAACAGCAAAGACAATGTCAGGTCTACTGGCTGTTAGATACATGAGAGACCCAATGATACTACGGTATTTGGTAGGGTCAACCAATTTCCCATGCAAATCAGCGTCTAGCTTCTTGGTATGAGCCATTGGTGTGGCATAAGTGTCACAGGTATTCATTCCAAATTTGTGTAACAATTCAAGGGCATATTTGGACTGACTCAAGAAAATACCACGGGGTGATTGATGAACTTGTAGTCCTAGAAAGAACGTAAGTTCACCCATCATGGACATTTCAAAATATTTCTTCATTAGTTTTGCAAAAGCGATTGAGTACTTTTTATGAGTTGACCCAAAATGATGTCATCCACATAAATTTGAACAATTAAAATATGTTCCCGTGATATTGTATGAAAAGAGTTGGGTCGACCGAACATTTGGCAAAATTATTGGCAATGAGGAAAGATGATAACTTATCGTATACCATAGGAGCTTGTTTGAGACCATACTGAGCTTTGTTCAGTTTGTAGACATGGTTCGGGTAACGGATCAACGAATCCTTACGGTTGGTGACATAAACCGTTTCTTTAAGTTGCCCATTCAGAAAGCGGTTTTGGCGTCCATCCGAAAGACCGTTATATTCATATGAGCCGCGAACGCGAAATATCCAACAGCCTCAAGACGAGCAACGGAGCAAAAGATTCTTCAAAGTCAATACCCTCTTCCGGCGATAACCCTTAGCCACCGGACGTGACTTATTTCGATTACGTTTCCTTCGACTTCAATTTGTTTTTCCAAATCCATTTGAGACCAATGGCGTAGACCCTGTTGGTCTTTCAACGATTCCCATACTTCAAGACGTTTGAATTGGTTGAGTTCTTCTTGCATGGATTCGATCCAGTTGTCTTTTGTCATTGCGTCTTTGATGTTTTTAGGTACAGATTGGCAGACAGTGAGTGCAAAAATGCAATGTTCACCATCTGTGTGAAGGCGTTGTCTCGTAACGACTGGTTGAGTCGGGTTGCCAATAATATTTTCCAGAGGATGGTCTTTTGTCCATCTATGTGTGGAGGGTTGATGTTGGTATACATTGTGCAGATTTTGAGGACTCAAATGGCTTGTTGAAGATTCCACGACATCTGGTGCAGCAGTCTCATTTGCAAACGGGTTGAAGAACGCATTTGGATCAAAATCTGCAGGTGGGGGTACTTCATTCAGAACATCATCAGCCGGTTCATCATTGTTGGAAGCGGTTTGTTCAACTGTTGTATTGGAGTCAACTAGTGGTGCTTCTTCAACCGTAGTTGTTGTAGCATGTGTATCAGGTATAAGATTATTCTCAGGTTGAGCGCGAAACAACGGATACACACGGGCACGTTCATCAATATCGTCATCTTCAGCAGGAGCAAATAACCTTTCCATTTGTTGACGAGTAAGCTGGGGGCTTTGTTCAGGTGATGATGGGGTTTGGGGAAGTTTAAGCGGTTGTGACCGGGTTCCAAGCTGTTATACTCAGAAGCCATTGTGAAGAAGTTTGAGAATCAGCTTCCCCCCAAACTGACAATTGTCTTTCGCAGATTTAAAACTTTGATGAAGTCTACATTTCCTCTAACTTTTGAAGGTTTCATATGCGATGGAATTTGTAGATGAGCGATAAACCATACAAAGAAAATCTGACTAATTGCGAAAGATCCGTTCGAGGGTAACATGCTAGAAATCAACAAGATCTTCTCACGTATGTAGACGCATCACACCAAACAAACCACGAAAGACGAAATGAAACGACTTCCACGAATGTTGTGGTCTTTCGGAATACTAATTAATGTGAATATGCAATAACGCGATACCAAGACCGTGTGTGAGGCATCATAACATCATATTTGGGTAACTTCACACAAGATCACCCGTGAATTGAGGCGATAACTCCAAAGTGAGACGTTTGAGCCACAGATCGTCTTATTTCTTCCCCTAATTGAAGAAATTCAAGAAGGCATTGGGTTTTCGCAAAGAAGCATGTAGAAGAACAAGGAAGCAATGACCACCTACACACTCTCTCCCCTCGATGTTTTCAATGATTCAGAATCATACACCACGTATGTTGATGATGAATTGAAAGCAATGAAACCATGTATAAGGAAATAGCGAAACCATGTATGTCCAATTGATCGAACAAGTGTGAAGTACCAAAAATATTTCGAGAGGAGTCAAGCTGCGATAAAACATCTCACATTCATTATGTTGATCATCAGCTGTGTCATTGTTGTTGGAAGCTGTTTGATCTTCTGTTATAGAAGATTCGGTTGTTGTTGTAGATTCAGGTGTATGTGAAATTAGAGTATTATCGGTTGTGCAGCGGAAACATTCGATACATCTGAAGCACGACTTTTGGCGAGAATCTTTAACCGAGGAGCAAGCAATGTTTGCAATTCATGACGATTAAGTACAATGGTGGAACAGTTGATGGATCATGATATTTTTAACGGTGAGAAACGGGTCCTACGCTGTTTTGCGTAAGCCATATCATGTGTACTGCATAGAAAAATATAAAGGGGGCAAGGAAAGAGAAAAAACATGGATCCCCAAGTGTAACGGGTTCCGATGTTAGAAGCATAATGATGTAGTGTCAATTATCTTCTTGACACCTGAACATGCTATTTTGATGATTTCCTTTCCTGCCTCAGGGATGGATGTTGTTGGTATCCCACTTGTTTTGGTGCAAGTACTTTGTATCTTGCCTGTAGGAATCCACCTAAGACTAACAGTTTTGAAAATCCTACCCGTTGGTATCCATCTAAGGTAAGATCTAGGGGATGTTGAAACTGATGTTGAAACTTCTTTTGGGAAGAGTCTGCGTCCTATATGGATCCACCTATTAGGTTTCTGACAGTTTAAATTTAGATCAACGAGTTTATTTCTAACTGTTTGTTGAGTTAACTTAGGTTTTGGTTTGCTACTACAGGTAGTGTTCAGTAATACACGTGAAGGTGATACACTAGGTCGTGAACCTAAGATTCCATCCTTTTGAAGAAGTGCCCTTTTTCTAGCCTTTTCTAGATCATAGTTCTTGTATGCGTCATTTGAATCATATGAATTTTTAATTTTAATGCTCGGTTTAGACACAGTGTTTGAACTAATCCTAGATTTGCCAGGAGCAGCCATATGTTGAGGTTTAACAGAAACATGTATAAAACGAAAGGTTTAATGAAACATGTTTAACGTGTTGAGAAGCATTATTCATAGGCGGGGAATGTGGAGTGACTGGTTTTATCAAATGATTATTCTCAACAACTTGGGAGGAAAACCGTGGTTTTGAAGATTTTGAAGCGTTTGATTTAAATGCAGTTGGTTGTCTAACTACTGATTGTTTTCGAAAGGTTGTAGAGAGCGATTTCCCCAAGATTGTTGGTTTAACAAAATTAGTATCCACACTCTTGTCAGTTAATCTTCTCTCGTTTTTTTGTAAAGCAACATGTGCCTTTGCTTGAATTTGAGCCTTTAAATGCTCATTTTCTTTTACTAATGTATCCACACGATTGCTTTGTTCATTTGAATACTGACCATTGTGTTCTGAAGAAAAAGATTTGTTTTGTAGTTTAAATTCAAGAGAGATGCAATGTGCCTCTAGTTTTGAAAAATCTTTATGGCCGAGCAATGGTCTTTTTGAGAAGAATGTTTTTAGATTCAAGAGTTTGATTTGACGTTTCAGTTGAATTGTTAACAAGTAAGGGCTCAGACATGAGAAAGTTGTCGGGACATTGTGCAACACACTGGTCAACCTCTCCTTCATTACTAAATTCAGGTTGCTTTCGGTATGTTGTGTCGCATTTGCAATCGAATATGATCAACGTAGATTGTACCTCGACCATCTGTTCTGTGTCGGTGTCATAGGTGGGTAAGATATCTTCCTCAACCATTTGTTCTTCGTCACAGTTGGGCTCGGTGTCGTAGTTAAGTATGATATCTTATCCAGATCTGCTGCTGTCATCCTTCTTTTCCAATGCTACAACCTCATTGTCCGCATTACCGACCGATTGCGATAATCACAACATTCTCAACGTCCATTTGAGCATTCCTTTCATGTACATCAACTCTTTTACCTTGAATGACTGCGGGATATCGGGAATTTGATGATGTCTCGACGCTTCAATGCGAGCGAGCCATGTATCCTTCTTCCAATGCCACAAATGGATCTTTATGATCGAATCCATTTCACTCCCTGAGAAGAATCAAAGAGAAGGAAAGGTGCAAAGTCGATATAGCACACAGAAGGTCGATATAGTGAATTTCAATTTCCCTCCAAAAAATAATTTTGAAAAATTTTGACTCTCAATATTTGAAATTCACTATAAAATTCAATTCTAAGGTTGTAAGAAAAATTTGAGTTATGACAATTTTGACGCCAAATTTTACCCGAAAAATTTGAATTTGGGCCCAAAAATTTGAATTTTTGACCAAAATTTTCACAGTTGAACCAAAATTTGAATCTCGCGTAAAAATTGAACGTTTAGTCTCCCCGAAAAATTTGAATTTTTTTTTTTTTTTTGATAACTTGTGTTGATGGATCTTTGTAGTCGAATGAACCTTTGTTGATGAAGTGTCCTTAGGCGTAGAGATCACAATAAACCAAGTAGGACTTATGCGTAAAAACACCACTTATGTGTAAAAACACCAAAGTTACGCGTAACAATGAGAGTTACGCGTAGGTTTAGCTTAGCGTAGCGAGGAAAAATCACTAAAGTTATGCGTAAACAGTTAGTTAGGCGTAGAAACTTAGGCGTAGGATTACCTTATGCGTAACACTAGGCTTAGGCGTAAGATGAATCTTATGCGTAGGATGTTCTACGCGTAAGCTTATGCTTATGCGTAAGTTTAGGGTTTTATCCCAAGTGATCTTTACACTATCACGCGATGCAAAAGATATCCAAAGTCGATGTGTTTTCAGGCTTATTCAAGCAAGAAAACACGGAGTAAACCATGGCTGAAGATCAAACCAAGGAATAAGTTACACGTAAGTTTAGGGTTTTGATACGCGTAGACTTACTCGTAAAATGACTTTTGCCCAAAGATGTTTCTAAACCAGATTTTTGTGATGAAATAGCTTCAATATCACCAAAATAACACAAAAGTGTGAAACTTGATGACCAAAACTCCTAAAATAGTTATGCGTAGGAAAACACCCTCATTACAAGAACTAGCTTAAAAACCTAGATCCACGAGTAAAGTTTGAAACTTTTTGCCAAAAACAGTTATTTTAACACCTTAAAACATTGAAAGTACAAGAATATTGGATTAAAAGTGTAAAAATGTGTTTTAAGCGAACCAAAGTATCATTAGTTAGCCTTAGCGTAGGACCAAAACCACTTCAAAAGCAATAACGATTCACCCAACTATTAGGCGATTGATACCCTTTGTTAGGTCACTAGTTTTACAACACAAGCTTAATAGAAAGATAGAGAGGCGATTGAACAATAAACCAAACACACACACGTTAAGGTTAAGACCGGTTATGCGTAGAGTATGAGTGAAAGGAATAAATTGAACAACCCAACCTTCAAATGAAGGTTTACAAGGGGTATTTATAGGCAAGGAGCTAGGGCAACACTCCCACTCCTTCCCTTTACCTTATTGGACATGGGCCTAAGCTCATGGGCCTTCTACATAAGCTTAAGGCTAATAACAAACATAAAGGCCATAATTAAGCTACATATTACATATTAATTACTAACACTTGATTATGGTTTAGGAGTGATTCCAACATTTACATACATCCCATATCCCAACCAATATTTACATATTTCCCCAAAACACAAGTTTTTAATGCATGATGTACAACGCTCTTAAAGCAAGGTTTGGGGAAATATGTAAATATTGGTTGGAATATGGGGATGTATGTAAATCCCCCTATAAATTAAAACAACTTGATCATTCCAACAGTAAATATGGCTATTTGAGAATTTTGAGACATTACCCGTTTATAAGAATAATCCATTTTTAGGATTGATAACGTTGCTAGTACATTTTGTAGCCTTTTCCACTAAATTGTGAGGAATAAAGCCTTTTATATATAGAATATATATTTTATGCTTGAATTTTTTGCTATGAGTGTGCCTATGATTATGTTGATTCTAGAACTTGTGCTTGTTATACGTTATTAATGCCATAGTGAGATCACATTCGTGTGAAAAAGAGTATATTTAAGTGATAAGAGGAAACTTATGATTAAACCCAAATGGCCATCTGTTTATATCTAATGATCTTAACTAACCACATCGGTTGGTTAACTACTCACATGGACCCAATTTTTAGCACTTATTCTTAGCGCTAGATACTTAGTACACCTGGTGAGCGATCCTTTTCTTGTGATAAAATCTAGAAATACAAAAATATCTTATGCTTAAAACCTTAGCCTAACCCAAGTCACGTCTATCTGTTGCTAGTTGTTTGTTGGAATGGAGCGTTTTTGATGATTACTTGTTGACCACACCTTGTATTATGTATGTGTCATTTCGAAAAAGACGGAGGTAGCTACTCTTATTTGTATTTTTGTGGCATATGCTCATCCAAAGTGTGGGGGTGATGAATGGAAGGAAAGATATATATGAGTATATATATATATATATATATATATATATATATATATATATATATATATATATATGTGTGTGTGTGTGTGTGTGTGTGTAAAAAGAGTATTTGGGTAAAAAGGATAGGAAGTGATCTCAACCATGCAATCTATTAAATGAGTGGCTAGATCTAGTAAGGTAATGTTTTTGATAATTTGAAAATTGAAGGTGCATAGTGTAACTTCTTTGTTGGTCATAAGGGTATTAAAGTCTTTATAAGTTTCCACTATGAACATTTAATAAACATTATGCTAATTTAAGTTTACATTCAAATTTTTTCAATGTAACTTGTAACGTAGATTACATTATGATGCATCATTTTTACAATTAAAGTAAACATTTGGAGGTATCAAATTTTTACTTAAAAAATAAAAGTGAGACGCATATTAAGAGCTTGATAAATCAATTGTCATTTATGACACATAAGTAGTATGACCGGAGCACATAGCTAAAACTAAATTGATGGAAAAAATCTATGATATTGACACACAACTTTGTGTGGCAAGAAATTTTATGTGTCACTTAAATTATATCATGAAATCAAGTGTGTCAAAAACATTAAATGTGTCAAGAAATTTAGTGTGTCACTTGAAATGTATCAAAAAATTAAATGTGCCAAAAAAAATCTAGTGTGTAACTTAAAATATAACATAAAATGTGTGTCAAAAAAATTAACTTGTCGCTTAATATGTTTAATGAAATTATGTGTAGAAAAAAACTTAATGTATCAATAAAAATGTGAAAGAAAATAATGTGTCAAGAACTTAGTGTTTCACTTGAAATCGTATCATGAATGAAATCAAGTGTGTCAAAAAAAGAAAACTTTGGCAAGAAACTCTATGTGTCAGTTGAAACATAAAGCATGAAATTAAGTGTGTCAAAAAACTTATTTTGTCACTTTAATATATCATGAAATCTAGTGTGTAAAAATAGTAGCGTATCACTTGATATATATAATGAAACTATATGTGTCAAAAAAAGGTTAGTGTGTAAAAAAATAGTATCATTAAAAGAATGTATCAAAAGACTGTGTCTTTAATAATGTGTCAAAAAAACGTAGTATCTCATTCGAAATGCATCACGATGTGTGTCATAAAACTTTGTTTGTAAATAAAAATATGGAAAAACAACGTCACAAATACAAAAAACGAACAAGACATACACGAGAAAATATTAAAGAATACATAGTTGATACATGAAGTCATTACAGTAATATATTCGCAATTGCATGACGCGTCTTCGTGTACAAGTATACGATATATACATGATACAATTTTATTAAAAAAATCAATGCATCTCTTTTAGTTTTTTTAACAAAAAACAAGAAATATATTGATTAAGATCTAAATTACACTAGTGAATCTATTGAAAGCAAACTTGTGACCTTGCTTGAACTTAGATCTTTGATATTTTCCTTGCACTTGAACTAAAAATTTGATGTTGCTCATCCACTTGAATCTTTGGTGTTGCTTGCTTTTGAACACACACATATATATAGCTTGGATAATCTTTGGTGTTGCTTGCCTTAGATTATGATAATAAGATCCGAAAGGGCCTTGACTTACCTTGAATGGACTACTTGAAAGGCTCAACTCGGACATAAGCAATAACGAAACTTACGATGTACAACCAGAAAATATACCACTTGAACAACGAAACATCTTTTGACAAAAATCCAGTTCAAACCACATGGATAAAGGGGCGAACACCTTAAATGGAAGAAGCTGACATGTAGAGCTTTGAAATCAATAATACAAATTACCTTATCGAGATCCAGATCGGTGGTTGAATGAGTGAGATCTGCTTGCCGAAAGGCGAAAAAACATTGTGGACCTAGGCCGACGAGATGGAAAACACCATGACAAAATCTTCTTGTGTTCAGAGGTGGTGGGAAAACCAGAGAATTAAAAGATGAAATGTCATTAAGAAAGGTTGTTCATCACTTACCGAAATAAAAAAAAATGATACCGAAAAAGAGTATTGAGTGCTTGACATTGGCACTGAAGTAACTTCGAAGAAAAGATTGAAGTGAATATGATGAACCACCTCATTTAGAAAAATTGTATAGATCTTGTAGAGATAAAATATTACACGATTAAGAAATCATTAAAGAATAAGGCATTTGATTTATGATGAATTTTATTGATAAGAGAGAATGGTGGAGAGATTCGAGTGGTAATGTGATTTTAGTGAGATCTGAAATATATGTTTTATATTAATTAATATTAATAAAAGATATGGAGTAAAAGAAAGTTGATCGAAAACCTATAATGCCCTTAATACATCATTGTTAAATGTTACATTTTCAACCCTTTTTATCCTTTTTATCTTTACACACTTTCTATTTGATCCAACCTATATATATATATATATATATATATATATATATGGTAAAGTTAAAATAAAAAGACAAATATCCGTAAAAAGAATAAAAAAATTTGTTTTTTTTTTAAATTCTTCAAAAATTTCAAAAAAATTCCACAAGATCGGGTATGTTGGTGCATAAAACTTTTGTGAAAACATTTTTATAATTTTGAGTTTTGATACGTTTTTTTTAATGCACAAAAAACGAATTTTGATGCGCAAAAAATTTTTGATGCACAAAATTTTCAACTTATTTTAGTTAGATGCGCAATGTTATTTTGATGAAAAAATTCAAAAGAAGTTGGGTGCAAAAACCATTTTTGATGCACAAAAAAATAATTTAATGCGCAAACGTATTTTTTTCACAATTTTTTTTCAGAAAAAATATCCACTTTTAGAAAAAAGTTTTTCACAACTTTTTCATGCACCATCATACCCAATCTTGCTGAATTTTTGGGGAATTTTTTGAGAGCGTTTTTTGAAAAAAAAAAATCTTTTTATCTTTTTACGGATATTTGTCTTTTTATTTGATCTTTATCCTATATATATATATATATATATATATATATATATATATATATATATATATATATATATATATATATATATATATATATATATATATATATATATATATATAAAATAAGTCATCGCAATTATAAAGTGACAATCATAGCCAATGTGCTAAATTATGAAGATGAAGTATGTTGGACGTATTGATTAGCCAATGCGCTAAGACGTGATACGTATGTATGATGCTTGAAAGCTTTATTATTATACGAGGAGAAAGTTGGGTATGTAATCATTTTATGGTGTGTGGTTCATGGTAACTAGCAATTTTAGACTTGAGTTTATTTTTCGTTCGTAGAAACCTTACCACAAAATATCCCATGCCTAACTTACACCCTATTATTAACCTTTATCCTAATTTCTTAACTCGAATAAAAGGCATCTTTAATAGATTTACTTGGTGATCACGTTCCATCAGATTTGTTTTGATACTTGTACAAGCTTATGGTATCGACACAAAAATTATGACTGAGCAAAGAGTGATTTACTTACACCACCAAAAATATACACGAGTGTTGAGTGAATTGAAATATCAAAAGTCATTATTCGTGAGGTGCTTAATTGTGTTATCTCGCTTAAGAATTTGGATAACGTTTGAAAATATTCGCATAAAAACTATAAACGAGAGTTGTTCTTTTTAAGAATGATTATTATCTTTTTGTGAATCATGATCCATTCATTGTTGGAACAATTTTTCTAAATGCTAGACTTGCTCGAGGGCGAGCAGAACTTTGGTGTGGGAGAATTTAATAACGCTCAATTCGAGTATATTTTTAGGCACGTTATCCGTTTGTTTATTTATGTTATTTGTTAAAATTAACGAGCTTTTGCTACTAATTTGCACAAAGATAAGTTTTCATGTTCATAGCTACACAAAGTCAAGAAAAGAAGCAAAAACGAAGAATTATGCATATATGGAGATTTCCTATAAATCACAAGACTCGTGGAAGCATTATCAAGAGAAGATACCACTTGGAGATCACTTCTGGAGCCAAGAATGAAGAAATTAATGACTTAGGAGTCATAAGTCGACCACGATCAAAGAATGAGCATTCGGTAAGTCAAAACAGAAAAAGACAAGAAAGAGTGCATGACGAAGGCCCTCCAGCCGATTGGCATGCCCTCGTAGCCGTTTTGACCACATTTCCAGCCGAAATCAATCTAGCCGCTTTGCACCCCAATCCAGCCGGTTAGCCTTTCCCGTAGCTGATTTGCACTTTTTCCTAATGACATCAATCCACCCGATTCGGCTGGCCATCTGGCCGATCAGCTGGACCCGTAACAGTTACACAAAGCTTCATTTCCTGCTTAGTAATCATGGGAGTCCGATCATTTCCTGCTCTTAACTCTATGGGACGTTTTTCCTTGGCCTAGAAGGGTTCTTAAAGTTATAAAAGCAAAGCTCTAGGTTGTGACAAAATGTACCATTTATGAAGACTAAACCCTTACAACCTAAGGCTTAAATCACTAAATTCTCTACCCCAAGAGGCTAGAAAACCTCTGCCAATTTTCAAGAAGTGCTAGGAACAATTTCAATAGTGTTGGGTGCTTACATTTGGAGTGGTTTGGGTATTATAGTTTATTAGAAGCGTGTGGATTGCTCTAGGTCCACGATCTTATTTCTTGTAATCAAAGATTAAGTACAATATGTAACAATTCACATTTTTTTGAGTACTTATTATTTTATTTTTAAGTAAATTTACTTTTTCGAGTAATGGGCTAAGTTCAATCGCGTACGTCATTAAACATACATTTGACTCAAACCGACAATAGACTATGTTTAGTCTACATATTTTATGCATTTTGGTTTCTTTACAATTATATTTTAAAAAGTCACAATTCATTTTTTTCATTTATACGTAAACCTTGCACCTTTTATATTTTACGCGTTTACGGTTTAAGTTTTCAGTTTAAACACCCCGATAAACCCATGACTCAACTAATGTATTAAAATTAGTTATTTTGACAAGTGATAATATTTTTATAAGTTTTAGATTTTTACTTTACCTGATTTTACATTACGCGTTTAAAAAACTTTATGTTTTAAATTACCAGGATCAAATCTATACACTATAACTTACAAACTACACAAAATAAATAATTTTATTATGTTTTACCATAGTGGATGAACCATTATGGAAACAACCATACAAAACTCATGCAAATCTTACTTGAACTGACACACATTTGCATGTCATTTTTATATAAAAGATCATCACAACACACTTCTCCTCATTTTTATCACCAAGAGAACTTCTTCTCCCCCCCTTTCTTGAAAAAGTATCCCCGGCACCCCTTTTGATAATTTAT
This sequence comes from Chrysanthemum makinoi, assembly GCA_910596185.1. Classification (NCBI taxonomy): domain Eukaryota; kingdom Viridiplantae; phylum Streptophyta; class Magnoliopsida; order Asterales; family Asteraceae; genus Chrysanthemum; species Chrysanthemum makinoi. The sequence goes on along the minus strand of OU343223.1, from coordinate 226,461,833 downwards.
TCTTCCTATTTCTTGATTTTAGATTGAAGGTGTTGTAGTTCCTAGTTAGTTCTTGGGTTTGTTTCTTCATAATCACCATCAAACATCATCATCGTCAACATCAATTTTTCTTGGGTTCAAGGGATGAGTTCTTTAACGATTTTAAGAGTTTTAAGAAGTGTTCTTTCAAGGTTATTAATGGTTATTAAGGTTGGGTAAAAGGTTGGAAGCATGGGTCTTGATTGGTGATTTTTAGGACTAGTGTTCTTGTTTTTGATTTCTTGTTTTCATTCATCAATCTTTCTAAGTAACCAAAAACTCAAAGTTTTCATTTCACTACTGATATTTCATGTTTTCTATATGTATTTTATATGCTCTATATGTTTATTATGCTTAATCATGCTTGGTACATGTACTAAATCACTAGAAAACATAAAAGGACTAGACATGCAAAACCAATTACTGATCAGGGGTGGAATAAAATTATTTAATTAGTGGACTATAGCACTTAGGTAAAAATATAAGAAGTTAGATCTACGTCTTACGGTCATTTATACGGGTAGATCACCTCGTAACGATAACCGATAATTAAATAAGAGCCAAAACGGTAAAACATGTCAAAAACCGTACACTGAAATGTAATAGCCAAAATCTCTAAAACTTTGCATAGAACCTTCTGTTGGTCAAAGAATAAAAGTTGTAGCTAACATTTAACTTGAATTTGGCCATAAAATTGGGTTAAAACGGACTTGTAGAACTCAACTTATCACCATTTTCCCAGGACTGAATTGTGCAGCCCAAAAATCTATTTTGACATATAAGCGTAAAATGGTAATTTCACTTAGGCTATGTAATTTTTGAGATAAAGGGACCCACTAATCTGAGTTATTCATTGAAAAAAATTTCCGAAGACATAAGGACCAAAGCATAACAATTTACGGTTTAGAAATGACATATATATTAAGTCGCGATAACTAAAATAATTAGAAACTCAAACTTGGCGGTTAGTAAAATTTGACCACTTTTTCATAAAATCCAAAGTGGTAGGACTCACTATCAGATAAATAGACTGGTTTACCTTTATTTAAACTAAATAAACTTAGACTTAAACTTATGGACTATTAAAAAGGACATAAAACTTAAATACCGAATAACTTATAAAAATAGAGCTTGTAACTATTTTTAAGTGTCAAAACTAAACTTAAACACTTATTTGACTTTACAAACATTATGTACCAAGGAATAATTAAAAGAGTTAATTACATAAATCGTCCTTGTGGTTTAGTAATAATTACGGATCTTGTCCCTGTGGTTTTTTTTTAGCGGGTTTCGTCCCTGTGGTTTACAAAAGTTACGGATCTTGTCCCGTCGACCGGTCCGTGCAAAAAGGACATCCCTTGCAAATACTTTCTAGCGTGAGGGCTAGCGTCATATTTTGGTTTTTACGATCGGAGTTAATTACATAAATCGTCCTTGTGGTTTGGTAAAAGTTACGAATCTTGTCCGGTGGTTTATTATAATATTTTTAAAAAGCTGTTTTTTCTTTAAAAAATTAATTTTATTAAAAAATAAATAAATTTAAAAAAAAGTTTTTTAATTTTATTATAAAATGATATAAAAAACGTTTTATACGGATTTCTCTATTTTTACGTTTCATTTGTTTTTATACGGTTTCGTTCGTTTTTTGTATGAAAATGTATGAAAACATTTTGTACAAAATGTACATTTTGTATGAAAATGTATGAAAACATTTTTTCATACAAAAGCGAACAAAAAATGTACGTATTTGAATAAAATGTATGAAAACATTTTCGACGTTTTTGTATGAAAAGCGACATACATTTTCATATAAAGCGTACATTTTAAACAAAAAAACGTCTGTTTTGTTTAAAATGCACGCTTTTGTATGAAAATGTACATTAAACAAAACCCGATTACGTTTTTAAAAAGCGTTTTCATACAAAACGCATACATTTTAAACAAAACCGTACGTTTTTTTTTTTTTTGTTTAAAATGTACGTTTTGTATGAAAATGTACGTTTTTGTATGAAAATGTACGTTTTTTCATACAAAAATGTACGAAAATGTTTTCATACATTTTCTTTCAAAAACGTACATTTTCATACAAAAACGTACATTTTAAACAAAAAACGTACGGTTTAATTTAAAATGCGTTTTTGTATGAAAAACGTACATTTTAAACAAAAGCGTGACGGTTTTGTTTAAAATGTACGTTTTTATGAAAATGTACATTTTAAACAAAACCATGCTTTTTTAAAACTTTTCATACAAAAACGTACATTTTAAACAAAACCGACGTTTTTTTGTTTAAAATGCGTTTTAGTGAAAAATGCACGTTTTCATACAAAACGTCGAAAATGTTTTCATACATTTTCATTCAAAAACATTTTTTCGTTCGTTTTGTATGAAAAATGTTTTCATACATTTTCATACAAAACGCACATTTTGTACAAAATGTTTTCATACATTTTCATACAAAAACGAACGAAACCGTATAAAAACAAATGAAACGTAAAATAGAAATCCGATAAAACGTTTTTTATATTTCATTCGTTTTATAATAAAATTAAAAACTTTTTTTTTAAATTTAATTTTTTTTAATAAAATTAATTTTTTAAAAGAAAAAGCGATTTTTAAAAAATATTATGATAAACCACAGGGACAAGATTCGTAACTTTTACCAAACCACAAGGACGATTTATGTAATTAACTCGGATCGTTAAAACCAAAATATGACGTTAGCCCCTCACGTTAGAAAGTATTTGCAAGGGAGGTCCTTTTGGGACCGGCCAGACGGGGGACAAGATCAGTAACTTTTGTAAACCACAGGGACGAAACCCGCTAAAAAAAACCACAGGGACAAGATCCGTAATTATTACTAAACTACAAGGACGATTTATGTAATTAACTCTAATTAGAAATAATAACTTATAAATCATATTGGCATGTTTAAATTACTATTTTAAGAACTTAAGACGCACGTACATGTTTAGGTTGCTCGTAGGACTTTTGCTTCTTATTCTTCACTTGCATGTACTTTGCTATCCACTTTGCTTACGGTGAGTTCATAGCCTCACTTTTTCTCATTTAAATGTTTTATTAACTCTTGGGGGAGATACATGCTACTACTTTGATTATAATCACGATTGCTTGATAACTGTATTCTGAATGTATTATTGCCTAAGGCCCCTAATCACTTGTGTGTGAGAAATATTATGGATAGACCTATCAGGATTGACTAATCCCGTCTATGTTGCTCAATTAGATAACTAGATGCATTATATTTGAGATTCTGGGTAAATTGAAAATTACCTACTGGGGGCATGTGCTATATCAATTTATTGATATTTGAGTTAACGTATTTGGTGTCATGAGCTTAGTGCAATAATAAGTGCCTTATGACTATTGTGAGTTACGCAATTGTCTTTTAAACTTGAAATATGGTGATCACTGCTTTTACATACTTATACCTATGAATTCACTCAACTTTTGTGTTGAATTTTTAGCATGTTTTATCTCAGGTCCCTAAAGTATTAGCTGGCATGCTAAGGCACACGAATATTTTGAAGACACTGCATATCATTATCATTCAATAAACTTTAAACTTTTATGTTGTACTATTATTGTACTATGAACTTGTTGGGCCTTCTTTGTAAACTCTGATGTTTAAAAAAAGTAATGAAAATCTTTTCAAAACGTCTCATTTAGAGTTCATTTTCTGTAACTTGTATTATTTGCTATGAGGTAACACCCTAGTGACACTATCTTTCGCTGAGATATTTTAGGGGTGTTACACAATATTGTTATTTAAATTATGAAGAGCTCTTGGTTTCAAAGTTATTATTATGTTCATGTTTATGTGTTGGTCTGATATATTTGTGTAAAACTATGAAACGTTTTGAACAACAGTTTGAGCAAATGAAAATAACTGATGAACATTAAAAATGATGAGAACATGTTTACACAATCTTGACCTACTATTACTAAAAATACATATTTGTACATTAAAACTATATCATTCTCACTTAGAAGTTAAGGTGAAGGCTTTACGAGGGATAGTTGCGGAATACTATCCCTAGTAGTGACAAATGGATATCTTCAGTTATGAAGAATAAGATTTTACACTAGAAGAGGACGAAGATTCTAGTGGTGGAATCGATTTCTTGTCACTTCTACCATCCTCCCTTTATATACTAGGGAGATACACTATTAGTAGTTACGAGACAATAGTAACTTGCAAACTAAGAGCAAACTGGAAGTAAGGTGCACGTGGCTTTGTGTGGCTGGGGTTGCCTTACTATTGCTAACAACTATTTGTACATGCATGTTGCTTTCCCTTCTATCGATGAGTTCGTATCTTCCCAAAAGTTTTCCCGCTTTGCTATCTTGAATTACTCCCGCCCAAGTGTATTTGAGAACTTCAACCAGATCCTTCATCATATTTAGCGAATATCTTTCACACGAAAGTTAAGTATTGATGCGTGGTTCGGGGTCGAAAGACTTCCTTTCCAAAGATCAAGTTTTACAACCAACTAGGCAGTGTACCTAATAGTTGCAGTGTAGTATAGTTAAACCCAGGGGGTTGATCGTTCTCTAGGGAAATAGAGATGCTAGTCGGGATGTATGACAAAAAGGTAAAGATGAGGGTGATTCTTTTTTGTCTTTTTATAATTTTTATCAAAGCAAGTAAAATCTCGGGGTTTGAAGAGTGGTGGTTTGGTAATTTACCAATTAAACTACTTAACAAATTAAATTAAAAACTAATTACTAATAACTAAGATAAAACCTAGATTGACAGAGTGTGTTCTTATGATACTTAAAAATGTATTTACTTAGATTTTCTTACTCCCTAGCTATCTTTTATTGGTCGGTTGAATTGTCACATCCTTGCCTAATTGACGCGTTGTATTACATATTTTAGTCATAGGGCGATGCCTAACTCCCCAATTCTATGAATTGTAAGTCTCCTCTAGAACACCAGGGATCGCCAAGTATCGAGGTATCTTTCCCTAATATCCTATTATCCTTAAGCTACAACTCACAAAATAAACAGAATGGGAGCCTAATGGTGCACTCCAAGGCTTTAATGCTATTTAGGACGTTCAAGCTCACAACAATGAAAGAAGAAGCCAGATTTTCTTAATCTAGCGTGACAAACAATTAGAACAAGAGAAAACCTAAAAATAATCAATAACAAGGTTTCATTGGATCTAAGCAAACACTAATTAATTTATTTACGCACGATAGATAAGCAAGAACACAAGCAAACAATCAAACACATATGAAATATGGTGATAGATTGGATAAACAAACTTATCTTGAAGTGTAAAAGAGGGTTTGGAACCCCAAAGTACTGTCCAAGTCGGACCAAAAACAAACTAAGGTTTGCTCTCCAAAATAATACACACCTAATGCAAAAAATTCGAGGTTTATATATAGATTTTACAACTGCGATGGCGTCGCCTTTTGATGGTGACGTCGTCTGATTACCGTCATTAGGGTTTCGTCTTTGCCAAGTCATCACCGGGACGGCGTCGGGTAGAAAGCAGTGACGTCGTCTCTGTTGTTTTGGACGTCGTCTTGGGAAAACCTTGGTCGTCTGGTGCAGAATGAAAGAGTGACCGCCTTTCAGAACTAGGTGTGACACCGTCACTTGTTAGGACAAAAATATGACCTGAGTCGTCGCTTGAGAAAATTTGGAACACGTTGTAAGCGACGACGTCGCCCTTGAGGTTGGGACGCCGTCCGATCTTCTGAATTTGCCTTGTTTTCTTGAACTTTGTCGTTTTCTTCATGTTTTCACCCCTTTTCGTCCAAATATGCTTCATTCCAGCATTTTGCTTCCAAATGACCTAAAATGTGAAAAGAAACGATTTTAAGCAGTAACGGATATAAAATGTAACGATTTAGGGCTTAAATCCTTATAAAAAATCCTTACACTTAGAATTTTCTTGTCCTCAAGAAAATGTGCTTTTGGCTAATTAATTTATGAGTTAGGGGTCATTTAGCATTTATTTAAAACAATCTACAACAAGTACAAGTGCTACAATAGTCAAAACAAGCACGAAAATTATATACTAGCACCTCACAATTAGTGTTTGGATTCTCTCTCTCGGGTGTATATGAAATATAACATGTAATAAAATGGAAGATAAATACTCTCTACCTGTTATAGCACATAGATTATCATAGGCTTGAGAATAGATCAAACCTCCACCGCTTTGGCATAAGCACCTACGAATAACTATCAAAGAGGTCTTTACAAAGGGTTATAATGTTAGGCTTCGGGTAGGGAATAAAAGGGTTTTGTTGGACATGGGGAATTTTTAGTGGTGGCAAGTCAAAAATCGAAGTTATATGTATGTAAAATGCGGCGTTGCTAAGACAAGACTCGACTCACTAACACTAAATAACAACTTGAAATAAAATCAAAACATAAAAATAAAACATCAAAGATATATGGGATGGTAGTCCGTATTTTATTATTATTATTATTATTTTTTACTTCTATCTTTTTTCTATTTTTTTCATACATTCTTACCCTACCATCCTCTAAGATAACATCAATATAAAAGGACTTATAAGAGCATCCCTACACTTGAGTTTTTATTTCATTAACACTATTGACCCGAATTGAAAAGATCAAAATACTTGGAGTACTTAATTACGTAGACAAAGAGAATTTGAATTTAACGTTCCTTCCTGTTACTCCATAAAATACTACTTTAACCCATGAGTCCCAATCGTCCCAAAACTGTGTACAAAATATATGACTCGACTTATCAACCATGCAAGTAACTAGATAATTGAACTAAGGGTTTAACAATAGTTACAATAATTCACTAAAGATGAGTGCATACAAGGTGGGCTAAGGCGATTTGGGTGTAAAATTTGGGGGTGGATTGTAAACAATGCTCTTCATTGATATTCCGGAAATCAGAACATCACGAGAACCGCGAAAAGATGGGCTCTGAGGGGTTAACCAGGGGTATGGTGTACTAAATATGAGTACATCGGAAAGGTGTGGGGAAAATTACTCAACCAATGAGGTTGACGTAATTAAATTACAGGTTTAAAAACAAGGGTTATCCTAATACCTCTTGTCATTTAGTTAATCCTAACTACACGAATGTAGTCTCACTAGCGATCTCGGAATGCATCACAAAACAAGTTCTAGAATCTATTATACTGCCGGTACACTCATTAAGCATTAAAGATGAATGCTTTTATTCCTAAAGATCTAGGGGTGAACCTCACATTTTTTGGGTGGAATTTGAGTGGTATACGGTTTTTGTGCTAGTCATATAGCTTCCATCCATGAGACGCTTTATTAAGACTAAATATTTACTCGTAAGTACCATAAAAAGTTTTAAATTTGGTGCTAAAATCACCCTAACAAATATTTCTCATAGTTTATTACACAATTTACTAAGGACAGTGTAAAAATAAAGTGAGTGAATAGTTTCTAAGTTCCCATTTTATTCTTCCTCCCTACACTTAAACTGAATATTGTCCCTAATGTTCCCCGAAAGTATCAAAGTAATGATAGAGAAAGGTAAAATAAAAGAGAGAAACTAATACTCCTCTGATTTTCTCGCTAGGATATGTGTAGAATTGCGGTTAAACCCTCCTCAAAGAAGAATGAGTAAGTAATAAGTGTTTCTTCTATCTTGCACTTCATCTTCTTGTCCAATATAACCTGCACACTTTATAAGAAAACGAAGACGAAACCTCACGTAAAATCGGCGGTAAAAACTATATAAAAACTAAACTACACTAGAAAGCAAGTAAGATATAATGCTTGTGAAATAGATGTTTGCAGATTTCTTAGAAATTAAGAATTTTGGAAATTTCCAAAAATTATAAATTAGACAGAAAATGAAATCTGGAAACTATTTCTACATTGCCTGACGTCGTCGGTATTAATCCTGACGCCATCAGGTTGTCGTGACAGAATGAGTCAGATGCGTTTTCCTGAAATTTTTTGGAAAAATAACTTCTTTAAAGACCTGCAAAAATTACTACAAAACATCCATTGTGACTCCATACAAGCATTTGACTCTAACAAACACACATATATATACAATTTCAAGTATTGTCAATCTCATGTTTATAATGGTTCTATAAACACATGTGATCTTCCCTATACTTATCTTTTTGTAAAATACCTTTATATGTAATTAAGACGAAGTTAAAAACAAAATAAAACATTTTCAAAAAATAATAAAAACATGAGAATTAAGCAATAATGAAAAAGACATATAAAACACACAAATAAAATATGAAAAACAAACAAGCAAACAAATAAACATGGGTTGCCTCCTAATAAGCGTTTTTCTTTATTTATGAGTCTTGTAGCTAGACTCGAAGCCATACCACTACGTGACTTCGGTATCATCATATTCCCTAATGACATGGATTCAGACATGGGCATAGTTATGCCCGATGATGTGTTTTTCTAGATATTCTTCTCGATCCCATTAATCCTATAATCCGGTCCTAATTTCGAGCATTCCTTATAGAATCCGAATATCTTACTCATCACATAGTCTACTCCTCTCCTTCTATCCTCATCGTTCCTATGGTATACCGATAACTTAAGTTCTTTCTCATCATTGTATAGTAACAAGAATTGCTCAATCTTGAATGGCATTTGGTAGGCAATCTCTCGGTCTCGCCCTTGAATCTAACTATCCATCCCCGTGACGGGCCATAAGTCATTAGGAGCCTTCCATGAATGGATTTCCTAGAACTAAATGGGAAACTAGGATCTATAGCCGTACTAATATCCTCCACAATCACGTAAATATGTTAGTGCTGAAGCTTCTACATAAAGCCAAAACCTTAACTCTACCAAGGAAGTTACATCTTATTCTAGGGTCATTGGGATCTTGCCTATTTAGGATAGGTTTTTTCATCACCCAATTATAGTATGTACTAGTCATGATGTTTATTGGGGAATTTCTACGATGTAGGCTTTTGCCAAGAAGAGGCCCCTATGCAACATGGTATGTTGAGATTCCTAGGATTTCCAAAGGTGATGTATGGGAGTCTCATCGCATAGAAGGGACGAAGGTCGCACTAGTGGGTGGTATGAAAGTTCCTTTTCCGTAGGAAACTTGTTGAAGTATTTGTCACCTACGTCTACTTTTTAGTTGTTTCATCCTTAGGAGTCTCACTAACGCAATCCCATCCCCATCTCATCATTGTTTCAATTCTCATTGCTTCTTTGCGTAGTTAAAAATTTCTTTCGGGTCCCAATTCCTTACAAATTGGAGCTTTCGTTAACGGGAGTGAGTTGAGATGGCATTAACCTTCTCAATTGCCGTCTTATCAACATGAGTGTTAATGGATTTTAAGAGGTTATCAATCTTTTATCCATCTCGCTTGTTGTTGATTAAAATGATTCAAAAGCTTGGATATTTGGGCTTCTTAGGATGTTATGAAATTTCGCATCATCCCTTCCAAGCCACGCGACTAGTACCATAAGGGATCCTAGGCGAATCATATTGTTGGGACTAAGCGAGGGGTGGGGAGTGGAGAAGTGAAGTTTTGGTTTGATTCCAATTATAGTCTTGTCCTTCCATGCCTCTTGGGCTTCATTGAAGGTCCTAGGTCCAGGGGTTATAGGGAACCTTCCTCCGCTTCAAGTGCAGGCAGATGCGTAGTCCAGCAAAGCTTCAGGGAGTTTTGTGCAATCACGAGTGTCATGGGGACCACTACATAACTCACACGAGGAAGTGAATTCACTTGGCGTGAAAGTCTAGGAGCTTCAGAGGAACTCATGAGGAATTTGACTTGATCTTCAAGTCGAGTATCCACGATTGGAAGGTTGTGAGTTGATTGAAGGCAAGGATATTTCCTTAACAGTCTTGGGTAACTCACGGGGGTCATTCCAACATTCGTTTTCACAGGTAAGGTCCTCTATAGGCCCCACGATTCTTCAGCGGTTAATTCACTAATCTTACCACCACCACCGGTCAATGGCTTGCCTTGTGGGGAGATTGACATGATCATAGAAGATTTAGACTTGGAGCCAAAGATCAATTCCATGGTAAGGGACTTTGTGGAGTAAGTCCTTGAATCGAGTCCACGCCTCATAAAGGGTTTCACCTTGACGTTGTTGGAACATCAAGATATCATTCCTAAGCCTAGTGGTTCTCCTTGGTGGAAAAAGCAAGCAGGAAACGGTAGTGAGATCATCCTAACTGAGATGGATCCCACGGGACGCCTCAAGCCAATTACTAGCTTGGTCCCATAGAGAGAGTTGGAAAAGACGCAATCACGTTGTATCCTGGTAGTCATCAAGGTCAATTGAATCAATAATTTTAGGAAATCTTTGAGATGTTTTTGGATCTTCTAATGAAGTCCATGGAATGCACATCCATTTTGTACCAACCAGATGATGTCGGATAGCATGGCCATAGTTTGAGCTAGGGACGAAGCTCAATGGTGTTCCTATAGCCTTGATGGCTTGGTTTAGAGTATTCACCAAGAGCACGGCCTCTGGGTCTTGTGGTGGTGGATTTGGTGGTGGTAGTGGATGTTGTGGTTGATCGTTGTTGATGGGTGGACTATCACCTTCCATAATGAAAAGTGACAAGGTTTCACAAAAAGACACGAAGAAGGGGATAGACTACAAGATAGCTAATAAAAAAGAAAAAATTTCACTTGATAGGAATCAAGTGAGTGAATCTAATCGAGATAGAAGACGAACTAGCTATTCTATTCTCGGGAAGCGCCAAAAACTTGATGTGGTTAGGGTTGAAAGACTTTTCCAAAGAGCAAGTTTTACAACCCACTAAGCGATAATACAATCGTTGTAGTAGTATGGGTAAGCTCGGGGTCGATCATTCTCTGGGGAATAGAGATGCAAGTCGGGATGTATGACTAAAAAGGTGAAGGTGATTCTTTTAGTCTTTTATAATTTTTATGAAAGCAAGTAAAATCGAGGGGTTTGAAGAATGGGGTTTGGTAATTACCAATAACTAAGATAGAAGTTATGAATTGAAAGAGTGTGTTCTTATGATAATTGAGAAATTGTTACTTAGATTTTCTTACTCCTAGTTATCTTTTATTGGTGGGTTGAATTGTCACATCCTTGCCTAATTGGCGCATTGTATACCATGTTTTAGTCATACGACTAAGTGCCTAATTCCCCAATTCTATGAATTGTAAGTCTCCTCTAGTACGGCGGGATCGCCAAGTACCCAGGTATCTCCCGAATATCCTAGTATCCTTAATCTACAAATCACGTAATAAACGTAACTGGTTTAATGGTGCACTCCAAGGCTTTAATGCTATTTAGACGCTCGTCAAGAAAAATGGAAGAACGCTTTTCCTTAATCTAGCATGACAACCAATTAGAACAAGAGACAACCTAATAATAATCAATAACTAGGTTTCATTGGATCTAAGAAAACATTAATTAATTTAGTTACGCATGATAGATAAGCAACAACACAAGCAAAACAATCAAACATAGATGAAACATGGTTATAGATTGGATAAACAAACTTATCTTGAAGTGTAAAAGAGGGTTTAGAACCCTAAAGTAGTGCCTAAGTCGGACCAAAATGAACTAGGTTTGCTCTACAAATAATACACACCTAATGCAAAAATTTGAGGTCTATATATAGATTTTACAAGCGTGGACGGCGCCGCTTTTGATGGTAATTATCCGATCACCCCGATTAGGTTTTCGTCTTTGCCAAGTCATCATCGGGATGGCGTTGGGTAGAGCAAGCGGACGCCGTCTTTCTTGTTCGGGCGTCATCTTGGGAAAACCTTGGTCGCCCGGTGCAAAATGAAAGAGTGACGGCCTTTCAGAATAGCGGACGTACGTCACTTTTAGGACAAAATATGACCTGAGTCATCGCTTGAGAAAATTTGGAACCGTTGTGTTTACGGTGTCTCCCTTGAGGTTGGGGCCGTTAGGTCTTGAATTTGCCCTATTTTCTTAACTTTGATGTTTTCTTCATGTTTTCGCTCTTTTTCGTCCAAATATGCTTCATTCCGATTTCGCTTCCAAATGACCTAAAATGTGAAAAGGAATGATTTTAAGTAGTAACGGATATAAAATATAATGATTTAGGGCTTAAATGACCCCTAAAGCGTATGTTTCAAATCCTTATCAAGTATACGCTATTATATATTATCGGTGTTAACTAGTCGGGGCGTATTCGGGATGGTTTTAAGTCGATAAGACTTTCGTGAGTCCTAGAGACATTTTCCAGCCCCCAAGACTCGTTTTTGTAACTCCTTGTACTTTGCTAGTCAATCGACGGTTACAAAGTATTTATTTAGTTCCTTGTACTTTGCTAGTGAACCGCATCAGGTTACAAAGTATTTATTGATTTGGTCTTCATTCTTCAAGCATGATCAGATTTCACCACAGTATAAAACATATGAGTTGTTATGCTCGATATGAAGACACTCGATGAGTTTCTTTGTCGGCCGATGTTCTTTACATCGTGGTTGAAACATATATCAAGTGATCGACTTTAACTCTTATGAGGTGCTTGCTACGAGGTGTATACCTTTATGACTCTTTTGATAGTTGATTGTGATCAACCGTGTTGATCCTTGTCGAGAAGTAAGCTTGCTCATGGTTTACATTTTGAATTTATTATAGAGTGGACTCTCTCTGATCGACTAGTGACTTAGGTTTTTTTATGCTTCAAATACTTGTGAGGGATAATTTAGTCAAAATTTGACTCAACGTTATGTCTTGTATTTATAAATGAAATTTAATATGGAGTAGTTTGGTAATACTTGTGTAGAATAATGTGATTTTAATAATGAGTGTTTGATTATATTTATGTGCATGAAACTTTGGTTTATTTTATGAGTTTGTTTGAATTAGAAATTGTTTGCTTAACTTGTTGATAAAACTTAATCGGATATAAAGGTCGAAAGGATTTCCATTTATGTTTTCATTCCAAAAAGTTAGTGCATGAATTAGTATGGCATGTTTATAATTGACATCTAACATATTGAATTGTAAATGGACTTGTAACGATTCAAATCGAAAGGACCCGTAGGAATAAATTAAATAAATCATGTTTCAATCAAACGACCCTTAATAAATTAGTTGTGATTGGTGTTCATAGGTCAAAAGCACTCTGGTTTTAGCATCACTCATGGTTTTTAACCAAACATGTCAAACACCTATATGAAGAAACTAATTTCCACATAAGTATTTGTTTCTTAATTGATTAAATCTTGCTTTTTAATTTTTATTTCACGGTAATTTGGATTGTAACACTCACCAAATTCTTTGGGACAATCTCGACTTACCCACATTTACTATAATCGGGCGAGTATACTTTCTCGTATGTGTTGCTAGTAGAATAGGTAATCGTGTTTATAAATTTTAAAACTTGCACATCCCGTGACACATCAATCAACCAAAACTCTTTCTCAATAATTTTGTGACTATCTTAGGACTACTAAAACATCACTAAACTCAAGAGCAAATAGGGTTTAGAGATTTTATATTAAACATATGAAAAGAAAGGTTTTTAGGCCTTTAAGAGACTTTCGGGTGCAAGATAGACATAAGTCGTCTTGCACCCTTACTATACCTATAAGAACACATCAAGAAAGCTTATAAAAGATGAGTATGACTTAGGGCCTAAAGTATTTTAGGTTCTTATCTCGATGGTTTTAGTGAAAACACAAAGCTAGAAACTTGTTATGTAGAACAAGACTAGCCTAATGTGTATAAAACTTGAATAAAATCAAGTTTTTAGTAATGGCGATGGTGGTTTTGGGTGGTGATAAGCAGAACAAAGAGAACAAGGTAGAGGATGGGAGAAAAATTGAAAAACACCTAAAGAGAGTTAAGAGTGTGTGTGAGAAGTTATGGTAGAAATGATGATAGGCATTGGAAGTAGGAAGAAAAAGAGTAAAATTGGTTTTGTCTCCCAAAGGGTTGGGAGGAATTTGTGTGACTCCAGGTGGATGTGGGGGTGTTATTTTTTTTTGAATTGTTTGTCTAAGTATTTTTTTTGTATAAATAAAATGTAGTATATTGTAAAAAGTAATGTTTAAAACACATAAACGTGAATACTGGGTGACATAAAAAGTGGTGAACTTTAAAATATGAAAAGAACTTATTCTCAAGTATAATGACTCTATTAGTTTAAAGATAGGTATATGTAAGTGTTAACTTAAAAGAGTATAAGTATTTAAAGTAAACGACTTACGCGATTTTTGTGTTCATCGGGTAACGTAGAAGTTGTAAATTATAAAATGTCTTAAGTTTATAAATGTGAATGGACTTAGTAATTTAGAATGACATGAGCATATCATGATGTTTAGATGACATTTAAATAAGATCCTAGTTCGAAGGCAAGTTCAGTAAATGAGGACATTCCAATTACAAAATGACCGACAAACAAGCAAAATGAACTTAACATAATTAAGTTTATCCGAGACGTTAAATAAACTCTATGATTCCTAACCTGAGTTTGTTGCTTGTTACATACTTGAAATAGATAAGTTTGCATATCAAAAGTAAAATCTTCATCTTTGCTTTGGAATATTCCGTAGAGTTGGAACATATTGTAAAGTTGGAAGATACTTACGAAGGAATAGTTAAACGAGGTTAACACTTGTTAAACAAATATCAAATTAATTTGCTTAACTTGAAAGTCCTTAACGACCAATCCAAGAGGATCTTAGAGTTGAGCAATGGAAATGAAAGCATGGGAATTTAATTTGGATCGTTTAACTAAAGAGTACAAGCAAGACATGGATTATAGATCTGGGGTGATCTATGGGAAAAGAAAAATCCTAGTATTGCAAGATTCGGTGGGAGGATTCTAGATTTGGTACAAATGTACATTGCTTTAGGGCAAGATAGTTTGGCACGTGGAACGTCTAGATCTTGAGTTGTGTGGATAAATAAAGAAGTCGTGTGACTTAAGAATTTGAAAGAATGAGATTTCAAATTAGGAAATGCGCTACTACATCGTGGTATAGAGGTTTGTATTGAAGTTCTCATGAACTTAAGTGAATCGGTATCAAGGGTCACGGTTCTTATTTGTTAGATAATTCCATTTTACTAAGTGAAAAATGAAGTGCATTGTTGAATACTAAGTTTGAGTGTGTCGTGATTTAGCATTCATAAATAATCCAAGATGACTAAATAAGTGGTACTAGATTCACTTTAACTCATTAAGCGGAAGACAATAATGAAAGAATTCGAAAGTGAGACTCTAGATTTTTTAAAACAGATTAGTTAGAAGGGTTAGGTAGTAATTACTCCTAAAAGTTTGTGCTAATGAGCTTAATCAATCGCCAAGAATTGGAAGAAATATCATAGATTTGCAAGATTCGTGGGAGGAATCTAGATCTAGTACAAATGTACATTGCCTTAGGGCAAGATAGTTTAACACGTGGAACGTCTAGATCTTGAGTTATTGTGAACAAATAAAGAAGCCTTGTGACTTAAAATTTTGAAAGAACTAGATTTCAAATTAGGAAACTTGAGTACTACATCTGGTTTTAGAGGCTAGTATTAAAGTTCTCATGAACTTAGGTGAATCGATATCAAGGGGTCACGATTCTTATTTGTTAGATAATTCCATTTTACAAAGTGAAAAAAAGTGCAATACTAAGTTGAGTGTCGTGATTTAAGCGTTCATAAATAATCGGTATGACTAAATAAGTGGTACTAGACTCACTTTAACTCATTAACTGGAAGACAATAATGAAAGAATTAGAAAGTGAGACTCTAGAATTTTTAAAGCATATTAGTTAGAAAGGTTAAGTAGTAATTACTCCAGAAAGTTTGTGATAATGAGCTTAATAAATCACCACGAATTGGAAGTAATATCATAGACTCAAGGCAAATCGGACATGACATTATAAGGAGATTGGCATTTATCGATTTTGAATCATAATTTACTTTTATTCTAAAGAGGTCCATAAAGCGCTTATCATGGTGGGAGACCGAGAGATAAGTTGAACAACTATTGTGAAAGTTGTGATACTCAGAGTGTAACTAGTTTCACATGGTGTGCGATGAAAATGTTGGTTGTGATCAAGATCAAGAAGAGACACGTGGATTAATCGTTAATGGTGTTCTAGGATTGTGGCGGCTATCCCAAAGACCAGAGGAGATATATTAATATGCATATTAACTTATCTATGTCTAATATGTCTAACGGTTTTTGAATTATAACACCTATAAGGTCATTTGTCCCGTAGAAAGGAACGTATGTTGGGTATTAGGAATGTCCAAGAAGGTAATTTGCAACTCCAAGTTGAATTATACTAGTGAGGATAATTTTTCGGACCTTTGTGGTGAGATGATTTGTGAAAACATGTCCCTGCGATAAGTGTATTGGAACACTATGAGAGATAAATCATTCACGTTAACAAGAAAGGACTAAAGTATTGCTAGATTAACATATTTATGTCTTGTACTTTTGATATATCTTAAAATCCAAAGGGATATAGTCATATACTTAAACTCAAACCAGGTATTGTGGAGTTTTGTAAATTACCACGGGTATTGAATTGGTTTATATTAGCTAGGTACTTGAATGATTTGCTAAGAGCTCTTTCAGTGTGAAAGTGGTTCTCGTGTTGTTGCACAAGTGGGAGTCTGAAAGGATTAGTGCAAAGAACAACGTCTTTCACAAACCGATACTCACGAAATGCCGATTGATCACACCGGTGCACACTAAATGGAACATGCAAGTTGGTAATGAGAAAATAGTGACGAATGAAATGGATATGAGAATATGGCAATATTCTTGTAGAGGGGTAAAACGGTAATTATCAGGGTGTATATATTTATCTATAATAAATATATAAGTGAATAAAAGGTAAGCGAAACCGGACGGTGTGTGGGATTCGCATGCCCCTTGAGGGAGTTAGTTTGTTTCATAAACAAACTAATTCACTTAAGGATAATTACTAGACATTTCTAGTTGGATAAGGATTGTTTTTTGTTTACTATAAATCAAAGAAAAACTAAACTAGAAATCATTTTAATCCTTTAAACCCTAAAAACTTACTCTTCTCACCCTCTTGTTGATCAATCAAAACCCAAAGGGATAAATCCCTTTGGTAGATCGATTGACTTCTTCAAGTCGATCCCAGGTCGACTAAAACCTAGTCGACTTTGTGCATTTGTGCTCTCCAACTTGCATAGGTTCGTGAGCTTAATATGTTAGACTAAAGCATCAAGATCAAGAAGAAGGCTAGGATGCAGTGTGTGAAGGTCTAGGAGCTTACATTACTACATGATCAAGTAAGTATTCCTTAAACACCCTTTATAAGTGTCAAATTTATGTTATATCACTAATTATGAGATGTGTATGTTAGGGCTTTGGTCTCCATGGCCTTTATGTGTTTATTTTCCGTTGTGCATGTATTGTAGGCAATGGCGTGACCACAAATACCCCTGATTCTTTACTACATATTAGCTAAAATAAGCTTTAAGAGAAGCAAATGATATTTATCGTAAATGAGACCAAGATCATGAATTTGGGGACTTTTGGCACGAATACAAAATGTGCCTCTAACCATTGACATAAACCATTATGTTAATTTGTGATTTTCGAAATTAAAGGATTTGTGTAAATATGATGAGGAAAAACGGTGTTTAAGATAAAACAAGTGGTTTTGAGATTGTTTAGAAAGTGGGTGAGTGATATTGGGGACAAGTGAAAAGGCGAATTACCCTCATTTGCAACGCGACGTGAGACGATAATAACAATAATTAACAGCCGTTAGCTTAAAAAAGCTGTGGTGTTGCAAACTAAAACGAAGGACATCTTACTTAATTAATTCTTGAGAGTGGCATAAAATGCAAAAATGAAAACCACATGCATAAAATTTGTTATTTTTCGAAAATTATTTGAGAGAAAGCGAGCCGTTATTTAAAGTGTTATGTATTACTAGTATAATTCTAGGACCAGAGCTTATAATTGTAGTGTTATGTAGGCATTTTGGACACGTGGAATAATAACTATAAGCATCATTCTTGAATTCAACTTAGAAGATAAATGGCTTGCAAAATGAGATTATTATTAACCATCCACCCCTTCGCATCCAATACAAGAGGCCCCGAACCATTCTCTCTAACAACACATAAATATTCAATTGTAAAAAAAGCAACCATAAAAACATGTTTCTTGTTTTCCAAAATTGTTATTTGAATTTGTTAGCACGCACCCAATAATGAATATATGAATGGTTTTTAGAATAAATATTTGGAGTCATTTGATGCTGTAATCAAAAGTGCTGTTGAATGTTCATTTAAAATGGCTGAATCGGAAGATATGACGTCTATGGGTGAAGATGTTGATGTAATGACGAGATTCATGAAGAAGATCGTAAGTTTCATACCCATTACAGTAATCTAAATAATGTTTATGATCATTGGTTTATGCACATTGGTACAAATTAT
>OU343223.1:226272682-226443303 GCA_910596185.1 Chrysanthemum makinoi | reverse complement strand
CATGTAGGGATTAGATAGGGTTATGAGTAATAAATGTGAAGTGAAAAATTAGGGTGGGGGTGTTTTATTAAACAACTTTAAGCTTTTAACAGCTTTTGGTCCCTCCACCTTTTCCTTTTCATACAAAAGCCATTTAACTTCCATTTTGCTACCAAAAAAAAGATTTTAGGAAAATAACTTTGACTAACACTCCCCTAACTTATGAAAATAATGGTTATAAATTTAGTCCTGAGGAGTGTCATTAACCGTAAGTTTTACCACCATTGATAAAAGAAACAACTGAATAGAGTAACATGCAAGTACACGTATGTTTTGAAACAAGCATGAATTTATTTTCTCCCTCAACACTTGATCGAAAATATGAATTTTTGAAAGATTATAGTGTTGACGGAAGAAATGTACTTGCCATGTTGAAAGAAAAAATAGATAGAAGAATATTTTTGTTGTTTTATCGGATTTTATATTTTTGTATTTTGTTTTTGAAAAATATTTACTAAAGAGATTTTGGTGTTTTGATGTGTTTTAAGACTGCTTTAGGTCATCCACCTCTTGAGTCAAACACTCATACCAATCCGCGGACCAACTCATTAAACCTAGCGGAGGCAAGGCTTTGGTGAGATCTCACAATTGGTATTCTGCATCCACAAAATATAATTCAACAGCACTGCTCCACGCGATCCTTGATGAAATGATATCAAGATCGATGTGCTTGATTTCGAAAGTGCCAACGAAGTTGCTGCACGAGATTGCAATGGCACCGATTGTCGCAAGACATCGATTCGCCAAATACGTGAACCATAGTCTTCGAGTTGTGTTCTCATCCAAATGACTTGAGCACAACACCACATGGCTACATATTCTCGCTTCGGGTTGAGGAAATGTACAATCCCTTGATTGCCATGACACCAGCTTTATCACCAAGAAATTGTAAAGCTCCGAGGGTACTTTTCCTCGTGAGTCTAAGCATCCTGCGGTCGGCCATTCTCAAAACTTTAATGGTTCCCTTTGATGTATCGGAGGATTCTTTTAGCCTCAGAGAGGTGGGTTTCAGCTTGGTCGCGATCGATAACGGAGCAAAGATAAACGAAAGACAATATCAGTCTACTAGTCATATGAGAGACCCAATAATACTATTATTTTGTAGGGTCCACCAATTTCCCATGTAAATCAGCCGCCTAGCTTCTGGTATGAGCCATTGGTGTGGCATAGGTGTCATTGTGTTTGCATTCCAAATTTGTTTAACAATTCATGAAGGCATTTGATCGACTCAAGAAAATACCATCGGTGATTGATGAACTTAGTCCTAGAAAGAACGTGTTCACCCATCATGGACATTTCAAAATTTTTCTTCATTAGTTTTGCAAAAGCGATTGAAAACTTTTTATGTGTAGACCCAAAATGATGTCATCCACGTAAATTTGAACAATTAAGATATGTTCCCCGTGATATTGTATAAAAGAGTTGGTCAACCAACCTTTGGTGAAATTATTACAATGAGGAAAGATGATAGCTTATCGCACCACCGCAGGAGCTTGTTTGAGACCATACGAGCTTTGTTCGCTTTGGACATGGTTCGAAACTCGGATCAACTAATCCTTCGGTTGGTCGACATAAACCGCTGCTTCTTTAAGCGTCATTGAAAAAGTTTTGACATCCATCCGATAGACCGCCATATTCATATGAGCCGCTAACGCTAGAAATATCCCACCAAACGAAAGCAACCGAGCAAAAGATTCTTCAAAGTCATCCCTCTTCCCGACGATAACCCTTAGCCACCGTGACGGACTTGTTTCGATAACGCCTTCAAAGATCCAATTTGTTTTTCCAAATCCATTTGAGACCAATGACGTAGACCCCTGCTGGTCTTTCAACCAGTTCCCATACTTCAAGACGCTTGAATTGGTTAAGTTCTTCTTGCATGGATTCGATCCAGTTGTCTTTTGTCATCATTGCTCTTTGATGTTTTAGGTTCGACAGGTGACAAAGGAGTGCATAAATGCAATGTTCACCGCCTGAGTGAAGACGCTGTCTCTGTAACGACCGTTGATTCGTGTTGCCAATAATGTTTTCCGTGAGGATGGTCTTTGTCCATCTATGTGTGGAGGGTTGATGTTGGTATACATTGTGCAGATTCTGGGGATTCAAATGGTTTGTTGAAGATTCCACACATCCGGGTGCAAAGAGCCTCATTAGCAAATGGGTTGAAGAACGATTTGGATCAAAAATCGCAGTGGGTACTTCATTCGTATCATCACCGGTTCATCATTGTTGGAAGCGTTTGTTCAACTCCTGTGTTGGAGTCAATCGGGTGCTTCTTCAACACGAGTTGTTGTAGCAGTATCGTGTATAAGAGTATTATCGCTGAGTACGGAAACAATGATACACCGAGCACGCTCATCAATATCGCCACCTAACAGGAGCAAATAACCTTTCCATTTGTTGACGAGTAAGTTCGGGGCTTGTTTCACCGATGATGGGGTTTGGGGAAGTTTAAACGGTTGTGACCGGTTCTAAGCATATAATCCATTTCGTAAGTTCATCAAAATGAGCATGAATCGCTTCCATAACCTCCTTTGTTCGACGATTCCGTGATTCGAAACCTTTTGAATTATCACAAGATCCCATAAAGACTCCAATGTCACTTTGGCTTTGAGTTTTAAAGTCATCACGATCATTATTTTGATAGCAAAGAGATCCAAATACATGAAAGTGTTTGAGATTCGGTTTTCTGCTGTGGACAAGCTCGAAAGGTGTTTTGTTGTATGCTTTGTAATCATAGAACGGTTTTGAGTATAGCATGCAGATGCACTGCCCATAAGTAATCCGAAGTTTAGCATTGATTAACATTGTTCTTGCAGCCTTCCACTAACGCTCGTTTCGGCTCTTCAACAACCTCGCTTGTGTTCGTGTACGCGGCAATAGATGTTCGATGTCAATTCCCCTTCTCATAAAATTCACGAAGAGTTTGGTTAACAAATTGCCTCGCTCATTTCGATTTGTCTAACGGTGTTTCAGAAGTAACTTGTATTTTCGCGAGAAAGGTGATGATCATCTGTGGAGCTTGATCTTTGCTTCGAAGAAAGTAGACCCAAGTCCAGAGTGAATAGTCATCAACAATTACTAAGATGTAGCGTTTGCCATTGATCGCTTGCACGCGCATCGGGCCACACAAATCCATGTGAAGAAGATGAAGCACATGCTGAGAGTCGTGTTCCACCTTTGAAGGAAAATGAGCACGAGTGCTTTTGCCTTGTTCACAAGCCGAGCAAAGATGATCTTTAGAATACCAAATCGAGGAGTCCTTCAACTAGTTTGTGTCAGCAAGGTTGGTGATGGTTTGAAAGTTTAGATGTGAGAGACGACGGTGCCATAGCCGGGATTTTGTTGATGTTGCCTTTGAAAGTAAGCAGATGGGAAAAGAGCAACCATGTCTTGCATAGAGATAGTAAGACTAGAATTACGCCGTTTATATAAGGTCGCTTCCTTGTAGATCACTTAATGAAACAAGTTTTCTCCCAAAGCAACCTCCAAATCTCCATCACAAAACACCTGGAAACAAGATTGAAACCCAGGCCTTCCACATAGAAAACCCGCTAATTTGATGTTCATTGACATAGTCTCCAGAGTCCATGATAGTCGCTGAAAGATCATCATTCCCTAACCTGACAAAGGCCAATGAACTTTGCAATAAAGTTTGATAACAGCTTTAAGATTGCCTGTCCATGTGTCGGGAACATCCGCTATCAACAATGATCTGTAGAATGATCAGACAATTTATTACATGCATGATGGAATAGAAGTAGATGTGGAACCCGAATGTTAGAGGGTTCCTGAGCAGCTTATAGTAGATATACACACATCAATAGCTTTAGGTATCCACTTAAATCCTAATGTGTTATATATCCATTTCTGCCATCTATAACTACTATTTGCTTTAGTCTTAGTGAATGCACTAGGTAGTACTATATTCCTAGGAGGTGAAACCGACAGACAAGAATGCATTTTAGAATCTAAAGAAGGCGGCTCAAGCAATGCATTAGAAAGATTAGTGGGCCTAGAGGTATTCCCGTTCTTAGGATTCCTTAAACGAGAGATGATAGCTTTAGCAACACATTTATCATGATCAATCAATTCATACTTTTACACAAATAACACAAGGTGCACCTAATATCAAAAGTACTTAATGGTTTAGCATTCGTTACATCACTATTTCTATTACATTTGCCGTGACAATATCTATATTGAGGCAACGTGAGTCTTATTCATAGTCCTAGGGTGTTCTTCTACTTTAGCATTCTTTATTGATCTTTTCTTAGGTCGCAACTTCCTATTCTTCGTTGTAGTGCTCTTAGGTCGTGAAGTGCGGACGCTTGGAAAAGACTCAACTATTCCCGCTTCAAAGAAGGAAGCACGCTAGCAACTTGTGATTTGCAGTAGAGATTCTAGGTCATGATGACTAAGTGTTACCGGGGCTAATCTCTTAATTGTGGCGGAAGTTGTTCATACTTTCCTAACATTTCTTAACTTGAAGATAGTGTGAATCGATCTTGATTTTCGTAATCAATATTTCAAAGAAAATGCATAACTTCTTTAGTGTGTGCAAGATAATGATCAAGTTCATTTGATGCTTCATCACGAGTCTTTTTGAGTAAATCAAATATGACACCATATTCCTTTTAACTTTTACAAGTTCTTGTTCATATTTTGAGATTTGACACTTAAAAGACACGCTTTGATCATCCGCTTGCTCAATTTTAGATCAAGATTTTGCACGCGAATCGTTGCATTTTGTGTTGAAAACAAGTTGTTGATCGTGAATATCTTTTTGACACCAATTAAGACGACGTTTTGCATTTGAAATTTCGTTTGACAATCGCTTGTTTTCAACTTTTAAGGACTCGACCAAGCACATTATCGTTGTTCTCAACATTTACCACGTAATCAACAAGATCGCCAGAGATATATAATCAAATGCATATGACAAAGAATTCAATAACACAACATGATGGACATAAGATGATGACATCTTCCAAGAGTCGATCAACATCTTTCTCAACAGCTTTTACGCTTAGTGTTAGAAATAGATGTTTCGCTTTTCTAAAACGACCTTCATCAATCCAAGTTCCTTATGAAAATCCTTTTCCCAAGACAATGCACAACTTTTCAAATTTTTAACATTTGGTAAAAGATTTTTTAGAAAAATGTCTCTTTGTTTCTGCCAGAGGCTTATTGAAAATGTTGAACTTTGATTTCAGAATGATATTCTATCTCATGTTGTAAAATTTTGAGGTCAGCCATGAAAATGTCAAAATATCAAAGAATTTTTCGATTTTCAGGTTTTGAGTTTACTTCACCGATGGAAGGTAAAGGACCATAAGTTTGTGCAAATCTCGCTTGGGATTAACATTAGAAGACCGTGTGTTTTATGATAATCCTTGGTGTGTTAGAAGAATCCGCTGGTGTGACAAAGTGACCGCTTTTATAATTAAAAGGTTTGTTGTAAACAACATTTTTTAATTTTGATCGACTCTCGCCTTTCTCGATCTAATTCCTCTTGACGATGATATTCAACAACATTCATAAATGTAATTATCAATTTTATATTCTCGCACCGAAACTTCGTGATTTGGTTTGAATGCTGGTTGAAAGCTTAGGTTTGTAATCGCGAAGATTCGGTCCATATCCATTTGATTGGTTTTAAAGTAAACTTTTCAATGGTCAGGACCGACTCACCATGTTTGTAAACAACAGCTTTAAACTCTTTAAGTTTGTTTTGGTGCCGATGATTTCTTCAAGATGATCATCTATTCGCTTCTGAATGCTTTTTGTATGAGAACTGCTTTTTGACAAGTTAACAACTCACCTTAGCTTTTTGATTTTCCAAGGTGAGAGCCGCAATTTGCTTTTTATGTTCATGTTTCTTGTTCTATTTCGACAACAAAGCATTCTTCAAGCTGCTAGATCAATGATCCGCCTCTCTAAATATTTTTCGCTTTGATGAGATTTGGCAAAGGCGCTTCAAAACCGCTTCACGCTTTTCTTGAGTTTTGAAAAAGTTGAGTTGCTTTTGTAAACATTCAAAATCCTTGGAACAAAGGCATTTTTGCTTTTCAAGTCCCGACAATTGCATGACATTTTCCACTATGGTTTGATGGTCTTGTATTAAACGAGCAAAAATCTGATGAGGCAAAGTTCGGCGTGTTCAACGTGAGTCACAACATGATCATTACTTAGATCCTCAAGTATAACCACGAAGTCAATTTGAGTATCAATGGAAACCATGGTCATCTTGATCGCCAAATATAACTACGGGTCTAGTTGAAAATCGCCGGAATGAGATGTGGATTCATTTTGAACATTCTGGAGCCTTGCCGGATTCGATGTTGGCGGAGATAGAGATCGAGATAAATATGGTTTGTTCGGTACTGAGACAAGCCATCGTCATACACCGGCCTCGCGGTCACCATGTGTAACTCATGCATATTAGCCATCAACATAACAACCGCATTGGCCCCAAGTCCTCCATATCATCATCCGAAGTCAAGATTTGCCATAAAGCTCGTTTTGTCCGTGAGAGTTCCACCAGCCATCCTTAAGAGCCAAAAGAAGAGCTCTTTGATAAGCACTTCCTAGTCCCTTGGCTTTGGGCATGCATTAGCCGTGTCCCTTCTCATTGTGCTTGTAGCATCGAAGACCATTCAACCCATTTTGAGCATTTCCTGCTCCACCACTTGAGCTCTATGTTATTCCTACCCACAAGATTAAACCCTTGACCACCGCCATCGATCACCACATAACCACGATTCAACTTCAACTCGCCCATTGTTCACAAATTTTGATTCCTTGTGTTAGATGAGGAACTAATACGCATTGTTGGATTTGTTGGTATAACGGCTAAAAGCATTAGCAATCATAGCATATCCTTGTTGCAATGTTTCAACGATCGACCTCATTAGCTTCAACGACAAGTGCTTGAGCATTGTTGTTGTTGTATGGAACCAATTGAGTTTGTTGAGATTGAGGTTGGAAGGATCATGGTGTGATTGTAGCGCTTGGTTGAGTTGTCGGGTTGAGGAGAATAACTGCTTTGAGCATATAAGGCAAGTTGTTGATTTTCCGGATGTGCTGGTGGAGCAATTTGAGCACGGAGAATCCTTTCCCTATCAACTTCCTTTTCATGAGGCTTCAAGTAATCGCACAACAATCCATATGTAGAATGATGTTCTTCGCTGACGGAGAAAAATGACATACTTCTCCCATTCGTGAAGACTACTCAGAACTTAGTATTCACCGCAATTCTTGGCATGATGATGTTGTGTTTATCCAAATCATTGATGATGTCCGAAAAACGATGATGATAAGACTCTAGTGTCTCTCCGTGTTCAATCATGAAGTGTTCATAAGCCAAGTAAATTTTGGATTCCAAATCCTCCTGATTGAGTACAGATCCTTCCATAAGAAGATGAATATGATCCCACATTTCCTTTGCAGTTTTTGAGCATCAACACTTCGAAGAATTGGGTTTGGTAATCCTAAGAGGATATATTGCATTGCAAGTTCATCACCATAGTGTAGAAGTTCCTCGGATTCAGTCGCAACAGTGAGCAATGTTGATTGTTCATCTCTTGGTGGATTAGCATTTGGATCTCCGGTACAATAACAAGAGGCATCTCAAATGGACCTTCCAAGATAACCTTCTTTAAGAACTTTCCATGTGGCTTCTTCAGATCACAAAACCTAAAGAACCTTATCACCCATTGATCGTAGTTTCCTCGAGTGAGCATTGGAGGTCTATCAAGTGATCCAAACCTCATGAATTGATTGTTGGCGGCTTAAAGCTTCACACATCTTTGCAAACCAAGTGGGTTCCTTCATAGTGTTCCTTGATGGATGTTGATTGAATTCATTTGTGTAGGGTTGAACTTGAAGACTTGGTGGTAGTTGAACCATTTGAGGTTGTGGAATTGCTCGAAGTTGTGGAGTATGTTGTTGATTAAATTGTTGTTGATAAATTGCTTGTTGTTGATTCCATTGTTGATGTTGTGGAGTTAGTTGTTGTTGACGTTGAGAATAAGTGTAAGGGAAATAGTTAGAGTATGGTGGTTGTGACATGTTGAAAACTTGAGTTGGTAAAAATGGATTTTGTAGCCTAATGAACCTTTGTTGATGAAGTATCCTTAGCGAGTAATCACAAGAACCAAGTAGCACTTATGCAAAACACCAAAGTTAGCGAACAATGAGAGTTACGTAGTTTTAGCTGTAAGCAGGGAAAAAAGACTAAAGTTGCGTAGACAAAGTTAGTTGGCGCGAGAAAGTTAGGCGTGAGGATTATCTTGCGCGAAGACCTGGCTTTAGGCGTGATGAATCTTGCGAGGTTCTACGCCTAAGCTTTATGCTTATGCGAATTTTAGGGTTTTGTCAAATGATCTTTACACTATCACAAAGGCAAAAGATATTCAAGTCGACGATTTTCGTGCTTATCCAAGCAAGAAAACACGAGTAAAACCACTAAAATGAAGATCAAACCAAGGAAAATCTTACGCAGATTATTAGGGTTTTGATACGCCGTAAGATTACTCGAAATTGATTGTGCCCAAATTTGTTTCTAAACCCGATTTTTGTTATGGAATAGCTTCAATATCACCAAAATAACACAAAAGTGTGAAACTTGATGATCCAAAAGTACTAAACGGGTTATCAGGAACGACACCCATCTAACAAAAACAACTAAAACTTAGATCCACGCATAAAGGTTGAAACTTATTCCAAAACAAGTATTTTAACACCTTAAAACGTTGAAAGTACAAGAATCTTGGATTAAAAGTGTAAAAAACGAGTTTTTAAGCGATCCAAAGTATTAACCACGCTTTAATGTAAGACCAACAAAAAAAACTTCAAAACTAAAGTGTTAACCCAACTATTTACATTGATACCACCTAGGTCACTAGATTTACAACACAAGCTAATAGAAAGATATAGAGAGAGATAGAGTTATGATGAACAATACACACACAAACACACACGTATAAACTATGATGGTTAGGCTTGGAGTGTGAAAGAGAAATGCATTGAACAACCAACCTTCGGGTTTACACATGTATTTATAGGAGGGAAGCTAGGGCAACACTCCTAGTTCCCATCCTTTCCTTAATTGACATGGGCCTAAGCTCATGGGCCTTCTACATAAGCTTAAGGCTAATAATAAACATAAAGGCCATAATTAAGCTACCTATTACATATTAATTACTAACACTTGATTATGGTTTAGGAGTGATTCCAACAGATATACTTACCAAATCCTTTGATGTTGGAAGGTTTCAGAGACTTGGTTGCAAGTATTGGAATATTAAATCCTTAAAGTTTTAATCTCTTTGTGTCTATGTAATGTTTTGTAAAGGATTAGTACTCATGATGTATCAATTTAAATTTATGGTAGCAACTAGTACTTGTTATTATACTTAAGCTCCTATGTTAATACTAAGTATGCAAATTGATATTGTTGAGTTAAACTGTTAGTCATAATTTATACTATTATGTAGAAAATGCTCTGGATTGTGTTTTCTTGGTTTTAGACTAACATTCTGGCAGATACAGTAGTATGGTTGGAATTGGTGTTGTGTGAGATTCATGATGAAAAGCAAAAGTGGTGGCTTGTTTAATGTAATGTTGTTGCTTAATGATGGAGAAACTGATTAATGATAGAGAGGATTTAGGATCACTGACATGGGTTAAATGCTTAGTATATACCGAAGTTGGGAGGTTCTAAAATATTTTTCTTGAAATCAACCTATGTCCGCCAAAGGAGGCTAATGAAGCATTCTGCATAGGCTATTCTAAACACTCGAATTGATGGCTTTTAAGTTAGTCGTGATTGTAACCCATCTAACTCACTCTTTTACCATTCTATCATTAGTATAGGTGTTAGTCTACCTAACATCCGGTTTAGAGAACGAGTGAGCAAACGTGAATCTAATACATTTGGTTAGAGGTAACACCCGCCACGAGTTGGAAACCCCGTCGGAAGGATCTTTTAATGAGTCTATCTTATCACAAAGATTCATACATAAATCATTGGTCTCTCACAAACCGTAGGTTAAATGAAACCAAATGATTAAGGCCTTTGCATTTAATCCCTTCAGTATGTGTGCAAGGTTTTTTGAAAGAAACTTTGTAAACACTCCGCTGGTAAAGTTAAGTACCGCTAGGCTTAATATTAGTACCCAAGTATTAAGAATAGTTCCGCTAGATTACCGTTAGTACCGTTTAGGAAATACCATTTTCATTAATTAAATATAACCGTTGAGATATTTTTGTCAATTATCGCGATATAGATTCAATTGACATCATGTCTTTTAAATAAAGAAACTATTTATTCAGTCACCCAATCAAACCCTAAGTGATATCTATATAATCTCAATTGCCTTTACCAAACACGCGATACTCATAAACGAACATACCCAAACTCAATAAAAATTTCTCAATCACCAATGGCTGAATTTGGAATTTTGTAAAAAACATAACATGGTCGCCTACTTACGTAAACCGAGGGAAACTTAAGGATTTCACCAAATTGTGGATTTTCTCAATACCGTCACATAAGGTATGTTTCACAAAGAATCCCACTATCTATGCTTCTCATATTGAACAGTTTTGGCATAATGTTAACGCCGAACACATGATAATGGAGAACAAGATTTAACTGCTATAGTAGATGGCCACATTTTAACTATTACCAGTCATCCATAGAGCATCTCAAATTAGCGATGATGATGGTATTAGTTCGTAAATACTACTTTGAAAACCTTTCATTAATGGGTATGTGTCAACTTTTGATAAAATGACCTTCAAAGGGCACTTTTCCCTCAATGGAGATTTCTCATCCATATCATCCTACATTGTCAAGTCCTAAGAAAACTGCCAGAACAATTTAATAGCAATATAGCAACCGGTATTATTTTCTGGCCACAAATAAGATATTTAACTTTTCTAAATTGATTTTTGATGGTACGCTAAAAACTTGATAGTAAACACAAATTTTTAATGTATCCAAGATTTATTCAACTGATTTTGAACAAACACAAGAATTCGCCAACTCACACATTACTTTACCCTTGCTCCTATCCACACTCAAAAAGTTTTTAGCAATATGAACAGGGTTTCTAAGGGTTATACTGGGGTAGAAATACCATTGTTTCCATTAATGCTTGTTCAAGATCAAACAGTTCAAGGTGAAGGATCAACACACCCGCTGAGTCCCATCACACACCCAATAATGCTCCTCACAACTTCTCAACCACAAATTTCACAAACCTATGGGAGAAGAACTTACAGTAGAGATCTCAGGTTTCATCCTAGATCTCCTACCACACCCATGTATCTATAAGGTTGTCTATTTGGTAAGGATGACAATGATGAGGGTCAGCCACTACCGTATCTAGCTTAGAAGGTGACGTGACGAGGTAACATAAATAAGACCCAATCCATGGCAACACCATCGGGCCTAGTTCTCTAAGATCTAGCTATGCAGTGGTCTCGGGTGCCACTTTACCATGGGGATACTTTGTTCGACTTTGTCCGAAGGGTATTCACAATGCCCTCGATTCACCTCTCCCAAGATTTAACACACTTGGAAGTAATGAGGCAAGTATGCAACTAACTCAATTGATGGCATTATGTACAAAATTATTAGAAAGGGTTACTAGCTTGGAGATTGAATTGAAGCGTACCAAATATATGGTGCCGCTTATACTATATCAAAGGTGAAATAGTTAGAGCAAAAAGCTAAGTCCGGCTTAAAAGAAGGGCAAGATTTATGGAATCGATGGTGAAGATGATTTGGAGGATCCTTCCAATAGGGCTGAGGATAGATGAACATGATCAAGATCCAAACATTACATTGGTACAAGATGACGAGATTCGGGGAGGTATGAGCATGATATGGGTCTTGAAACATATTTTGATATCGCTAAGGAAGTTTCTACCACCAACCAAGCATTACCTGGTGCATCGTTAGTACCACAACCTACAAATGCTACCGATGTTAGTAAGTATAAAAGCATTGGTCTACATCAAGAAGTGCAAGAAGGATAAGGGAAAAGTATTATGCAAGAGTCTGAGCAACCAAGAAAGTTCAAGAAGAGAGTTCATGTACAGATGAGTCTTGATCAGAAAATGGCTCAGAGGGTACATGAGGAAGACCAAGTGAAATTTCTGGAAGAGCAAAAGATTGAAATAGAAAGACTTGAGAGAGAAGAAGTTAGTGATGCTGCATAGGTTGTATATTGGGATAATATTCAAGCAATAATTGATGCTGATGCTGAATTGGCAGAAAGAATTCAAGCAGAGGAAAGAGAAAAAGTATCTATTGAAGAGAAGTCAAGAATGCTAGTGGAACTAACTGCAACAAGGAAGACGTTATTTGCAGAACAAAAGGCTAAAGAACAGAGGAGTAAACCACCTACTAGAACTCAACAAAGACAGACCATGTGTGTTTACATGAAGAACATGGCTGGATACAAGATGGTGTATTTTAGAGGTAAAAGTTTTGCTGAGGTCAAGGAAATATTTGACAAGGTTTACAAACAAGTAATCATATTTCTTCCCAAGGAAAGTGAAGTTTAAAGAACAGTTCCTAAGTTAGCAGTTGGAAGTTCAAAAAGGGATGCAGATGAAGAACTTAATTAAGAAAGTTCTAAGAGGCAAAAGGCTGGTAAAGAGTCAGAATCAGTTGAAGAACAAAAAGGTAAAGAAGCTGATGAATTGTTGATAACGCTACACGCGTCGTTCGGGGTCAAAGGAACTTGTCGAAAGTGTTTTTCAACAAATAGGCAAAGGAACCTAATCGTTGTAGTGTAGTTACTACGCTAAGGTCAAGGAAGATTATTTTTATCTTTTTATGTTTTATGAAATGGAAAGTAACGAATCTCGGGTTTGGATTTGGGGGTTGGTATTTCTACCGATTACTCTATTCGTCTAATTATCTAATCTAAGGTGTATGTAGTCTATGTCTAATTATTGTGTGCTCGGATGATGATTTAAAGATGTGTTTACTTAGGTTTTATTACTCCTTAATTATCTCCTATTGGTGGTTGAATTCTCACATCCTTATTCTTAATCTGGTTGTGTGTCTAAGGCGTAGGGTATGCGCTTATCCCTACTCTTTGAAACTACCAAGGTTAATGACTACAAAATCTCTAGGATTTATAAACTTTAACTCTAAGGTACTCTTCTGATGGTTTAGCCTACAATGACTCTAGGTACTATAAACTAAGGTTCACAAAGATTAATCAAGCATTAACTACACAACGAATGACCTATCGTAATACTAGATCATTAACAATTAAGATAAGAGACAACCAATCAATATTCAATAATTAAGTTTCATATTCCTAAGCAAACACACAAGTAAATTAGTCGGACATGGAAAACATGCAAGCATACACACAAGTAATTGAAGACATAATTGAATTAATGAAGTAAAACACTTATCTTGATGTAAGATAGGGTATGGAACCCTAAAATACTATACAAGATAGCCTTGGTTCGATTTAGGTTTTTACTCCAAAAGACTACACACCAAAACTAAAAATTCGATTCTATATATAACAATACAAATGCGACGGTCACCTTTTGATTTTAGACGCCGGGTCGCTGTCATTAGGGTTTCGCTTTCACGCAGTCTTGCGGACGGCGTCACCTTGTTTGGACGTCCTTCTTCGGTCTCCGACGTCAGTTCGATCAAATCTAGGTCGTCCAGTTGCGACGCCCTACTCTTTAAAACCTTGGCCGCCACTTGTAATAAGCAATTTGGCTACCGGAGCCGTTCTGCGAAACCGACGGCGGCCATCGATGAAATCGACGCCGCCCTTCGCCAGCACCGAGTGTCTCGACTTGACTTTGGCCATTTTCTTCGTGATATTCGCTTTTCGTCCTAATATGTCATTCCAGCAATTTGCCTTCAAGAGACCTAAAAAGAAAAGGAACGATATTAAGTAATAACGGATACAAAAGTGATCAAATAAGGGCTTAAATGACCCTCAAAAGGTACATTTTAAAACCTTATCAAATATCCTACACTTGGTATTTGCTTGTCCTCGTAAATGTGCTTTTGCCAATTAATTTATAAGTTAGGGGTCATGAAGCATTAGTTTAGAACAATTCACAACACATATAAGCCCCACAAAAGTCATAACAAGCACGGAAATTACATACTAGCACCTCACATGAGGTGTTTGGATACTCACATCTCTCGGGTGTATATGAAATATACCAAGTTGGAAATGGAAGATAAACACTCATTAACCGGTCTTAGTACATAGATTACCATAGGCTTGAGACTAGATCAAACCTCCATCGCTTTGACGTAAGCACCTAGGAAAGACTATCCAAGAGGTCTTTTAAAGGGTTGTAATGATAGGCTTATGGTAGGGAAACAAAAGGTTTGGTGGGATTGGCTATTTAGTGTTGGCAAGTCAAAAATCTTTATGTTACAAGCATGTGAAAATGCGCTGTTGCCAAGACTCGACACTCTAAACTCTAGATAACTGAAACAAACAAACATGAATTTAAAGATAGATGTAGGATGGTAGCCCGTTATTTATTTTTATTTCTTTTAACACTCTATTTTTTTTTTCTTTTTCTATTTTTCTATTTCTTTTCATTTTTTTTCATACACTTTTACTCTACCATCCTCTATTATAACATCAAAATAATAGGGATTTATAGGCACATCCCTACACTTGAGTTTTTATTACTCTAACACTAATATGACCTGAATTGAAAAGATTAAAACACTTGGAGTACATTATTATGCAAATAAAGGAATTTGAATTTAGCTCCCTCTCCGTCATTTCATAAATTTAACTTTTTCCATGAGTCCCAATCGTCCCAAAACTGTGTACAAAGGATATGACTTGACTTAGCAACTTATGCAAGCAACTAGATAATTGAACTAAGGGTTTAGTGTGATAACAATAATGCACTAAAAGTGAGTGCATACAAGGTAGGCTAAGGCGATTTGGGTGTACATTTGGGGTAAACAATGCTCTTCATTGATATTCCGAAAACCTAAACATCACAAGAACCGCTGAAAAGGATAGGCTCAGGGGTTAACTAGGGGTATCGTACTAAAGATGAGTACAAGCGAAAGGTGTGGGGAATTACTCAACCGATGTGGAAGAAGTAATTATATTACGGGTATCAAACAAGGTTTATCCTAATGCCTCTTATCATTTAGTTATTCCTAACTACACAAGTGTAGTCTTACTAGCGATCTCGGGATGTATCACAAAACAAGTTCTAGAATCTAATATACTACCGGTTCACACTCTAAGCATTAAAGATGAATGCTTCAATTCCTACTAATCTAAGGGCGATCCTCACATTTTTGGTGGAATTTAAGTGGTAAAGGGTTTTTGTGCTAGTCACATAATTTCCTATCCATGAGACGCTTTATTAAGACTAATGGCCCACTCCTATATGTCATGAAAAAATTTTAATTTGGTGCCAAAATTACCCTAACCGACATTTTCTCATGGTTTATTATACAAATGCAATTGGACAAAGCAAATAATCAAGGATAAGCATAGTTTCAAAGTTCCGTTTATTTTCCTCTCTCACTTAAATTGAACATTGTCCCCAATGTTCCCCGAAAGTATCAAAGTTATGATAATGGAAGGTAATAAAAACGAAAGAAACTAGTACTCCTCTGATTAGCTCGGTAGGATCCGTGTGAAGTAGTGGTTAATTCTTTCTTCAAGAAGATGTTTGCGGAAAAGCTCCTTCCAATCTGTATCTTCTTCTTGATAAATAAAACACGCATACTTTTAAGAAAACAACCAACCCAACGCATCAAACCGAACAAATAAAAATCACAAAAAGATGTAATTCCAGACTTAAATAAGATATAATGCTTGTGGAATGGACATTTGCATTTTCTGAAAATTAAGACCGAAAATTAAAAAATTTATAAATAGTACGAAAAAGAGAAAAATAGTTGCTTTATTCTCCACGACCGCCGTTAAGCACCCGACCACAGTTATCATGACAGGAACTGGTCATGCGATTTTCTCGAAAAATTTCAAAACTTTTTATCTTTAAAATCGAAAATTTTAAAACATCCATTATGACTCGATACAAGCATTTGACTCGAACAAACACGCATGTATATCTTTTAATTAATTTAAATTCTCATGTTTACGTTTCTTTTGAAAACGTGTGTAATCCTCCCTACACTTATCCCTTATGTAAAATACCTTTATATGTAATTAAGACGAGGTTAAAGACAAAATAAAGCATTTTTACAAATTTAAACATGAGAATAAACAATCACTAAAAGATATATGACATACAAATAAAAAAATAAAAACAAATACACATGGGTTGCCTCCCAAGAAGGCGTGCTTGTTCGCCACGGAGCTTGACTCTACCCTTATTTAATGGATGGGAGGTTTTCCTACACTTGTTTAAGGTGTAGAGCGATACAACAACCTTAGGTAGCAATTTTCCATGCGAGGTGAAGGTGTGAATGGCTTCCTTCATCCTAAACCAACCGGACTAAATTGGTTGATGGGTGGTTTCCTTTTGTCTCCTAGATGTATATCTAAGGATGGAAAAAAGATTGAGGTTCCTACTTCATCAACACTAGAAATTCCTAGAACTAAGAGTAAGACTGAGACTACAAGTATTCAAACCTATATTCTCTAGTTGCGTCTGGTTCAAATGTTCTACCTCCATCGGGATTCCTAAAGTCTTCTACTCACTCTGTAAGTCACGCATGTGTATGCCTTAAATGATGGTGGGACTTGTGGGATACCATGGTCTAGACTTTCACCTTATCCTCAATAACATTCACATCATCTATGCTCGTCATGTGTTATATCCTTAGGTAGTGATGAAACCAAACCTAGTAATTGATCCAACTCATGGTTTAATGCTTGGTTGCTTATCATAATATTTTCACAAATTTGGTCAAGCTTCTCCTAAGGGCCTCACTAAAAATAGTTTCTAAACATGGAGGTTGTTCACGAAAGTCTATCCTAGGTGAAGGCTCATACAAAGCATAGGTTTCACTAAATGATGTATTTTGTGGGCTTGATGGAATGGTGAAACCCTCAAAAGGTTTAATGACTTGGTTACTTTTTCCAAGGTACTCAATGGGCATATATATCCCTTCTCTTTACTTTCCCACCATTCTGAATAATCCGCTTCGGTAATATCATATTTTTTCATGAAATAACCTAATAAGCGGATATAGTGGATTCATTCTCCATAATGGTGAACGGAAGAGTCAATGGACAGGTTTTACGAACAAAGGCACAAAGAAGAGGGATAGACTACAAGGAAACTAATAAAAGAAAAATCTCACTTGATAGGAATCTTGTGAGTAGACCTAAACGAGATATAAATCAAACCTAAACAATAACTATTCCCGCCAGCGGGCGTAAAAAACTTGATAACGCTACACCGCCGTCGGGTCAAAGGAACTTCCTTTTCGTCAAGCAAGTTTTTCAACACCCTAGGCAGTGAACCTAATCGCTGTAGTGTAGTATTAGGGTAAGCCACGGGAATTGATATCGTTCTCTATGGGAATAGGAATGCTACTGAGAAGTTACTACGCTAAGGTTGGGGTTGAGGAAGATTATTTTTTATCTTTTTATGTTTTAGGAAAGGTACTTAATCTCGGGTTTGGATTTGGGGTTGGTATTTCTACCGACACTCTATTCGTCTAATTATCTAAACTAAGGTGTATGTAGTCTATGTCTAATTATTGTGTGCTCGCATGATGATTTTAAAGATGTGTTTACTTAGGTTTTATTACTCCTTAATTATCTCCTATTAATAGTTGAATTGTCACGTCATATTCTTAATTCGCTTGTGTGTCTAAGGTCGAGGGCGCTTATCCCTATCTCTTTGAAACTACCAAAGGTTAATGACTACAAAATCTCTAGGATTTATAAAATTTAACTCTAAGGTACTCTTCGGATGGTTTAGCCTACAATGACTCTAGGTAGTATAAGCTAAGGTTCACAAAGATTAATCAAGCATTAACTACACAACTAATGACCATCGCAATACTAGATCATTAACAATTAAGATAAGAGACAACCAATCAATATTCAATAATTAAGTTTCAAATTCCCTAAGCAAACACATAAGTAAATTAGTCGGACATGGAAAACATGCAAGCATACACACAAGTAATTGAAGACATAATTGAATTAATGAAGTAAAACATTTATCTTGATGTAAGATAGGGTATGAAACCCTAAAATATTGTACAAAGACGCCTTGGTTCGGTTTAGGTTTTACTCCAAAAGACTACACACTTAAAACTAAAAATTGGATTCTATATATAAGATTACAAATGCGAAGGCCACCTTTTGATTTGTGACGCCGCCGGGTCAGCCATTAGGGTTTCATCTTGGCCACGTTAGTCTTAAGGACGGGCGTCATGGTTTAGACGCCATCCTCTTCTCTCACGTCAATTCTGGATCAAATCTAGGCCACCGAAGCTAGCCTTACCTTTTAAAACCTCAAGCTCTCACTTGTAAATAAGCAATTTGCTACTGAGCCACACACAAAGTTGTCTGACGTGGTGTCAGGATTTGTGCCCACCATCCCCTTCGCCAAAGCAGCCGAGTGTCTTGATTCTTGACTTTGGCCATTTTCTTCAGATATTCGCCTTTTCATCCTAATAAGTGTCATTCGAGCAATTTGCCTTCAAGAGACCTAAAAAGTGAAAACGATATTAAGTAATAACGGATACAAAAGTGATCAAATAAGGGCTTAAATGACCCCTCAAAAAGGTACATTTTAAAACCTTATCAATTGTCATAAGAAGAGCTACAATAGATGATGATAATAGTTCCAGAAGAAGGAATGAATGTTAAAGCCTTACAAACCAAGTATCCAACTATAGACCGGTAGATTTATTCTTAAGGCATAAGGAAGTACTGGAAGATCATCAGAGTTGGAAACCATTATGAGGTATATCAGTTTTTTATAGATATGTTGAAAGATTTTGACAGGGATGACTTAAAAAAGCTGTGGAGTCTGGTTAAAGAAAAGTTCAACTCAACAGAACCATTAGATGAAAAAGAAAGAGTGTTATGGGTAGAGTTGAAAAGAATGTTTGAACCAGATGCAGATGATGAATTATGGAAATTTCAGTTTGCTATTCATGATTTGACATGGAAATTGTATGATTCATGTGGAGTGCATCATGTGTCTACAAAAGGTGGAATGGATATTTACATGCTAGTGGAAAAAGAGTATCCATTGTCAAGGGGAACACTCACTTTGATGATCAATGCAAAACTCTTAGTGGATGAGCATAATGAGATGGCAAGAGAACTGTGTGAAGATATGCATATAAAAATCAAGATAATGAAGTATTTAAGAATCCTTCAAAGTAAAAGATTTATCTAAGAAACTTGATGATTTTGAGGTAAATCAAGTTTAAGGGAGGATTGTTGGGAATTAAAAGTCTTCATACTTAGTACCGTTGCCAAGAGTTAGTACTATCAAGCCAAGAGTTAGTATTGTCAAGTTACAACTGCCAAGCACTAATCAAGAGACTACTAGAGTAAGTTAGTACTAAAAGTATTAACTTAAGACTGCTGATGAAGATTAAGATTGCTAAAGTGATAAAGACATGTCAAGTGATTTGTATTGAATTATTCAATGTATATTCTATATAGTTAGAAAGATATGTATATTCTATAGAGTTAGAAGGATATGTATAAGATTAATATTATAGAAGATTTGTAGTAATCTTGTAAAGAAATTCTTAGTGTATAAAAGGAGATCCAAGGTTATGGTGTTTCAAGTTTTGATATATAGCTTCAAGGTTGTAAACCCTAGTAACAATAGATTATTCGTGTTATTGATAATAATATTGGAGATTTTCCTGTAATATCATTGTTCATACAGCCATCTGTCTCATTAATATTCTTCTAAGTATTAAGAGTAGATTCAAGATACTTTTAGTATTTACAAAGTTTCTAACATAGTTGTTTTGGATTTATCCAAAGTAACTCAACCTTTACAAGCTAAGGAATTGATCGTGTTTTTGGGATCAACAAGTTACTTATTAACTTGTCCAAAAATGTCACTTTTCTTATTATATATATAGAATCATGTTTTTGACCCGATTAAGGCATCGCATTAAACGCTTGACTAAGCTAAGTATTTTTAATGGAATATATATCATCATAGGTCAAAATATTATGTTTTATGAAGGTATATGAATTTTGGTGGATTTTTATTATGGTTTAGCCATTCTCAAGGCTCTGCCAAATTGGGCTCTTTACTGACTTAGAAAGTTTATTTAGGTGTGGTCCAAATGAATGTTTCATGCTTTAGGCCTGTAGGAGACTCATTCTAACACCTAAATGTAGTCCCAAATCAAGTTTCAAGTCCATAGTTGCAAGTGTGGTGGATTTATGACCCAAACATGCCACTTAAACATTTTCTAAAAGTTATGTTATGACACTAAGTTCCATTTAAGAAATTTTAATGGCCAAATGGAGTAACCAATTTTAAATTCTATGGGCTGAATAGAGGACTCTGAGTACTACAATTTAGACCCAAGAAACGGATTAAAACATGCATTTTTGACCAACTTATGGTCCAAACAATATAACCTTTCAAAATTGCCGCTTTAGTGGGCTGAGTACTTAGTTTCTAGTCTGTTGTACTTAGGCTCAAGAACCATGTAAAATACACATGTTTTACTAACTTATGACCCCAAAATTTAGTACTTCGTTTCCCTTTTGTAAATTTTTAGGATACTTTTAAATAATTTTTAGTGTAGAATTTTATTTTCCCTTGTTGATCTAGTTATTTTCATAATTAAATATAATATAAATTAGGGGATTTATTAGGTCACTAGATTTACAACACAAGCTTAATAGAAAGATAGAGAGGCGATTGAACAAGTAAACAAACACACACACGCTAAGGTTAAGACCGTTATATACGTGAGTATGAGTGAAAGGAATAAATTGAACAACCCAACCTTCAAAATGAAGGTTTACAGTATATAGGCAAGGAGCTGGGCAACACCCCACTCCTTCCCTTTACCTTATTGGACATGGGCCTAAGCTCATGGCCTTCTACATAAGCTTAAGGCTAATAACAAACATAAAGGCCATAATTAAGCTACCTATTACATATTAATTACTAACACTTGATTATGGTTTAGGAGTGATTCCAACAATCTCCCCTTCAAGTGTTGGTGGTGAAAAACGGTGAAGGCGCTTGATGTAATAGTAGCTTTAACGCCTCACATTCTTCTTGTGAGAAGAATTGAGTCAAACCATCTCCCTGTTGTAGCGAGATAGTTTTCTTGAAACAAATATGCTTTGACGTCATCTTTAACTTTGTTTTGATAATTGTTTTGTGATGAAAGCGATAGTATGTTGTTATCTTCGTGATCAAGTTCACCTCAGCTTCACTGTCTCCACGCCTTTCTCCAATATGCTCACACACTCTTTAACGTTGGATTACGGACGATGAAGTTCTTTAAGTCTTTAACTTTGTAGATTCTTTGATTTGACGAAGAATCATTTCTGATTTTGTGTTGCTTTAAGATAGAACTTCTTTGATGATGTTGTTGTGTAACAAGTGGAGAATCTGACACGATCATTCCGCCTCCAGAGCCCATAAGAAGTAAACATTAAAACGGTTAGTAATAAGCGGATTCCGCACTTTACAAGTTTGAACTTCGAGAGTGTTGACAAAGATAGTGTGAAACACAACTCTAATTCTACAAAGGCCGCTCCGAATCGGAGTCCCACAGTGAGATAACATGATGTACCGGCACCTACGATTCAGATGAGTCAGGCACCAAGCATCACCTCAATGATCAGACCGCTTGAGACCACTTGCTAATCCACGGGAGTTGCCGGTTTACCTCGCCGTCGTATCGTTTGATGTTGACCGGCAGGAGTTTCTATTCAATCACCGAGGATCACAAATGTAACCTCTCATAAATGTTCTCACATTGCTAAGATCTCAGAAGGACTTGATAATGTACCACTGAAATTTTTATTGTTGAATGTCAAGTGATGAAATGTCAAGTGTACCTAAGAGATCTTTAGATGAATCTCATGGCTCTAGACTCAATAGTGCTTTTGGTTTTCCGATGGAGACTAGGAGAGGGTCTCCTTCTTCAATACCAGGAATCTCTAAGAGAAAACCGATAGTTTACGTAGGGTTCCCTGTGAGAATGAAACAAGCTTCTGTTGAGAGAAACTTGAGTGGCTAAAAAGGTTTAGTGCATGCGTCACTGGGTCCATGACGACTTTTAATCTTCAATACCGGTGTCATCTAGTGACAACCAATAGTATATGAATTGAACCCGTGTTCGTTCTAAGTTGAATAATCTGGAGGGCTATTTCTTTTCACCCTTTTCTTTGCATTTCTTTTAATTCTTCAACTCCTTTTTTCTCCGATTCTCATTTTCTCCTTTTATAATCATACCTAAGGACTTCTAATTCTAACTATTGGTAGTGTCCTTGGTAGATCCTCCGCTCAAGGATCATAGGACGGTTATTCCTAACCTTAGTCACCTTATAACTCCATGACTAACCTATGTTGCCATAAAACCATTTTGAAGAAAATATCTCAACGGGTTTGTAAATGAAAAACATGTTTGAACCACTGTGAGAGTTTTATCTTTTAAATACCTCCACATGTGCTTTAGAGTTTAGACGTAAATTCATCGGGAGAAAGAGTTCGACTTTGAATTGATCGACTCAAGATAGACATTCCCTCATGAGACACGGTTACGCGGGCATAGTTAAAGAGTTGCATTGTCAGCCTTTAGGTGACAACTAGCTCTAATAACTATCTTGAAGGTGTGGACAACCCCGAGAGGTTGTCAAACCCGTCAAGGTTCATGTCTACCAAGAGTTTCTCTAATGGTACATTCTACCGGACAAGTCCTTTATGACACGCTTACATTACTAGAGAACTAGCTTGAAATTATTACCCGCCCCGACAAGTCTTTTTCAGTTACTAACGCTAAGTATCGCTTCATTGGTTAAGTCTTTTCACACTAGAATTCAACTAGCAATACACAACATATTTCTTATCACATATTTTCTCCCCCTCAAAATGGCATATAAAATGTTATTTTTGAAAAGTTTAATAAATATGACCATTTCAAGTGTTAGGAAGAATGACCATCGTGAACAATTGTGAACAAAGATTTAGTCATACTCTCAACAAGTGATATAAACGGTTGAGGTTTTGAAAATCATAAGGGAAAGTACTTGTTCTTTGAGCAAAACCTTGAAAAGTGAAAGGTTTGATAGGTTTTACTCAAAAGTAAGAAGCTTCGCTCCTTTTATAAGGATTGTGGCATCAGCGTAACGTGGTCCTTTATTTACAAGTACGGTTGTACAATTAAATGTGCCAAGCCATTATGATAATAAATCATACATCCAAATTTATAATGAAAGAAGCAGTTCAGGGGTACCGTGTAGTCCGTAAATGTCGCTAGAGTGTGACCGGCGAAAGCTCGATGATGTTTCTCCGGGTCAATCACCAACATAGTTCGCAACTGAATTGATCCCTTCTATACAACCTGCATCAATCATCGTGATGATACTTTCACATCCCTTCGATCCTCGAATTCCATCGCTAGGAGACCTCGATCTTTGGTGTATATCCTTCAACCGATAAGCCAATCCGTCCCTAACCATCTTCAAAGTGTGATCCCCAAACTTGTGAAGATCTATACACGCCATCAAGCAATTTCTTTTAAGTTCACGGACTAAACGACGTAATGGTTTTGCCGATGAGTGTAAATTGTGGAGAGCTGGTTGATGTCGGGAAGATCAAGTCGCTGGGTGGAGTGAAGTTGACACGTTTGATAAGATTCAACTGCCACCGGAGATCTTCTAACGCTTTGATGTATGTTCGATGAAGATGAGCACCGACTTGATGAATTAATGCTACTCGCAAGGAGAATTATCTCATACGCACTCACTTTGGCAAGGTATTGCATGATGTCGTTGATAGACAAATTCTCAAAGTCACTTCGAGAATGCAAATCTCTTTCTCTTGTCTTTGACCACAACATTCTTGAGATAAGTGTAGTCCCATTTGGACGAAAGATCAACGTGTATGATGGCAACGATGTTTTAGTAATCAACACCCATGCTGAGAGATTCTCTCTGATCTCGGGCAGCCTTCAGAGTATTCTTCTGCCCAGCCAATGATGAACTCACACATTGCAT
The DNA here is from genome assembly GCA_910596185.1 of Chrysanthemum makinoi. Lineage (NCBI taxonomy): Eukaryota > Viridiplantae > Streptophyta > Magnoliopsida > Asterales > Asteraceae > Chrysanthemum > Chrysanthemum makinoi. Next base: position 226,419,055 of record OU343223.1, on the reverse strand, counting down.
CTTCATTGAGTAAGCTTCCCACTTTAATGGAAGAACAAGGATTAGCATCTTTCCCGGCGAAGCAAGCATTTTTAAATTCTCAGTCACTGAATGGAAGTGTCGCAGATGTAGCGATATGTTCTGACCGATCCGATCCTGATCATTGATCCTGAAATGATCTGATCGATTGATTGATCTCGATCTTTTCCATAATTGAAGCTTCATTCTTGATTCACAAGAACTCGATTTTCATTATCTTTACTTTGAACTTTTCGCATTTTAGCATGCTCCAAAGTATTACCGCTTCACTGATTCGCCCTTCATCGTAGGGAGTGGAATTGACAAGTGTAGAAAACCATTCAAATTCCTTTGTTGTATCTTTCATCTAGATACCTCGGCGCTTCTTTCCTCCTTTCCTTTTAGGTTGAGGGTCTCCGGTTTCAGACTTTGTTGTTAGCTCATGGTTTTTCATCGCCACCACCGTGATACTCAAAGTGGTCACCGTTTTGAGTCCGGTGGTGTCTCGAATCCTGAGGTTTATCGCCAGAAGAGCGAGGAGATTTTTGTTGAATGGAGTCCTGTGGTGGATGCATTGAGGCTTCAAATCAGATGATTCACCGACTTTTGTGCTTTAGGCTCTTATCCTTATCTTGATCTTTGTTTCGCTGCCTTCTGATGTTTGCCTTTCAGCCTCTTCTCTCAATGATGACTTGAGTTGGTAGTCCAGCAATGCTTCAAACAGTTTAGTTTCATGGGAGGCAAACGTTCTGAGGCTTGTTGACATTTGCGCTACAAACAGCCGTACTAATTCATCATCCAGAAGATTGTAGTTTCAATGGATTGATGCTCAAATTCATCGGAGTTGATTTCATGGCTTGTGGCAAATGTAAGAGATTCGATAAAGTTGTCCGGAATACATCTCTCTTTGTCAGCTTCGAATGACCTCCATTAAGAACTTGTGAGTGTATCCTTTATCATCCATGCTTCCTTGAAGATCATCCTTCATAAGCTTCGTATATATCCTTTCAACTTGCATCTTGTCATTCTCATCATGAAGATACGTTATCCGATCACGAGGAAAGTCAACCTTCCTCAGGAGAATATCTTTTCCTGACTCGCTTGACGCTTTAACGATTCGATTCTTAGATTGAGAGATCCAAGATGGAGTGGCTTTTACTGACCGATGATGATTTGGTTGATATCTTTGGTGGTGAAGAGTGAGAAGAAGAATCGATGATGATGAGATGAGGAGACTCGGGTCCTTTGGTGGTTCGAAGTTTCTTCCTTTGATCGCGCATGACTATCTAGAAGAAACGTATCATACTCAACATCTTCTTCATTGCTAGACTTAGCTTGTTCATCGCTTTGGCTTTGGTCAGTTTCTTCATCGCCTTTACCTCTAACTTCTCGATTCGTTCTTCAAAATCATACTCAAGAGTATCTTCGACACGTTCGTTGTTATACCAAAGTGGTGGCACTGCATCCCTTATCGGGTTGATTAACCGTATCGTGACCGGTGAAGGTTGAGCCGCACAATTTGACCCTTCGCCACCCATTTGTTCTTTTGCAAATTCTTTGCCACTTTGGAGTCTCAAGGAATTTGAACTTCTTCTATGAAGTATCCAGCTTGCTTTCTTCTTCATCCGAGCTTTCTTCATAAGGCACAAGTACAGGAGTCTTCCCTTTTCCTTTGTCACCTGGTGGACTTGGAGGTTTAGCCGAATGAGGTGTGCAGCGTGATTCGTGTAGAAAGTCTCTTCATCTGATCTTAGCCTCCTCATTCTCTCGTCCATTAGCTTTCTCGCGGTTCGTGCTTAGATACGGGAATAGGAACAACTTCCTTTATGGAATCGCCCCTCTTTCAGGAGGATTCCTCCCTGAAACATCCTCGACTAAGCCATAGCACTTCGTTATCGCCTCTTCTGTTCTCCTCAGATAGGTGTTCCAGAAGACTTTCATCGAGATGACCAACTTTGCCTTCTCTTACTGCTACTTGATACCTTTTGTATGTTTCAAGCCTTTTGATTTCATTTGTCGAAGGTGATCGTAACACAAAGACCCCGCTTTTGTTGATCATTCTTGATTCCGACGATAGGATGGGTTCACCAACATGTCGGATTGTCGTCATTGAGCCTTTTGGGAATATCGATGAAGTTCAAGTTCTCGATCAACAATTTCGTATCCGACATAGGGAATCTTTGAGCCAAGTTTCTTGTGAAATGACGTCATGTCTTCCCAAAGGCTTCAATTTCATGTCCTTTTGTTGATTAATGACCGAAGATTTTAGTTCCATGAGCTTGGGATGCCTATACCACTTCATTTAATTGTGAGAGGGTTCTCCACGGTTGAGGAATGTTCTTAAGCTCCACAGAGTGCTTAGTGATTATCCTCAAGCTTCATCATAGCCAATATCAATCGAATTGAAGAACTGCCTCTCTAGTGGCAAAGAAGTCGGTCAATGGATCTCGTGAATAAGGAGAACGTTCTAGATCCGTGTGATGGTGACTTGTTTGTGATTTAACGCCACCTTCATCAAGACTTTGACCTTTGATCCTTTGCATTGAATTCCTTAATGTAGATCTGCACCTAGCGAGTGTGAAAGCATGTTATGGTAACGATGATTCCTTAGAATATCCACAAATGATCAAGCAAGAAGATTCAAAGCATGTGAGGGTTTCAAAGTCACTCTGAGATTGTTCTTTAATCTTTCTTGATAGCCATTAGGAAGATATCAAGAATTGTGAGAACCTTGTGCATCCACATTCAAAGTACCATGTCATGATCCAAATAACATTAGCCAAAAGAACCAACATATCGAAAGACATAATGTTAGTCAACAGAAGGTTTTATTGTCTAATTATTGAATATACAGTGTTAATGATTGTTACGAGTCCTAAGTCACTTGTTTGTGCTATAGTCCAATGACGCCGAAGCGCTTTCAGGAGTTAGTTAACTTTAAGTTTTAAAGTTTATGTTATCACTTATTGTTCACAACATATCGCTTAATTTTATTAGTGACATTATTGGATTGGACGTTGTGATTCATTTATTTACAAGTTTGTATGCGAATAATTCATAATGAAGGTCAATCAAAGCTTAGGCATAGATATGGCAAAGTTACGCGAAAACGTGAATGGTATAGGGAGGCAAGCTTACGCGTAGGAATGGCCTACGCGTAGAAATGTTACGCCGTAGGAACAAAGTAACCTTGCGCAGAGCTTACGCGTAGGCGATAAAAACTTTACGCGTAGGCTTACCGTAAGAGTAGACCTTGCGCGTGAGTCATCGTTAATGATATCCTTCACGGATACGCGTAGTCCCATTGTAGAACTTACGCGCAACGCCACGCGTAAAATTTTCTACGCGATAACTTTCACGCGTAAGGTGATCCTTATGCGTAGAGTAACAAAGACCTTGATTTTGAGTTTTACGAGTAGCAAGCTCAAATAAAATTATCATATCATCAATCTTAACACATATTCATTCTAAAACAGATGGCATGAAAGCTTGTTTAACATTTACGCCAGAGAAAGTCATACGCTGTAAGTCAAAACCCTAGAGTTTAAGAATTATGCGATGATTTCTAACCATAGATTTGCACCAAACGCTCGGTAGGTCTTAGGTGTTGTGAGAGTCTAATAACCAAGTTTTAACACCTATTCTCTGAATCAAAAATACCCAAACTTAGAAATTAAACCCTAAATTCAATTTTATTCAATTAGAGTTTCGGTTGTTATAGGGCCTGGATTAATTCAACACAATATGAACATCACACAATAACCCTTTTGACCAAAACCATTCACATTTTAAAATACCCAAATCCACGCATAAACCCTAATTTTCAAAATTCAATTGAAGTTTCGTTCTTTGAGGATAAAATATCATTGATGTTATTAAACATTTTGACACTATCTTTTTAACCACAACACATAAACAAGATTATGGTTCATATGATACGCTGTGGAATACAAAATCAACCATAGTTTAAAATCTAACCGTTAATTTTCAAAACGATTTAAGACCATTGTTTGTAATCTTGTAGAGAACACAAAGACACTTACAAATTGAAGATCTAAAACACGGATTTTGAACGCTTTTTAAGCTGGATGAGATGGGTTTTAGCAATAAATGTGAAGAGTTAAGTTAGGTGGGATCTTTTATTGAAAAATACTTTCAGGTTTTGAGAATTTTAGTCCCTCCACCTTTTCCATTTACATCCAATGCCATTTAACTTCCGCTTTGTTATCAAACAAAAGATTTTAAGAAAGAAACTTAACAACACTCCCCCTCGACTTGATAAATGATGAATGGTTATATTATTTAGTCCGAGGAGTACAGTTTAACCAAACATTTTCCACCATTGATAAAAGATACAACCATTTAGAGTAACATGCAAGTACACGGATGTTTTGAAACAGCTAGTGTTTATTTCTCCCTCAACACTTGATCGGAAAAGTATCAATTTTGAAAGATTATAGTGTCGATGAAGAAATGTACATGCAATGTTGAAAGAAAAATAGATTAGAAGAATATTTTGTTGTTTTATCGTTTTATATTTTTGTATTTTGTTTTGAAAATAATATTTACAAAAGAGATGTTGGTGTTTGATGGTGTTTTAAGACTGCTTTAGGTGGTCATCCATTCTCTGAGTCAAACACCTCATACCAACCGTGGACCAACTCATTGAACCTAGCGGAGCAATGCTTTGGTGAGAAGATCTGCCAATTGGTTCTCACCACAAAATATAATTCAACAAGACCGGTCCATGATCCTTGATGAAATGATATCGCAAGATCGATGTGCTTTGATTCGAAAAGTTGAACTGAGTTTCACGAGATCGCAATGGCACCATTGTCGCAAAGACATTGGATTCTCGTCAAATACGTAACCATAGTCTTTGAGTTGTGTTCTCATCCAAATGACTTGAGCACAAACACGGTTACGGCTAAATATTCGTTGAGGACAGCGATGTACAACTTTCTTCGATTGCCATGACACCAGCTTTGTCACCAAGAAATTGTAAAGTTCCCAAGTGCTTTTCCGTGAATCTAAGCATCCTACGCGGGTCATTCCAAAAGTGATTAGTTCAAAACCGAATCCTTCGATACCAGAGCCCCAAATTAATGGTTCCCTTGATGTATCGGAGGATTCTTTAGCCTCGAGAGGGTTTCATTGGTCATGAACGATAACGAGAGCAAAGATATACGAAAGACAATATCGCCCATCGGCTGTTAGATACATGAGAGACCCAATGATACTACGGTATTTGGTCAACCAATTCCATGCAAATCGCCTAGTTTGGTATGAGCCATGGTGTGGCATAAGTGTCACAGCTATTCATTCCAAATTTGTGTAACAATTCAAGGGCATATTTGGACTGACTCAAGAAAATAATTATGGTGATTGATGAACTTGTAGTCCTAGAAAGAACGTAAGTTCACCCATCATGGACATTTCAAAATGTTTCTTCATTAGTTTTTGCAAAAGCGATTGAGTACTTTTTATGAGTTGACCCAAAAATGATGTCATCCCCATAAATTTGAACAATTAAAATATGTTCCCCGTGATATTGTATGAAAAGAGTTGGGTCGACCGAACATTTGGAAAAATTATTGGCAATGAGGAAAGATGATAACTTATCGTACCACGCCCGAGGAGCATGTTTGAGACCATACGAGCTTTGTTCAGTAGACATGGTTCGGCGGATCAACGAATCCTTCGGTTGGCGACATAAACCATTCTTTAAGTTGCCCATTCGAAAGCGCTTTGACGTCCATCCGAAAAGACCGTTATATTCATATGAGCCGCGAACGGAGAAATATCCGAATTTCAAGACGAGCAACGAGCAAAAGATTCTTCAAAGTCAATACCTCTTCCGACGATAACCCTTAGCCACCGTGACGGACTTATTTCGATTATGCTTCTCGATCCAATTTGTTTTTCCAAATCCATTTGAGACCAATGACGTAGTCCCCTGTTGGTCTTTCAACCAGTTCCCATACTTCAAGACGCTGAATTGGTTGAGTTCTTCTTGCATGGATTCATCCAGCTTGTCTTTGTCATTGCCTTTGATGTTTTTAGGTTCAGATTGGCATAAAGAGTGCAAAAATGCAATGTTCACCATCTGTATGGGCGTTGTCTCTAACGACTGGTTGAGTCGGGTTGCCAATAATATTTTCTAGAGGATGGTCTTTTGTCCATCTATGTGTGGAGGGTTGATGTTGGTATACATTGTGCAGATTTTGAGGATTCAAATGGCTTGTTGAAGATTCTGCGACATCTGGTGCAGCAGTCTCATTTGCAAACGGGTTAAGAACGCATTTGGATCAAAATCTGCAGGGGGTACTTCATCCAACATCACCGTTCATCATTGTTGGAAGCGGTTTGTTCAACCTGTTGTTGGAGTCAACTAGTGGTGCTTCTTCAACCGTAGTTGTTGTAGCGGTGTATCGTATAAGATTATTATCGTTGAGCAGCGAAACAACGGATACACCTGGAGCACGCTTCATCAATATCGTCACCGAACCGGAGCAAATAACCTTCCATTTGTTGACGAAAGTGTCGGGCTTTGTTCAATGATGATGGGGTTTGGGGAAGTTTGCTGCCAGTGTCGGTTCCAAGTTGTTATACTCGGCCATTGTGAAGAAGTTTTAATCACTTTCCCAAACTGACAATTGTTTTAGCGATTTAAACTTTGATGAAGTCCACATTTCTAACTTTTGAAGGTTTCAAGATGGAATTTGTAGATGAGCAAGAACCATACAAAGAAAATCGACTAATTGCGAAGATCCGTTCGAGGGTAACATGCCGAAATCAACAAGATCTTCTCATCGATGTAGACGCATCACACCAAACAAACCACGAAAGACAAATGAAACGATTTCCTAATGTTGTGGTCTTTCGGAATACTAATTACGGTGAATATGCAATAACGCGATACCAAGACCGTGTGTGAGGCATCATAACATCATATTTGGGTAACTTCACACAAGATCACCTGAATTCGGAGACGATAACTCCAAAGTGAGACGTTGCCAACGATCGTCTTATTTCTTCCCCCTAATTGAAGAAATTCAAGAAGGCATTGGGTTTTCGAAAAGAAGCATGTAGAAGAACAAGAAAGCAATGACCACCTCACACACTCTCCCCTCGATGTTTTAATGATTCAGAATCATACACCACGTAATGATGATGAATTGAAACATCAAACCATGTATAAGGAGACAGCGAAACCATGTATGTCCAATTGATCAACAAGTGAAGTACCAAAATATTTTGAGAGAGAGTCAATCACCGATAAAACATCTGTTCATTATGTTGATCATCAAATGTGTTGTTGTTGGAAAGTGCTTTTGATTCGTTATAGAAGATTCGTTGTTGTTGTAGATTCGTGTGTATCTCAAATTAGAGTATTATCGGTTGTGCAAAGGAAACATTCGATACATCTGAAGCCACTTTGGCGAATCTTTAACCGAGGAGCAAACAATGTTTCCAATTCATGACGATTAAGTACAATGGTGGAACAGCTGATGGATCATGAAATTTTTAACGGTGAGAACGGTCCTACACTGTTTTGCAGTAGAAGCCATATCTCTGTAAATTGATAGAAAAAATAAGGGGGCAAGGAAGAGAAAACATGGATCCCAAGTGTAACCGGGTTCCGATGTTAGAAGCATAAAGATGTAGTGTCAATTATCTTCTTGACACCTGAACATTCTATTTTGATGATTTCCTTTCCTCGCAGGGATGGATGTTGTTGGTATCCCACTTGTTTTGGTGCAAGTACTTTGTATCTGCTGTAGGAATCCACCTAAGACCACAGCTTTTGAAAATCCTACCCGCTGGTATCCATCTAAGGTAAGATCTAGGGATGTTGAAACTGATGTTGAAACTTCTTTGGGAAGAGTCTCGTCCTATATGGATCCACCTATTAGGTTCACAGCTTTTAAATTTAGATCAACGAGTTTATTTCTAACTGTTTGTTGAGTTAACTTAGGTTTTGGTTTGCTACTGTGTAGTGTTCAAGAATACACGCTAAGGTGATACACTAGGTCGTGAACCTAAGATTCCATCCTTTTGAAGAAGTGCCCTTTTTCTAGCCTTTTCTAGATCATAGTTCTTGTATGCGTCATTTGAATCATATGAATTTTAATTTTAATGCTCGGTTTAGACACAGTGTTCGAACTAATCCTAGATTTGCCAGAGCACCATATGTTGAGGTTTACAGAAACATGTATAACAAACAAGTTTAACAGAAACATGTTTAATGTAAATGTAAGCATTATTCATAGGCCATGAATGTGGAGTGACTGGTTTTATCAAATGATTATTCTCAACAACTTGGGAGGGAAACCGTGATTTTTGAACGTTCGATTTAAATGCAGTTGGTTGTCTAACTACGATGTTTTTAAAGGTTGTAGAGACGATTTCCCCAAGATTGTTGGTTTAGCAAAATTAGTATCCACACTTTTGTCAGTTAATCTTCTCAGTTTGTTTTGTAAAGCAACATGTGCAAGCCCCTTTGCTTGAATTTGAGCTTTTAAATGCTCATTTTCTTTTACTAATGTATCCACACGATTGCTTTGTTCATTTGAATACTCTGACCATTGTGTTCAAGAAAAAGATTTGTTTTGTAGTTTAAATTCAAGAGATGCAATGCCTCTAGTTTTGAAAAATCTTTATGAAACTGAGCAATGGTCTTTTAGAGAAGAATGTTTTCAGATTCAAGAGTTTGATTTGACGTTCACTGAATTGTTAACAAGTAAGGCTCGACATGAAAGTTGTTCGGACATTGTGCAACACACCGTCAACCTCTCCTTCATTACTAAATTCAGGTTGCTCAAGATGTTGTGTCGCATTTGCAATGAATATGATCAACAGATTGTACTCGACACATCCGTTTTGTGTCGTTGTCATAGGCGGTAAGATATCTTCCTCAACCATTTGTTCTTCGCCACAAGCGGGTCGAAGTTAAGTATGATATCTCCAGATTCGCTGGCATCCTTCTTTTCAATGCTACAACCTCATTGTCCCAGATACCGACAAAAGAATCACAAACATTCTCAACGTCCATTTGAGCATTCTTTCATGTACATCAACTTTTACCTTGAATGACTCGGGATATCGGAATTTGATGATGTCTCGACGCTTCAATGCCGAGCCAGAGCCATGTATCCTTCTTTCAATGCCACAAATGGATCTTTATGTTCAGAATCCATTTCACTCTCAAGCAGAAGAATCAGAAGAAAAGGTGCAAAGTCGATATAGCACACAGAAGGTCGATATAGTGAATTTCAATTTTCCTCCAAAAATAATTTTGAAAAATTTTGACTCTCAAAATTTGAAATTCACTATAAATTCAATTCTAAGGTTGTAAGAAAAATTTGAGTTATGACAATTTTGACGCTAAATTTGACCCGAAAATTTTGAATTTGGGCCCAAAAATTTGAATTTTGACCAAAATTTTCACAGTTGAACCAAAATTTGAATCTCACAGAAAATTGAACGTTTAGTCTCTCCGAAAAATTTGATTTTTTTTTTTTTTGATAACTTGTGTTGATGGATCTTTGTAGTCGAATGAACCTTTGTTGATGAAGTGTCCTTAGGCGTAGAGATCACAATAAACCAAGTAGGACTTATGCGTAAAAATACCAAAGTTACGCCGAACAATGAGAGTTACGCCAGGTTTAGCTTACGCGTAGCGGGGAAAATCACTAAAGTTAGCGCGTAAACAGTTAGCGAGAAACTTAGGCGTAGGATTACCTTATGCGTAACACTAGGCTTAGCGAAGATGAATCTTATGCGTGATGTTCTAAGCTTTATGCTTATGCGTAAGTTTAGGGTTTTATCTCAAGTGATCTTTACACTATCACGCTGCAAAAGATATCCAAAGTCGACGTATTTTCAGGCTTATCCAAGCAAGAAAACACGGAGTAAACCATGAAACTGAAGATCAAACCAAGGAATAAGTTACGCTAAGTTTAGGGTTTGATACGCGTAGACTTACTCGTGAAAATGACTTTTGCCCAAAGATGTTTCTAAACCAGATTTTTGTGATGAAATAGCTTCAATATCACCAAAATAACACAAAAGTGTGAAACTTGATGAGCCAAAACTCCTAAAACAGTTATGCCGTAGAAAACACCCTGCATAAGAACTAGCTTAAAACGATCCATGAGTAAAGTTTGAAACTTTTGCCAAAAACAGTTATTTTAACACCTTAAAACATTGAAAGTACAAGAATATTGGAGTAAAAAGTGTAAAAATATGTTTTAAGCGAACCAAAGTATCATTCGTTAGCCTTAGAGGACCAAAACCCACTTCAAAAGCAATAACGATTCACCCAACTATTAGGCGATTGATACCACTGTTAGGTCACTAGATTTACAACACAAGCTTAATAGAAAGATAGAGAGGCGATTGAACAATAAACCAAACACACACACGTTAAGGTTAAGACCGGTTATGCGTAGAGTATGAGTGAAAGGAATAAATTGAACAACCCAACCTTCAAATGAAGGTTTACAAGGGGTATTTATAGGCAAGGAGCTAGGGCAACACTCCTACTCCTTCCTTTACCTTATTGGACATGGGCCTAAGCTCATGGGCCTTCTACATAAGCTTAAGGCTAATAACAAACATAAAGGCCATAATTAAGCTACATATTACATATTAATTACTAACACTTGATTATGGTTTAGGAGTGATTCCAACATTTACATACATCCATATTACCTATTTCCCAAACACAAGTTTTAATGCATGATGTACAACGCTCTAAAGCAAGGTTTGGGAAAATATGTAAATATTATTGAATACGGGATGTAAATCCCCCTATAAATTAAAACAACTTGATCATTCCAACAAGAAATATGGCTATTTGAGAATTTTGAGACATTACCGCTTATAAGAATAATCCATTTTTAGGATTGATAACGTTGCTAGTACATTTTGTAGCCTTTTCCACTAAATTGTGAGGAATAAAGCCTTTTATATATAGAATATATATTTTATGCTTGAATTTTTTGCTATGAGTGTGCCTATGATTATGTTGATTCTAGAACTTGTGCTTGTTATATGCTATTAATGCCATAGTGAGATCACATTCGTGTGAAAAAGAGTATATTTAAGTGATAAGAGGAAACTTATGATTAAACCCAAATGGCCATCTGTTTATATCTAATGATCTTAACTAACCACATCGGTTGGTTAACTACTCACATGGACCCAATTTTTAGCACTTATTCTTAGCTAGATACTTAGTGTCTGGTGAGCGATCCTTTTCTTGTGATAAAATCTAGAAATACAAAAATATCTTATGCTTAAAACCTTAGCCTAACCCAAGTCACGCCTATCCTGTTGCTAGTTGTTTGTTGGAATGGAGCGTTTTTGATGATTACTTGTTGACCACACCTTGTATTATGTATGTGTCATTTCGAAAAAGACGGAGGTAGCTACCTTATTTGTATTTTGGCAAGATATGCTCATCCAAAGTGTGGGGTGATGAATGAAGGAAAGATATATGAGTATATATATATATATATATATATATATATATATATATATATATATAACAATATATATATACAAAAGGTAGGTGTGTGTGTGTGTGTGTGTGTGTGTGTGTGTAAAAAGAGTATTTGGGTAAAGGATAGGAAGTGATCTCAACCATGCAATCTATTAAATGATGCTAGATCTAGTAAGGTAATGTTTTTGATAATTTGAAAATTGAAGGTATAGTGTAACTTCTTTTGTTTCATCATAGGGTATTAAAGTCTCTTTATAAGTTTCCACTATGAACATTTAATAGACATTATGCTAATTTAAGTTTACATTTCAATTTTTTCAATGTAACTTGTAACGTAGATTACATTATGATGCATCATTTTTACAATTAAAGTAAACATTTGGAGGTATCAAATTTTTACTTAAAAAATAAAAGTGAGACGCATATTAAGAGCTTGATAAATCAATTGTCATTTATGACACATAGGTAGTATGACCGGAGCACATAGCTAAAACCAAGGTTGTCAGGATCGGGATCCTACCTAGGATCGTTTTTGGCTTTGCAAGATCGTGATCGTAGATCGATCGATCTTAAGATCCTATGAAAATGTGTATATTTTTGTATAGGGGAGAAGTTCTATATATCTCGCATAAGTCTACACTTAGTCAATTTGTATACTATATAACGCTAAAAATAAAAGAATGCCCATACTAAAGTTTACTTGGTAGAACAATAAATAAACCGCTTTTTGTTTATCCCTGCTTGAAATGTACATACGCAAGACTTAATATAAATTAATAAATCATATGTGTGTTGGTAAAATAGCATGGTTGTCGAAAATATTGTTAGTCATTATCGTAATAATTTTGTACTTAATTTAGTCAATGCTAACACTAATTTCCTACATGCGATCTGCCACTTTAAAACCGATTGGTCATTTGTGAAAACAATGAATAAAGTTCAAAAAAAAAAAATTAGTGATTGAGATTGGGCTTTTTTGAATCAAACATGGGGCTTAAATGCTTCACATAGAAGAAAAAGTCAAAAATGGTTTAACAACAGGATCGGATCGTAACGATCCTACGATCCTATGATCCGACCTATGATCTGAACGATCCTACCGATTTATGATCCCGCTGATCCCGATCGCTTTTTAAGTGTAGGATCGAGGATGCGATCCCACGATCGATCGCATCTTGACAACTTGGCTAAAACTAATTGATGGAAAAATCTATGATATTGACACAAACTGTGGCAAGAAATTTTATGTGTCACTTAAATTATATCATGAAATCAAGTGTGTCAAAAACATTAAATGTGTCAAGAAATTTAGTGTGTCACTTGAAATGTATCAAAAATTAAATGTGCCAAAAAACTAGTGTGTAACTTAAATATAACATAAAATGTGTCAAAAAATTAACTTGTCGCTAATATGTTTAATGAAATTATGTAGAAAAAATAATGTATCAATAAAAATGTGAAAGAATAATGTGTCAAGAACTTAGTGTTTCACTTGAAATCTATCATGAATGAAATCAGTGTGTCAAAAAGAAAACTTTGGCAAGAAACTCTATGGTACAGTTGAAACATAAAGCATTAAATTAAGCAAAAAACTTATGTCATTTTAATATATCATGAAATCTAGTGTGTAAAAATAGTAGCGTATCACTTGATATATATAATGAAACTATATGTGTCAAAAAAAGGTTAGTGTGTAAAAAAATAGTATCATTAAAAGAATGTATCAAAAGACTGTGTCTTTAATAATGTGTCAAAAAAACGTAGTATCTCATTCGAAATGCATCACGATGTGTGTCATAAAACTTTGTTTGTAAATAAAAATATGGAAAAACAACGTCACAAATACAAAAAACGAACAAGACATACACGAGAAAATATTAAAGAATACATAGTTGATACATGAAGTCATTACAGTAATATATTCGCAATTGCATGACGCGTCTTCGTGTACAAGTATACGATATATACATGATACAATTTTATTAAAAATCAATGATCTCTTTTTAGTTTTTAACAAAAACAAGAAATATATTGATTAAGATCTAAATTACACTAGTGAATCTATTGAAAGCAAACTTGTGACCTTGCTTGAACTTAGATCTTTGATATTCCTTTGCACTTGAACTAAAAATTTGATGTTGCTCATCCACTTGAATCTTTGGTGTTGCTTGCTTTTGAACACACACATATATATAGCTTGGATAATCTTTGGTGTTGCTTGCCTTAGATTATGATAATAAGATCCGAAAGGGCCTTGACTTACCTTGAATGGACTACTTGAAAGGCTCAACTCGGACATAAGCAATAACGAAACTTACGATGTACAACCAGAAAATATACCACTTGAACAACGAAACATCTTTTGACAAAAATCCAGTTCAAACCACATGGATAAAGGGGCGAACACCTCTTAAATGGAAGAAGCTGACATGTAGAGCTTTGAAATCAATAATACAAATTACCTTATCGAGATCCAGATCGGTGGTTGAATGAGTGAGATCTGCTTGCCGAAAGGCGAAAAAACATTGTGGACCTAGGCCGACGAGATGGAAAACACCATGACAAAATCTTCTTGTGTTCAGAGGTGGTGGGAAAACCAGAGAATTAAAAGATGAAATGTCATTAAGAAAGGTTGTTCATCATGGAAATAAAAAAAATGATACCGAAAAAGAGTATTGAGTGCTTGACATTGGCACTGAAGTAACTTCGAAGAAAAGATTGAAGTGAATATGATGAACCACCCTCATTTAGAAAAAATTGTATAGATCTTGTAGAGATAAAATATTACACGATTAAGAAATCATTAAAGAATAAGGCATTTGATTTATGATGAATTTTATTGATAAGAGAGAATGGTGGAGAGATTCGAGTGGTAATGTGATTTTAGTGAGATCTGAAATATATGTTTTATATTAATTAATAAAAGATATGGAGTAAAAGAAAGTTGATCGAAAACCTATAATGCCCTTAATACATCATTGTTAAATGTTACATTTTCAAACTTTTTATCCTTTTTATCTTTACACTTTCTATTTAACCTATATATATATATATATATATATATATATATATATGTAAAAGTTAAATAAAAGACAAATATCCGTAGTTAATAAAAAATTTGTTTTTTTTTTAAATTCTTCAAAATTTCAAAAAATTCCACAAGATCGTACAAAAGATAAAACTTTGTGAAAACATTTTTATAATTTTGAGTTTTAATACGCTTTTTTAATGCAAAAAACGAATTTGATGCGAAAAAATTTTTGATGCAACAAAATTTTCAACTTATTTTAGTTAGACAAGAATGTTATTTTGATTTTAAAAATTCAAAAGAATGGGTAAAACCATTTTGATGCACAAAAAATAATTTAACGCTGGTAAACGTGATTTTTTCACAATTTTTTCGAAAAATATCCACTTTTAGAAAAAAGTTTTTTACAACTTTTTCATGCACCATCATACCCAATCTTGTGAATTTTTAGAATTTTTTGAGATGCTTTTTGAAAAAAAATCTTTTTATCTTTTAATGATATTTGTTCTTTATTTAATCTTTATCCTATATATATATATATATATATATATATATATATATATATATATAAAATAAGTCATCGCAATTATAAAGTGACAATCATAGCCAATGTGCTAAATTATGAAGATGAAGTATGTTGGACGTATTGATTAGCCAATGCGCTAAGACGTGATACGTGTGTATGATGCTTGAAAGCTTTATTATTATACGAGGAGAAAGTTGGGTATGTAATCATTTTATGGTGTGTGGTTCATGGTAACTAGCAATTTTAGACTTGAGTTTATTTTTCGTTCGTAGAAACCTTACCACAAAATATCCCATGCCTAACTTACACCCTATTATTAACCTTTATCCTAATTTCTTAACTCGAATAAAAGGCATCTTTAATAGATTTACTTGGTGATCACGTTCCATCAGATTTGTTTTGATACTTGTACAAGCTTATGGTATCGACACAAAAATTATGACTGAGCAAAGAGTGATTTACTTACACCACCAAAAATATACACGAGTGTTGAGTGAATTGAAATATCAAAATTCATTATTCGTGAGGTGCTTAATTGTGTTATCTCGCTTAAGAATTTGGATAACGTTTGAAAATATTCGCATAAAAACTATAAACGAGAGTTGTTCTTTTTAAGAATGATTATTATCTTTTTGTGAATCATGATCCATTCATTGTTGGAACAATTTTTCTAAATGCTAGACTTGCTCGAGGGTGGAAGGTAACTTTGGTGTGGGAGAATTTAATAACGCTCAATTCGAGTATATTTTTAGGCACGTTATCCGTTTGTTTATTTATGTTATTTGTTAAAATTAACGATCTTTTGCTACTAATTTGCACAAAGATAAGTTTTCATGTTCATAGCTACACAAAGTCAAGAAAAGAAGCAAAAACGAAGAATTATGCATATATGGAGATTTCCTATAAATCACAAGACTCGTGGAAGCATTATCAAGAGAAGATACCACTTGGAGATCACTTCTGGAGCCAAGAATGAAGAAATTAATGACTTAGGAGTCATAAGTCGACCACGATCAAAGAATGAGCATTCGGTAAGTCAAAACAGAAAAAGACAAGAAAGAGTGCATGACGAAGGCCCTCCAGCCGATTGGCATGCCCTCGTGAGTCGCTTTGACCACATTTCCAACGAAATCAATCTAGCGCTTTGCACCCCAATCCAGCGGTTAGCCTTTTCCTAGTGATTTGCACTTTTCCTAATGACATCAATCCACCCGATCTGCCAACACCGGCCGCATCACCGACCGTAACAGCACCAAAGCTTCATTTCCTGCTTAGTAATCATGGGAGTCCGATCATTTCCTGCTCTTAACTCTATGGGACGTTTTCCTGGCCTAGAAGGGTTCTTAAAGTTATAAAAGCAAAGCTCTAGGTTGTGACAAAATGTACCATTTATGAAGACTAAACCCTTACAACCTAAGGCTTAAATCACTAAATTCTCTACCCCAAGAGGCTAGAAAACCTCTGCCAATTTTCAAGAAGTGCTAGGAACAATTTCAATAGTGTTGGGTGCTTACATTTGGAGTGGTTTGGGTATTATAGTTTATTAGAAGCGTGTGGATTGCTCTAGGTCCACGATCTTATTTCTTGTAATCAAAGATTAAGTACAATATGTAACAATTCACATTTTTTTGAGTACTTATTATTTTATTTTTAAGTAAATTTACTTTTTCGAGTAATGGGCTAAGTTCAATCGCGTACGTCATTAAACATACATTTGACTCAAACCGACAATAGACTATGTTTAGTCTACATATTTTATGCATTTTGTTTTACAATTATATTTTAAAAGTCACAATTCATTTTTTCATTTATACGAAACCTTGCCTTTTTATATTTACATTGTTTAAGTTTTCAGTTTAAACACCCCGATAAACCCATGACTCAACTAATGTATTAAAATTAGTTATTTTGACAAGTGATAATATTTTTATAAGTTTTAGATTTTTACTTTACCTGATTTTACATTACGCGTTTAAAAAACTTTATGTTTTAAATTACCAGGATCAAATCTATACACTATAACTTACAAACTACACAAAATAAATAATTTTATTATGTTTTACCATAGTGGATGAACCATTATGGAAACAACCATACAAAACTCATGCAAATCTTACTTGAACTTACACACATTTGCATGTCATTTTTATATAAAAGATCATCACAACACACTTCTCCTCATTTTTATCACCAAGAGAACTTCTTCTCCCCCCCTTTCTTGAAAAGTATCCCCGCACCCCTTTGATAATTTATTCTTCCTATTTCTTGATTTTAGATTGAAGGTGTTGTAGTTCCTAGTTAGTTCTTGGGTTTGTTTCTTCATAATCACCATCAAACATCATCATCGTCAACATCAATTTTTCTTGGGTTCAAGGGATGAGTTCTTTAACGATTTTAAGAGTTTTAAGAAGTGTTCTTTCAAGGTTATTAATGGTTATTAAGGTTGGGTAAAAGGTTGGAAGCATGGGTCTTGATTGGTGATTTTTAGGACTAGTGTTCTTGTTTTTGATTTCTTGTTTTCATTCATCAATCTTTCTAAGTAACCAAAAACTCAAAGTTTTCATTTCACTACTGATATTTCATGTTTTCTATATGTATTTTATATGCTCTATATGTTTATTATGCTTAATCATGCTTGGTACATAGACTAAATCACTAGAAAACATAAAAGGACTTAACATGCAAAACCATTGCCGATCAGGTGGAATAAAATTATTTAATTAGTGGACTATAGCACTTAGGTAAAAATATAAGAAGTTAGATCTACGTCTTACGGTCATTTATAATGGTAGATCACCGTAACGATAACCGATAATTAAATAAGAGCCAAAACGGTAAAACATGTCAAAACCGTGACAATCGAAATGTAATAGCCAAAATCTCTAAAACTTTGCATAGAACCTTCTGTTGGTCAAAGAATAAAAGTTGTAGCTAACATTTAACTTGAATTTGGCCAAAATGGGTTAAAACGGACTTGTAGAACCTAACTTATCACCATTTTTCTCTGTGACTCAATTCAGCAGCCCAAAAATCTATTTTGACATATGCGTAAATTGGTAATTTCACTTAGGCTATGTAATTTTGAGATAATGGGACCCACTAATCTGATTTGTTCACTGGAAAACCTTTCAAGGATGTAAAGACCAAATCATAACAATTTACGGTTTAGAAATGACATATTTATTAAGTCGGGAAGACTAAAATACGGAGTAATTAGAAACTCAAACTTGACGGTTAGTAATACTTGACCACTTTTTCATAAAATCCGAAGTGATAGGACCCACTATCTGATAAATGGACTGGTTTACCTTTATTTAAACTAAATAAACTTAGACTTAAACTTATGGACTATTAAAAAGGACATAAAACTTAAATACCGAATAACTTATAAAAATAGAGCTTGTAACTATTTTTAAGTGTCAAAACTAAACTTAAACACTTATTTGACTTTACAAACATTATGTACCAAGGAATAATTAAAAGAGTTAATTACATAAATCGTCCTTGTGGTTTAGTAATAATTACGGATCTTGTCCCTGTGGTTTTTAGCGGTTTCATTCCGGTTTACAAAGTTATGGATCTTGTCCCCGGTCTGACCCGTCCCAAAATAAGGACCTCCCTTGCAAATACTTCTAACGGAGGGGCTAACGTCATATTTTGGTTTTAACGATCCGAGTTAATTACATAAATCGTCCTTGTGGTTTGGTAAAAGTTACGAATCTTGTCCCTCTGGTTTATTATAATATTTTTTTTTAAAAACTGTTTTTTCTTTTAAAAAAAATAATTTTATTAAAAAAAAAAAAAATTTTTAATTTTATTATAAAACGACGAAGGCGATAAAACGCGTTATCGGATTTCTCTATTTTACGCTTTCATTTGTTTTATATCGGCTCGTTCGCTTTTTGTATGAAAATGTATGAAAACATTTTTGTACAAAAATGTACGTTTTTGTATGAAAATGTATGAAAATATTTTTTTCATACAAAACGAACAAAAATGTGTATTGATTGAATGAAACATTTATCGCTTTTTAGAAAACGTACATTCATTACAAAACGCATTTTAAACAAAAAACAGCTTTTAAAATGTAACGCTTTGTGGTTTAAAATGTACATTTTAAACAAAACCGTACGCTTTTTTGTAAAAAAAAAGACAAAAATCCAGACATTTTAAACAAACCGACGCTTTTGTTTAAAATGTACGCTTTGTATGAAAATGTACGTTTTTTCAAAATCAAAATGTACTGTTTTTCACATTTTCAAAACGTGACATTTTCGATACAAAACGTACATTTTAAACAAAAAACGACGAGCGACTTAAAATGTACGTTTGATTGAAAAAAACGCATTTTAAACAAAAACGATCGTTTTGTTTAAAATGTAACGCTTGTATGAAAATGTACATTTTAAACAAAACCACGCTTTTTTAAAACTTTTTCATACAAAAACGATTTTAAACAAAACCGTACGCTTTTTTGTTTAAAATGTAATGGCGAAAATGTACGTTTTTAGCGAAAATGTATGCTCATCATAAAACGATCGAAAATGTTTTCATACATTTTCATTCAAAACGTACATTTTTCGTTTCGCTTTTTGTATGAAAAATGTTTTCATACATTCATTAAAACGACATTTTTGTACAAAAATGTTTTCATACATTTTCATACAAAACGAACTAAACCAGATATAAAACAAATGAAACGTAATAGAGAAATCGTGATAAAACGCTTTTTTATATTACCATTCGTTTATAATAAAATTATTTTTTTTTTAATTTAATTTTTAATAAAATTAATTTTTTAAAAGAAAACGCTTTTTTAAAAATATTATGATAAACCACGCGACAAGATTCGAACTTTTACCAAACCACAAGGACGATTTATGTAATTACTCCGATCGTTAAAACCAAAAAATATGACGCTAGTCTCACGAAAGTATTTGCGGTAAGGGAGGTCCTTGGGACCGGGCCGGACTGGGACAAGATCCAGAATTTTGTAAACCACAGTGGATCTAAACCGCTAAAAACCATTGTGGACAAGATCCATTATTACTAAACGTCCACAAGGACGATTTATGTAATTAACTCTCATTAGAAATACAACCTATAAATCATATTGGCATGTTTAAATTACTATTTTAAGTTATAACCAAGACGACGCATGTTTAGGTTGCTCGTAGGACTTTGTTTATTCTTCACTAATGTAATACTTTGTTATCCACTTTGCTTTTATTTCATGGGAGTTCATAGTCTCACTTTTTCTCATTTAAATGCGTTTTATTAACTCTCAAGATAAATGCTACTACTTTGATTTATAATCAATGCATTGCTTGATAATCAGATTCACTGTATTATTATTTTAAGGCTCCCTAATTTGTGTGTGAGAAATATTATGATAGACCCATCAGTGACGGATTAATCCTTTGCCTATGTTGTTTCAATTAGATAACCAGATGTATTATATTTGATATTTCGGGTACAATTGAAAATACCTCTTGGGGGCATGTTATATCAATTTATTGATATTTGAGTTAACGTATTTGGTGTCATGAGCTTAGTGCAATAATAAGTGCCTTATGACTATTGTGAGTTACGCAATTGTCTTTTAAACTTGAAATATGGTGATCCTTGCTTTTACATACTTATACCTATGAATTCACTTAACCTTTATGTTGAATTTTTAGCATGTTTTATCTCAGGTTCCTAAAGTATAAGTTGGCATGTGATGGCGCACGAAAATTTTGAAGACACTGCATATCATTATCATTCGAAAAACTTTTAAACATTTGTGTTGTACTATTATTGTACTATGAACTTGTTGGGCCTTCTTTGTAAACTTCGATGTTTAAAAAGTAATGAAAATCTTTTCAAGCGTCTCATTTAGAGTTCATTTTAAACTTGTATTTGCTATGAGGTAACACTAGTGACACTATCTTTATTTGAGATATTTTAGGGGTGTTACACAATATTGTTATTTAAATTATGAAGAGCTCTTGGTTTCAAAGTTATTATTATGTTCATGTTTTTGTTTGATTACGATATATTTGTGTAAAACTATGAAACGTTTTGAACAACAGTTTGAGCAAATGAAAATAACTGATGAACATTAAAAATGATGAGAACATGTTTACACAATCTTGACCTACTATTACTAAAAATACATATTTGTACATTAAAACTATCATTCACTTAGAAGTTAAGGTGAAGGCTTTAGAGAGGATAGTTGAATACTATCCCTAGTAGTGACAAATGGATATCTTCGATTATGAAGAATAAGATTTTACACTAGAAGAGGGGAAGATTCTAGTGGTGGAATCGATTTCTTGTCACTTCACCATCCTCCCTTTTTACTAGGGAGATACACTATTAGTAGTTCTGAGACAATGTACTTGCAAACTAAGAGCAAGCGGAAGTAAGGTGCGATGGCTTTTGTGGTGGGTTTGCCTTACTATTGCTAACAACTATTTGTACATGCATGTTGCTTTCCCTTCTATCGATGAGTTCGTATCTTCCCAAAAGTTTTCCCGCTTTGCTATCTTGAATTACTCCCGCCCAAGTGTATTTGAGAACTTCAACCAGATCCTTCATCATATTTAGCGAATATCTTTCACATGAAAGTTAAGTATTGATGCGTGGTTCGGGGTCGAAAGACTTCCTTTCCAAAGATCAAGTTTTACAACCAACTAGGCAGTGTACCTAATAGTTGCAGTGTAGTATAGTTAAACCCAGGGGGTTGATCGTTCTCTAGGGAAATAGAGATGCTAGTCGGGATGTATGACAAAAAGGTAAAGATGAGGGTGATTCTTTTTAGTCTTTTTATAATTTTTATCAAAGCAAGTAAAATCTCGGGGTTTGAAGAGTGGTGGTTTGGTAATTTACCAATTAAACTACTTAACAAATTAAATTAAAACTAATTACTAATAACTAAGATAAAACCTAGATTGACGAGTGTGTTCTTATGATGTAAAAATGTATTTACTTAGATTTTCTTACTCCCTAGCTATCTTTTATTGGTCGGTTGAATTGTCACATCCTTGCCTAATTGACGCGTTGTATTACATATTTTAGTCATAGAGGATGCCTGCTCCCCAATTCTATGATTGTAAGTCTCTCTAGAACACCGAGGATCGCCAAGTATCGAGGTATCTTTCCCTAATATCCTATTATCCTTAAGCTACAACTCACGAAATAAACAGAATGGGAGCCTAATGGTGCACTCCAAGGCTTTAATGCTATTTAGGACGTTCAAGCTCACAACAATGAAAGAAGAAGCCAGATTTTCTTAATCTAGCGTGACAAACAATGAACAAGAAAACCTAAAATAATCAATAACAAGGTTTCATTGGATCTAAGCAAACACTAATTAATTTATTTACGCACGATAGATAAGCAAGAACACAAGCAAACAATCAAACACATATGAAATATGGTGATAGATTGGATAAACAAACTTATCTTGAAGTGTAAAAGAGGGTTTGGAACCCCAAAGTACTGTCCAAGTCGGACCAAAAACAAACTAAGGTTTGCTCTCCAAAATAATACACACCTAATGCAAAAAATTCGAGGTTTATATATAGATTTTACAACTGCGATGGCGTCGCCTTTTGATGGTGACGTCGTCTGATTACCGTCATTAGGGTTTCGTCTTTGCCAAGTCATCACCGGGACGGCGTCGGGTAGAAGCGGCGTCGTCTGTTTTGGGCGTCGTCTTGGGAAAACCTTAGATGCAGTGCTGAGGGATGAAAGAGTGACCGCCTTTCGAGAACTAGGTGTGACACCGTCACTTGTTAGGACAAAAATATGACCCATTCGTGAGAAAATTTGGAACCGCGTTGTTAGCGGCAGCGTCGCCGCGGGTTGGGGCGCCGTCGATCTTACGAATTGCCTTGTTTTCTTGAACTTTGTCGTTTTCTTCATGTTTTCACCTTTTAAATTCAAATATGCTTCATTCCAACATTTTGCTTCCAAATGACCTAAAATGTGAAAAAACTTGATTTTTAAGCGATAGGATAAAAATCTTAGCGCTTAAAGACCTTCATGTAAACATATATTTTAAATCCTATAAAAAATCCTTACACTAGAATTTTCCATAAAAGTAATGGCTTTAGCTAATTAAATGAGTTAGGGGTCATTTAGCATTTATTTAAAACAATCTACAACAAGTACAAGTGCTACAATAGTCAAAACAAGCACGGAAATTATATACTAGCACCTACTTGATTAGTGTTTGGATTCTCTCTCTCGGGTGTATATGAAATATAACATGTAATAAAATGGAAGATAAATACTCTCTACATTTATAGCACATAGATTATCATAGGCTTGAGAATAGATCAAACCTCCACCGCTTTGGCATAAGCACCTAGGAATAACTATCAAAGAGGTCTTTACAAAGGGTTATAATGTTAGGCTTGGTGTAGGGAATAAAGAGGTTTTGTTGGACATGGGGAATTTTTAGTGGTAGCAAGTCAAAATGAAGTTATATGTATGTAAAATCTTGGCGTTGCTAAGACAAGACTCGACTCACTAACACTAAATAACAACTTGAAATAAAATCAAAACATAAAAATAAAACATCAAAGATATATGGGATGGTAAGCCGTATTTTTATTATTATTATTATTATTTACACTTCTATCTTTTTCTATTTTTTCATACATTTCTTCCTACCATCCTCTAAGATAACACATCAATATAAAAGGACTTATAAGAGCATCCAACTTTTATTTATTTCATTGACACTATTGACCGAATTGAAAAGATCAAAATACTTGGGAGTACTTATTACGTAGACAAAAGAATTTGAATTTAAGACCTTTCTGTTACTCCATAAAATACTACTTTAACATGAGTCCCAATCGTCCCAAAAGCGTGTACAAAATATATGACTCGACTTATCAACCATGCAAGTAACTAGATAATTGAACTAAGGGTTTAACAATAGTTACAATAATTCACTAAAGATGAGTGCATACAAGGTGGGCTAAGGCGATTTGGGTGTAAAATTTGGGGGTGGATTGTAAACAATGCTCTTCATTGATATTCCGGAAATCAGAACATCAAGGAACGTAAAAGATGGGCTCTGAGGGGTTAACCAGGGGTATGGTGTACTAAATATGAGTACATCGGAAAGGTGTGGGGAAAATTACTTGTGACAATCCGTACTTTCAGGTCATTTCTTGACACAATTCATGTTTCATTATTTCAACATTTATAGTAAACTTGGTTTACTTGTTTGAAATTCGCGTAACCTTGGAGGTTTGGTAATATGATCATAACATCACGTCGTTTCATATGGACTATGATTAGTCTACATTTCATTGACATCATGGCATCTCATTTAATACATTCCGCGACATTTCATTTCATATTTTACGCGTAATTTTTTTATATTTAATAATCTTTATCGCGTGAGTTATTATTTTAAATATTTAATCCATTACTTTCAAAAATGATCCCAAGGTATTTTTAAACTACATCTAGTTCATAAAATATATTTTTTAGTTTTCCTAGTGTTTCAAATTTATTTGGTACTTAAATCGTTAAAGTTTAATTATTCGATGGTTTTCTTAAAAATCATTCATAATTATTTTATCTAAATTTCTGGAATGTATTTTTACAATTTTATTAACTCAATACATTCTATTTTGACTTACTAAAAACTTACTTATAAAATTTCTATTTACATTCTTGTACCTACACAAATTCTTACACTTTCTTTACAATTATACACAAGTTACATTTTATAAAAAAAAAAAATATATATTTGGGAAGCAAGACTCCATAAAAACCGCCATAGAATGATCATATTTATGTGATTGGTATGGCTCTTGAGTTATTAAATATATACATATACATAAGTCTAAGCTACCTCATTTTATCATTCATGAATCTCATCCAAATATTCACATAGTTAAAAACTTTTCTCTCTTCCTTTGGCTCTCACAAGAACCGGCCACATAAAAATCCAAGGGATCAAAAGATTTTCAAGCACAAGTTATTTACAATTTAGTTTATACTCTATATAAGGTTTTGAAATAAAAACCAAATATTAGAGGCTAATCCTTGTTACTTTCACCTCATCACACTACTAGTAAGCTTGTTTATCATTTTCATGTTTCCTTTTCATTTCATATGTTTCTTTTCATTTTTGGAGATATTATGCATGATATGTGATTTATACCATTTTTCATGATTTTAAGAAGTTATATATATATCTATGGTCATCCTATAGTTATTCCCATAATTCTTTGGTCTTGATGGTGATTAAGAACCCATGACACCCTAAGAAGGTGTATGGTAGGATTAGATTAGTTTGGAGTTGATTTGAAGGGATTAGAATAGGTTTTATCCGAGAAAAACTATTTTCGACAAGTATATAAAGTGGTCTGATCTTGTTTTGATTTTCTGGAAAATCCGACAGTAGGCACAGAAATTTTGGCCTGATATTTAGAAAATATACTTTAAAACGAAATGGGCGCAGAACGGATTAAAGCAGGTTATCTTGAAGTCGTGGTGAATTTTTAAAGTTGACGAAATATATATGTTTTCGAAAATTTCAACAACATGTTTTACTTTAATCGAGTCAAAAAGAGCCTAAGCTTCACAAATTATTTTGACTTGTCAAAAATATATTAGTATACTTTGATCACAATAAGGCGTATAAAACGTAGCCAGTTTGAAACGACAAAGATATGCACTTTTTCATAAACTTGCCGTAACTAATTTTATGCACACAATTAGCCAAAACCACCATCTTTAACCCTTATTATCTTTTGCCGAGACCTTTTGAACTCCTGACGAAACTTTTAGATATCGATACAAACTTTCCAAAACCGAGTCGAGTTAGTTCTCTAACGATCGGCATTACCTTTTTCACGACTAGTTTTCCAAAGCTATTTTTTAATTTCAAGAAATTTCCGTGACATTGTTTTCGCGACGAAAAGTGTAAATTCACCAAAATCATTATAAAACCATTATAGGATGACATTTTAATGTAAAACATGTAAAGTCATTTTTGAAGGGTCAAGACGTCAAAAGAGTATTTTTCGACGGCGAGTAATATTTTCAAAACTAAGTAAATGGTATAAATAACATAAAATGCATGCATGTATTACATTGCAACTCATATCGGATCATATCATTGGTACTAGATGTGGATAACGCTCACACATTATACCTCGGTGTACTCACTCTTGTCATTTGTGGTTTATCAAGTGAGTTTTCATAGCCCCTACCTTTACTTGCTTTCATAAATGTTTTGGGGGAGATACATGCTCAATTATTTTCATTACATTCATGACTAATTGCAAATTATATGTTTATCGGCCCGAATGTTTAGTCATCTTGAAGTAACAATATTGCCATACTTTAAATTTCGTATCATATTCATTGGTCTAACGGTCTTCGTATATTCATTGGTCTAACGGTCTTGGTATATTCATTGGTCTAACGGTCTTGTTATATTCATTGGTCTAGCATTACTTGGTATAATATTGATCTAACGGACTTGGTATACGATTATGGACTAACGGTCTTGGAATGATTTGAGCATACACTATACATTTAAACTTAAATGGGTTGTGAACACACACAGGTTGCAAGTTTTGTATGGGGACTTGGAAATTGGTTTACAATGCCTTTGCTGCATAAAGCGATTTGATATATTGAGTCATGCACTATTTTGTGAATTCATTTGACGATTTCTGTTTGAACATAAACCATGCATATTCTGGCAGTGGGTTGTGAACACACAGTTAAAGTTTGTATGGGCGGACTTGGGCGGAGTGGATTTACAATGCCTTTGCTACATAATCGATTTTGAAAGTCTTTACATTTCAACGTTTAATGCCTTTCTTTGCATAAGCGATTTGAACGGCTTTTCATTTCAAAACAAACTCTATGAACTCACTCAACCTTTGTGTTGACACTTTTATGTTTATCTCGAATCTAAGGCATTCACTTCATGGCATGCATTTGGACATATCATTGATTCTGGTAGAGCGTCTCACTGGGTTTTACGTTACACAAGACATCGTTTGGTGTAACAAACTTATTTCACATTCAATTGATTTCATTTGGGACCTACTTTATAAACTCATTGTTTTATTAAATGCGATGTATTTTCAACGACACTTTAGGTCGTTCAATATACTTGTGATTGTGATGCTATGACGGTCAATCCCGAGAATTCCATTCCATTTTTAAGCGGTAATTTGGGGGTGTGACAGTTGGAAACTGATTATAGAGAACTAGGTTATCATTGACTAGACTATAACTACATTATCATAGCATCATCATCATCAGTGCATGTTAAACTTTACCTTGATTTTATAAATTACATTTTTGAGTTATTCACTTTCATTTCACATCGATTGTCACATGGATGCCACTTAAAATTCCCATCCCATTATCATTTCCTCATATAAAGTGGAGAATTTCTTGTCATTCCTATCACTTAAATTTTTTATATATATCCGGTGATTCATTATCGTAGCAGAATCAAGATGAACCTTTAAATAGTAAGTACTCTTCCCTTTGTTTCATCACTAACATATGAGTTACATTATTCACACTAATCACTAAACGCCATACATTTGAAGCAATTACAACACCTCATAACTTACATCTTTTGTAGGAACGTCGATTATTTGAAGATAACCTCAAACTTATCATTTCTTATCACATTTCTTTGATTTAAATATTGACAAATGGATTTTGCTACGTCTCACATTTCCTCTTGTTTTGAAGAAGATGGCACTGAAGAAACCCGCAGTAGAAATGACCCAAGCGGCTATTCAAAGTTTGTGGAATGATATGGCGGAGTATACTCTAGGCTAAAGAGCGGTGTTTGTAGCTGTGCCGAGGGCAGCGGTAGCTGCTGTGCCATAAGGCATCGCGGAAATCGGGAGGATCGGAGTTAAAATCTCTGATTAAGGATTTCAAAGTGGAATCCCAATTTAAAGGAATTTGAAGAACTGGCTGCGTGAATGCGATGGTTGAAATTGGAGTCCGTGTTCTTCAGCATTATGTGGTGTTCCGGATATAGTAAGGTCAAGTTTGCTACAAGTACACTACTGATGGAGCATTTAATCGGTAGAATTGGAACTCATATGTAAACCGTAGAATGGAGAATGCTTTCAAGCTTACTTGAACAATTCAAGGTTTTGGTAACTAAGTTTTTGTCCTCGAACGAATTGAAGAAAGTTGGAGACGAGTTCATGAACTAAAACTATTGATTATGATATCGACACTTACGATTCCAAGAATGGCGTGTTATGCATCTATGGTTTGGATAATGAGAAATGCGGAGGCTTTCATTGAAGGACTTCGAAGTTATTCAAAAAGGAGATGTGACGACCGACCATAGCGTTGATGACCGATTGACTCAAGCTCATGGCCCGGATAGTGAGAGGCAGCACACCAACACCAACCAAAACAACAACAACCCCACATTTTAATAGCAAAACAACAGCGGCGATAACCAACTTTGGCAACAAAAGAAAATGGGAAAATGACCAGGAGGTTACAATAAACATAACCGGCGTAACACTAACCATATCATCAACATGAGAATAGAAGGCAAGAGGCGCAAAAGGTTTATGTTCTTTGCACCAATAGAAGCGAGAGGTTATCTTTGGAATGCACTATGTAATCGATGTAAGTATCATCACACGGGACTTTGTCACCGTTAAGTCTACAAGTGTCAAAAACTAGGACACAATGGGGAATTGTAGAGGCAAGACCATGATTAGATGCGGATGTGGGGAACAAGGACACTATCGAAGTCAATGTCCTCAAAACCAAGGTCATCAAGTCGAAGGTGCTTTCATGGGATGTATATATGTTAGAAGGAGGAGGAGGAGCTGCGTCAAGGTATCAGCGGCGGGACCAGAAGTTCGAACTACTTTGATCTTATTTCTCCTTATGTACTATGCGTACCAAGTTTATGTCTAATCATCATTATCGAAACTTTATAACTTAAGATGTACTACTTTTGCTAAACCACTTTCGTTGTAACATATTCTCATCTATCGGTACTATTTTCTTTCCGATTTGTTATCATTTAGAGGATTTCAAAATTCTTTTTACTTTAACTATCATTTTAACGACACTTCTCCATGTCTTCTCTCTAGGTATTTCATCACAATTTTAACATCGGTTGACCGTACCAAACAACATATGAGTCGTTGTCAAGCATTGCATAGTTACTCTAAATTATACATAGCACGATCATAATGCTAATTAGGGAAGAATCATGCAATGAAGGGAGTGAAGCTTATAATATTAATAACAATTCATAATCGAGCCAAATTTTCAAAAGATTTTCTTCAAACCACTTGTTTCGGTTTGATCCAGCGTGGCAGTTCTTGTTTGATGAGTTGCAAAGATCGAGCTAGAAACAAGTTGTTACCTAAAACGATTTAGCCTAATCGTATGACAGTTCTTGTTTGATGAGTTGTGGGATTAAGTAAAAATCGGT
The DNA here is from genome assembly GCA_910596185.1 of Chrysanthemum makinoi. Lineage (NCBI taxonomy): Eukaryota > Viridiplantae > Streptophyta > Magnoliopsida > Asterales > Asteraceae > Chrysanthemum > Chrysanthemum makinoi. The sequence continues at coordinate 226,389,516 of OU343223.1, read as the reverse complement.
TACCACAAAATCTTTTGAGGTTTTGGGGAATGGGAAAGTTTGCACATCAAACCCTAAACCCGATAGACTAACACGAAGAATTGGGGGTGAATTCCTTTTTAGATGGTGAATGTGACAATCCGTACTTCAGTCATTTCTTGACACAATTCATGTTTCATTATTTCAACATTTATAGTAAACGGTTTACTTGTTTGGTCAGCGTAACCTTGGAAGTTTAGCGGTTCATGATCATAACATCACGTACGTTTCATATGGACTATGATTAGTCTACATTTCATTGACATCATGTGCATCTCATTAGATACATTCCACGACATTTCATTTCATATTTGCGGCAATTTTTATATTTATATTAATCATTCGTGAGTTATTATTTTAAATATTTAATCCATTACTTTCAAAAATGATCCAGGGTATTTTTAAACTTACATTTAGTTTATAAAAACTATATTTTTAGTTTTCCTAGTGTTTCAAATTTTTTTGGTACTTAAATCGTTAAAGTTTAATTATTACGTCGTTTTCTTAAAAATTATCTGATAATTATTTTATCACCCAAATTTCACGGAATGTATTTTTACATTTTTATTAACTCAATACATTCTATTTTGACTTACTAAAAACTTACTTGCACCAAAAATTTCTATTTACATTCACTTGTACATTTTCTACACAAATTCTTACACTTTCTTTACAATTATACACAAGTTACATTTTATAAAAAAAATATATATATTTGGGAAGCAAGACTCCATAAAACCGTTATAGGGTGATCATATTTATGTGGTGGTATGGCTCTTGAGTTATTAAATATATACATATTAAATAAGTTAAGCTACCCATTTATCATTCATGAATCTCATCCAAATATTCACATAGTTAAAAACTTTTCTCTCTTCCTTTTGGCTCTCACAAGAACCGGCCACATCAAAGAAATCAAGGGATCAGATTTTCAAGCACAAGTTATTTACAATCTAGTTTATACTCTATATAAGGTTTTGAAATAAAAACCAAGAGTATTTAGGCTAATCCTTGTTACTTTCACCTCATCACTTTCACTAGTAAGCTTGTTTTTATCATTTTCATGTTTCCTTTTCATTTCATATGTTTCTTTTCATTTTTGGAGATATTATGCATGATATGTGATTTATACCATTTTTCATGATTTTAAGAAGTTATATATATATCTATGGTCATCCTATAGTTATTCCCATGGTATTCTTTGGTCTTGATGGTGATTAGGGCCATGACACCTAAGAAGGTGTATGGTAGGATTAGATTAGTTTTGGAGTTGATTTGAAGGGATTAGAATAGGTTTTATCCGCAAAAAACTATTTTCGAACAAAGTATATAAGTGGTCTGATCTTGTTTTGATTTTCTGGAAAATCCGACAGTAGGCACGAAATTTTGGCCTTGATATTTATAAAATATACTTTAAAAGCGAATCGGCGCTTGAGCGGTTAAAGCGGAGTTATAACGAGTCGTGGTGAAGATTTTAAAGTTGGCGACGAAATATATATGTTTTCTGAAATTTTGCATGTTTTTTACTTTAATCGAGGTCAAAAGCGAGCCTTAAGCTTCATAAATTATTTCGACTTATCAAAAATATATTAGTATACTTTGATCGAAGCTAAGGCGTATAAAGCGTAAGCGGATTTGAAAAGCGACAAAGATATGCACTTTTTCATAAACTTGCGTAACTAATTTTTCTGCTAGTGCTTAAAAACCACCATCTTTAACCCTTATTATCTTTATGTTGAGACCTTTTGGGCGAAAACTCACGAAGCTGAAACTTTTAGATATCGATACAAACTTTCCAAAACGTCGAGGTTAGTTCTCTAACGATCGGCGTGCTACCTTTATTCCCTGACTAGTTTTCCAGCTATTTTTGTTAATTTCAAGAAATTTCCGTCGACATTGTTTTGGGCGAAAAGTGTAAATCCACCAAAAATCATTATAAAACCATTATAGGATGACATTTTAATGTAAAAACATGTAAAGTCATTTTTTTTGAAGGGTCAAGGCGTCAAGAGTATTTTTCGAGCTGACGATATTTTCAAAACAAATAAATGGTATAAATAACATCTGAGAAATGCATGCATAACATTACATTGCAACTCATAGGATCATATCATTGGTACTGGAGTGGGATAGCATCACACATTATACCTCGGTGTACTCACTCTTGTCATTTCATTAGGTTTATCAAGTGAGTTTTCATAGCCCAACTGCTTGCTTTCATAAATGTTTTTGGAGATACATGCTCAATTATTTTCATTACATTCATGACTATTTGCAAATTATATGTTTATCAATTTGAATGTTTAGTCATCGAGAAGTAACGGTATTGCCATACTTAGAATTTCATTATCATATTCATTGGTCTAATTATTTTGGTATATTCATTGGTCCGGTCTTGGTATATTCATTGGTCTACTTGGTCTTGGTATATTCATTGGTCTAACGTGCTTGGTATAATATTGATCTAACGGACTTGGTATAGATTATTGGACTACGGTCTTGGAATGATTTGAGCATACACTATATTTATGATGGGTTGTGAACACGGTTTGCAAGTTTTGTATGGGGGGACTTGGAGCGGTGGATTACAATGCCTTTCTTTTATAAGCGATTCGATATATTGAGTCATGCATATTGTGTGAATTCATTTGACGATTTCGTTTTAACATACTATATAATTCTGGTGGGTTGTGAACACACAGGTTGCAAGTTTGTATGGCGGGACTTGGGCGGAGTGGATTTACAATGCCTTTGCTACATAATCGATTTTGAAAGTCTTTACATTTCAATGATTTACAATGCCTTTCTTTGCATAAGCGATTTAGGCGACTCATTTCAAACAAACTCTATGAACTCACTCAACCTTTGTGTTGACACTTTTAGCATGTTTTTATCTCAGGTATCTAAGGCATTCACTTCATACATTTTGGACACATCATGTAGATCGAGTAGTGACAATGCGTCTCATTGGTTTCGTACTTTAAGACATGCGTTTGAATTGTAACAAACTTATTTCCTTTCAATTGATTTCATTTGGGACCTGCTTTGTGGCTCGATTGTTTATTAAAATCAAGCGATGTATTTTCCAAGCGACACTTTAGGTCGTTCAATATAACTGTGATTGTGATGCTATGACAGTCAATCCGGGAATTCATTCAATATGCAAAGCGATTTAGGTGTGGGAAAATTACTCAACCAATGAGGTTGGCGTAATTAAATTACTGAGTTTAAAACAAGGGTTATCCTAATACCTCTTGTCATTTAGTTAATCCTAACTACACGAATGTAGTCTCACTAGCGATCTCGGAATGCATCACAAAACAAGTTCTAGAATCTATTATACTGCCGGTACACTCATTAAGCATTAAAGATGAATGCTTTTATTCCTAAAGATCTAGGGGTGAACCTCACATTTTTTTGGTGGAATTTGAGTGGTATCGGCTTTTGTGCTAGTCATATAGCTTCCATCCATGAGGCAGCTTTATTAAGACTAAATATTTACCGTAAGTACCATAAAAGTTTTAAATTTGGTGCTAAAATCACCCTAACAAATATTTCTCATAGTTTATTACACAATTTACTAAGGACAGTGTAAAAATAAAGTGAGTGAATAGTTTCTAAGTTCCCATTTTATTCTTCCTCCTACACTTAAAGCTGAATATTGTCCTAATGTTCCCGAAAGTATCAAAGTAATGATAGAAAGGTAAAATAAAGAGAGAAACTAATACTCCTCTGATTTTCTCGCTAGGATATGTGTAGAATTCTTGGTTAAACCCTCCTCAAAGAAGAATGAGTAAGTAATAAGTGTTTCTTCTATCTTGCACTTCATCTTCTTGTCCAATATAACCTGCACACTTTATAAGAAAACGAAGACGAAACCTCACGTAAAATCGGCGGTAAAAACTATATAAAAACTAAACTACACTAGAAAGCAAGTAAGATATAATGCTTGTGAAATAGATGTTTTGATTTCTTAGAAATTAAGAATTTTGGAAATTTCCAAAATTATAAATTAGGCGAGAAAATGAAATGGAAACTATTTCTACATTGCTGGCGTCGTCGGTATTAATCCGGCATCATCGGGGTTGTGTGACAGAATGAGTCAGATGCGTTTTCCTGAAATTTTTTGGAAAAATAACTTCTTTAAAGACCTGGAAAAATTACTACAAAACATCCATTGTGACTCCATACAAGCATTTGACTCTAACAAACACACATATATATACAATTTCAAGTATTGTCAATCTCATGTTTATAATGGTTCTATAAACACATGTGATCTTCCCTATACTTATCTTTTTGTAAAATACCTTTATATGTAATTAAGACGAAGTTAAAAACAAAATAAAACATTTTCAAAAAATAATAAAAACATGAGAATTAAGCAATAATGAAAAAGACATATAAAACACACAAATAAAATATGAAAAACAAACAAGCAAACAAATAAACATGGGTTGCCTCCTAATAAGCGTTTTTCTTTATTTATGAGTCTTGTAGCTAGACTCGAAGCCATACCACTACGTGACTTCGGTATCATCATCTTCCTCATAATGATTTCCATGGGATCTGTACGTGGCATAGTTATGCCCGATGATGTGTTTTTCTAGATATTCTTCTCGATCCCATTAATCCTATAATCCGGTCCTAATTTCGAGCATTCCTTATAGAATCCGAATATCTTACTCATCACATAGTCTACTCCTCTCCTTCTATCCTCATCGTTCCTATGGTATACTGATAACTTAAGTTCTTTCTCATCATTGTATAGTAACAAGAATTGCTCAATCTTGAATGGCATTTGGTAGGCAATCTCATCGGTCTCGTCCTTGAATCTAACTATCCCTCGTGACGGGCCATAAGTCATTCCGGAGCCTTCCATGAATGGATTTCCTAGAACTAAATGGGAAACTAGGATCTATAGCCGTACTAATATCCTCCACAATCATGAAATATGTTAGGTACGTGAAGCTTCCTACATAAACGGGCAATCCCTTAACTCTACCAAGGAAGTTACATCTTATTCTAGGGTCATTGGGATCTTGCCTATTTGGGATAGGTTTTTTCATCACCCAATTATAGTATGTACTAGTCATGATGTTTATTGGGGAATTTCGGTCGATGTAGGCTTTTGCCAAGAAGAGGCCCCTATGCAACATGGTATGTTGAGATTCCTAGGATTTCCAAAGGTGATGTATGGGAGTCTCATCGCATAGAAGGGACGAAGGTCACGTACTAGGTGTGGGTGGTATGAAAGTTCCTTTTCCGTAGGAAACTTGTTGAAGTATTTGTCACCTACTTCGTCTACTTCTTTAGTTGTTTCATCCTTAGGAGTCTCACTAACGTTAAGCACCATCTCATGGTTCTATTCATCATTGTTTCAATTTGGTCTCACTAGGGTGATAGCATTGATAAAATGAACGTGTTTTGATGAAGACGGGTCCCTATTCTCATTGCCTTTTTGTGCGTAAGCGAAGAATTTGCTCGGGTCCTTAATCTTTACAGTGGGAGCTTTCTCGTTAACGGGGGAGTGAGTTGAGATGGCATTAACCTTCTCAATTGCCGTCTTATCAACATGAGTGTTAATGGATTTTAAGAGGTTATCAATCTTTTTATCCATCTCGGCTTGTTGTTGATTAAAATGATTCAAAAGCTTGGATATTTGGGCTTCTTAGGATGTTATGAAATTTCGCATCATCCCTTCCAAGCCACGTTGACTAGTACCATAAGGGATCCTGTTAGACGAATCATATTGTTGGGACTAAACGAGGGGTGGGGAGTCGTTAGAAGTGAAGTTTTTGGTTTGATTCCAATTATAGTCGGGTTTGTCCTTCCATGCCTCTCAGGCTTCATTGAAGGTCCTAGGTCCAGGGGTTATAGGGAACCTTCCTCCCGCTTCGTTAGTGTGCGTAGATGCGTAGTCCACGAAAGCTCGTTCAGGGAGTTTTGTGCAATCACGAGTGTCATGGGGACCACTACATAACTCACACGAGGAAGTGATTTTATTCACTTGGCGTGAAAGTCTAGGAGCTTCGTAGGAACTCATGAGGAATTTGACTTGATCTTCAAGTTCGAGTATCCTACGATTGGAAGGTTGTGAGTTGATTGAAGGCAAGGATATTTCCTTAACAGTCTTGGGTAACTCACGGGGGTCATTCCAACATTCGTTTTCATACAGGGTAAGGTCCTCTACAGTGCCCCACGATTCTTCCACGGTTAATTCACTAATCTTACCACCGACCACTTGGTCAATGGCTTGCCTTGTGGGGAGATTGACATGATCATAGAAGATTTAGACTTGGAGCCAAAGATCAATTCCATGGTAAGGGACTTTGTGGAGTAAGTCCTTGAATCGAGTCCACGCCTCATAAAGGGTTTCACCTTGACGTTGTTGGAACATCAAGATATCATTCCTAAGCCTAGTGGTTCTCCTTGGTGGGAAAAACTGGGCGAGGAAACGGGTAGTGAGATCATCCTAACTTGAGATGGATCCCACGGGAATACGCTCAAGCCAATTACTAGCTTGGTCCCATAGAGAGAGTTGGAAAAGACGCAATCACGTTGTATCCCGAGTGGTAGCATCAAGGTCAATTGAATCAATAATTTTTAGGAAATCTTTGAGATGTTGGTTTGGATCTTCAGAATGAAGTCCATGGAATGCACATCCATTTTGTACCAACCAGATGATGTCGGATAGCATGGCCATAGTTTGAGCTAGACGGGGAAGCTCAATGGTGTTCCTATAGCCTTGATGGCTTGGTTTAGAGTATTCACCAAGAGTACGGCCTCTTGGTGGGTCTTGTGGTGGTGGATTTGGTGGTGGTAGTGGATGTTGTGGTTGATCGTTGTTGATGGGTGGACTATCACCTTCCATAATGAAAAGTGACAAGGTTACGAAAAAAGACACGAAGAAGGGGGATAGACTACAAGAAAGCTAATAAAAAAGAAAGAAAGAAACTCACTTGATAGGAATCAAGTAAGTGAACCTAATCGAGATAGAAGACGAACTAGCTATTCTATTCTCCGGAAACGGCGCCAAAAACTTGATGCGTGGTTCGGGGTTGAAAGACTTCTTTTCCAAAGAGCAAGTTTTACAACCCACTAAGCAGTGTACATAATCGTTGTAGTGTAGTATGGGTAAGCTCAGGGGGTCGATCATTCTCTAGGGGAATAGAGATGCAAGTCGGGATGTATGACGAAAAGGTAAAGGTGAAGGTGATTCTTTTTAGTCTTTTTATAATTTTTTATGAAAGCAAGTAAAATCTCAGGGTTTGAAGAATGGGGTTTGGTAATTACCAATAACTAAGATAAACGTTATGGATTGAAAGAGTGTGTTCTTATGATAATTAAAAACGTGTTTACTTAGATTTTATTACTCCCTAGTTATCTTTTATTGGTCGGTTGAATTGTCACATCCTTGCCTAATTGACGCATTGTATACCATGTTTTAGTCATACGACGGTGCCTAATTCCCCAATTCTATGAATTGTAAGTCTCCTCTAGTACAGCCGGGATCGCCAAGTACCGAGGTATCTCCCCCGAATATCCTAGTATCCTTAATCTACAAATCACGTAATAAACAGAACTGGAGCCTAATGGTGCACTCCAAGGCTTTAATGCTATTTAGGACGTTCGCTCGCAACAATGAAAGAAGAAGCCAGTTTTCCTTAATCTAGCATGACAACCAATTAGAACAAGAGACAACCTAATAATAATCAATAACTAGGTTTCATTGGATCTAAGAAAACATTAATTAATTTAGTTACGCATGATAGATAAGCAACAACACAAGCAAAACAATCAAACATAGATGAAACATGGTTATAGATTGGATAAACAAACTTATCTTGAAGTGTAAAAGAGGGTTTAGAACCCTAAAGTAGTGCCCAAGTCGGACCAAAAATGAACTAGGGTTTGCTCTACAAAATAATACACACCTAATGCAAAAAATTCGAGGTCTATATATAGATTTTACAACTGTGACGGCGTCGCCTTTTGATGGTGACGCTATCTGATCACCGTCATTAGGGTTTCGTCTTTGCCAAGTCATCATCGGGATGGCGTTGGGTAGAAAGAAGTGACGCCGTCTTCTGTTGTTCTGGACGTCATCTTGGGAAAACCTTGGTCGTCTGGTGCAAAATGAAAGAGTGACGGCCTTTCAGAAATAGGCGTGACGCCGTCACTTTTTAGGACCAAAATATGACCTGAGTCATCGCTTGAGAAAATTTGGAACACGTTGTAAGCGACGGTGTCTCCCTTGAGGTTGGGGCGCCGTTCGGTCTTCTGAATTTGCCCTATTTTCTTAACTTTGATGTTTTCTTCATGTTTTCGCTCTTTTTCGTCCAAATATGCTTCATTCCAGCATTTCGCTTCCAAATGACCTAAAATGTGAAAAGGAATGATTTTAAGTAGTAACGGATATAAAATATAATGATTTAGGGCTTAAATGACCCCCTAAAACGTATGTTTCAAATCCTTATCAAGTATACGCTTATTATATATTATCAGTGTTAACTAGTCAGGATGCATGTATCTTCAGGATGGTTTTAAGCTGATAAGACTTTCAGAGTCCTAGAGACATTTTCCAGTCCCCCAAGACTCTGGTTTTTTGTAACTCCTTGTACTTTGCTAGCTGAATCCGCATCAGGTTACAAAGTATTTATTTAGTTCCTTGTACTTTGCTAGCTGAATCCGCATCAGGTTACAAAGTATTTATTCAGTTTGGTCTTCGAATTCTTCGAAGCATGACTGTATTTCACCACGAAGTATAAAACATATATGAGTTGTTATGCTCTGATATGTGAAGACACTCAGTGAGTTTCTTTGTTAGAACCGATGTTCTTTACATCAGTGGTTGAAACATATATCAAGTGATCTGACTTTAACTCTTATGAGGTTGCTCGCTGAGGTGTATACCTTTATGACTCTTTTGATAGTTGATTGTGATCAACCGTGTTGATCCTTGTCGAGAAGTAAGCTTGCTCATGGTTTACATTTTGAATTTATTATAGAGTGGACTGGCTCTCTGATTTTATCAGCTAGTGACTTAGGTTTTTTTATGCTTCAAATACTTGTGAGGGATAATTTAGTCAAAATTTGACTCAACGTTATGTCTTGTATTTATAAATGAAATTTAATATGGAGTAGTTTGGTAATACTTGTGTAGAATAATGTGATTTTAATAATGAGTGTTTGATTATATTTGTGTGCATGAAACTTTGGTTTATTTTATGAGTTTGTTTGAATTAGAAATTGTTTGCTTAACTTGTTGATAAAACTTAATCGGATATAAAGGTCGAAAGGATTTCCATTTATGTTTTCATTCCAAAAAGTTAGTGCATGAATTAGTATGGCATGTTTATAATTGACATCTAACATATTGAATTGTAAATGGACTTGTAACGATTCAAATCGAAAGGACTCGTAGGAATAAATTAAATAAATCATGTTTTAATCAAACGACCCTTAATAAATTAGTTGTGATTGGTGTTCATAGGTCAAAAGCACTCGGTTTGCGCATCACTCATGGTTTTTTAACCAAACATGTCAAACACCCTATATGAAGAAAACTAATTTCCACATAAGTATTTGTTTCTTAATTGATTAAATCTTGCTTTTTAATTTTTATTTCACGGTAATTTGGATTGTAACACTCACCAAATTCTTTGGGACAATCTCGACTTACCCACATTTACTATAATCGGGCGAGTATACTTTCTCGTATGTGTTGCTAGTAGAATAGGTAATCGTGTTTATAAATTTTAAAACTTGCACATCCCGTGACACATCAATCAACCAAAACTCTTTCTCAATAATTTTGTGACTATCTTAGGACTACTAAAACATCACTAAACTCAGTAGCAAATAGGGTTTAGAGATTTTATATTAAACATATGAAAAGAAAGGTTTTTAGGCCTTTAAGAGACTTTCGGGTGCAAGATAGACATAAGTCGTCTTGCACCCTTACTATACCTATAAGAACACATCAAGAAAGCTTATAAAAGATGAGTATGACTTAGGGCCTAAAGTATTTTAGGTTCTTATCTGATGGTTTTTAGTGAAAACACAAAGCTAGAAACTTGTTATGTAGAACAAGACTAGCCTAATGTGTATAAAACTTGAATAAAATCAAGTTTTTAGTAATGGCGATGGTGGTTTTGGGTGGTGATAGTGGCAGAACAAGAGAGAACAAGGTAGAGGATGGGAGAAAAATTGAAAAACACCTAAAGAGAGTTAAGAGTGTGTGTGAGAAGTTATGGTAGAAATGATGATAGGCATTGGAAGTAGGAAGAAAAAGAGTGTAAAATTGGTTTTTGTCTCCCAAAGGGGGGTTGGGAGGAGGGGGTTTTGTGTGGCCGACCTAGGGTGTGATGGGGGGGGGTGTTATTTTTTTTAAATTGTTTGTCTAAGTATTTTTTTTGTATAAATAAAATGTAGTATATTGTAAAAAGTAATGTTTAAAACACATAAACGTGAATACTGGGTGACATAAAAAGTGGTGAACTTTAAAATATGAAAAGAACTTATTCTCAAGTATAATGACTCTATTAGTTTAAAGATAGGTATATGTAAGTGTTAACTTAAAAGAGTATAAGTATTTAAAGTAAACGACTTACGCGATTTTTGTGTTCATCGGGTAACGTAGAAGTTGTAAATTATAAAATGTCTTAAGTTTATAAATGTGAATGGACTTAGTAATTTAGAATGACATGAGCATATCATGATGTTTAGATGACATTTAAATAAGATCCTAGTTCGAAGGCAAGTTCGTAAATGAGGTTTCCTAATAAAAAGACATTCCAATTACAAAATGACCCGACAAGCACAAAATGAACTTAACATAATTAAGTTTAGTCTGAGACGTTAAATAAACTCTATGATTCCTAACCTGAGTTTGTTGCTTGTTACATACTTGAAATAGATAAGTTTGCATATCAAAAGTAAAATCTTCATGCTGCTTTGGAATATTCACGTAGAGTTGGAACATATTGTAAAGTTGGAAGATACTTTACAGAAGGAATAGTTAAATGCAGGTTAACACTTGTTAAACAAATATCAAATTAATTTGCTTAACTTGAAAGTCCTTAACACGATCCAATCAGAGGATCTTAGAGTTGAGCAATGGAAATGAAAGCATGGGAATTTAATTTGGATCGTTTAACTAAAGAGTACAAGCAAGACATGAATTATAGATCTGGGGTGATCTATGGGAAAAGAAAAATCCTAGTATTGCAAGATTCGGTGGGAGGATTCTAGATTTGGTACAAATGTACATTGCCTTAGGGCAAGATAGTTTGGCACGTGGAACGTCTAGATCTTGAGTTATTGTGGATAAATAAAGAAGTCGTGTGACTTAAGAATTTGAAAGAATGAGATTTCAAATTAGGAAATGCGCTACTACATCGTGGTTTAGAGGTTTGTATTGAAGTTCTCATGAACTTAAGTGAATCGGTATCAAGGGTCACGGTTCTTATTTGTTAGATAATTCCATTTTACTAAGTGAAAAATGAAGTGCATTGTTGAATACTAAGTTTGAGTGTGTCGTGATTTAGCATTCATAAATAATCCAGTATGACTAAATAAGTGGTACTAGATTCACTTTAACTCATTAACTGGAAGACAATAATGAAAGAATTCGAAAGTGAGACTCTAGATTTTTTAAAACAGATTAGTTAGAAGGGTTAGGTAGTAATTACTCCTAAAAGTTTGTGCTACGAGCTTAATCAATCGCCAAGAATTGGAAGAAATATCATAGATTTGTGCAAGATTCGGTGGGAGGAATCTAGATCTAGTACAAATGTACATTGCCTTAGGGCAAGATAGTTTAACACGTGGAACGTCTAGATCTTGAGTTATTGTGAACAAATAAAGAAGCCTTGTGACTTAAAATTTTGAAAGAACTAGATTTCAAATTAGGAAACGCAGTACTACATCGTGGTTTTAGAGGCTAGTATTAAAGTTCTCATGAACTTAGGTGAATCAGTATCAAGGGGTCACGATTCTTATTTGTTAGATAATTCTATTTTACAAAGTGAAAAATGAAGTGCATTGTTGAATACTAAGTTCGAGTGTGTCGTGATTTAGCGTTCATAAATAATCCAGTATGACTAAATAAGTGGTACTAGACTCACTTTAACTCATTAACTGGAAGACAATAATGAAAGAATTAGAAAGTGAGACTCTAGAATTTTTAAAGCATATTAGTTAGAAAGGTTAAGTAGTAATTACTCCGTAAAGTTTGTGATACGAGCTTAATCAATCACCACGAATTGGAAGTAATATCATAGACTCGTTGCAAATCAGACATGACATTATAAGGAGATTAGCATTTATCGTATTTTGAATCCGCAATTTACTTTTTATTCTAAAGAGGTCCATAACTGCTTATCATGGTGGGAGACCGAGATAAGTTGAACAACTATTGTGAAAGTTGTGATACTCCGAGGAGTGTAACTAGTTTCACATGGTGTGCGATGAAAATGTTGGTTGTGATCAAGATCAAGAAGAGACCACGTGGATTAATCAGTTAATGGTGTTCTAGGATTGTGGCGTACTATCCCAAAGACCTGAGGAGATATATTAATATGCATATTAACTTATCTATGTCTAATATGTCTAACGGTTTTTGAATTATAACACCTATAAGGTCATTTGTCCTGGTAGAAAGGAACGTATGTTGGGTATTAGGAATGTCCAAGAAGGTAATTTGCAACTCCAAGTTGAATTATACTAGTGAGGATAATTTTTTCAGACCCCTTGTGGTGAGATGATTTGTGAAAACATGTCCCTGCGATAAGTGTATTGGAACACTATGAGAGATAAATCATTCACGTTAACAAGAAAGGACTAAAGTATTGCTAGATTAACATATTTATGTCTTGTACTTTTGATATATCTTAAAATCCAAAGGGATATAGTCATATACTTAAACTCAACTGAGGTATTGTTGGAGTTTTTGTAAATCACTACGTGGGTATTGAATTGGTTTATATTAGCTAGGTACTTGAATGATTTGCTAAGAGCCTCTTCGTATTGTGAAAGTGGTTCTCGTGTTGTTGCTTTGCACAAGTGGGAGTCTGAAAGGATTAATGTGCAAAGAACAACGTCTTTCACAACCGATACTCACAGAAATGCCGATTGATCACACCGGTGCACACTAAATGGAACATGCAAGTTGGTAATGAGAAAATAGTGACGAATGAAATGGATATGAGAATATGGCAATATTCTTGTAGAGGGGTAAAACGGTAATTATCAGGGTGTATATATTTATCTATAATAAATATATAAGTGAATAAAAGGTAAAAACAGAAACCCTGACGGTTGTGTGGGATTCGGCATGCCCCTTTGGAGGGGGGGGGGGTAGTTAGTTTGTTTCATAAACAAACTAATTCACTTAAGGATAATTACTAGACATTTCTAGTTGGATAAGGATTGTTTTTTGTTTACTATAAATCAAAGAAAAACTAAACTAGAAATCATTTTAATCCTTTAAACCCTAAAAACTTACTCTTCTCACCCTCTTGTTCGATCAACCGAAAAACCCAAAGGGATAAATCCCTTTGGTAGATCGATTGACTTCTTCAAGTCGATCCCTAGGTCGACTAAACCCTAGTCGACTTTGTGCATTTCGTGCTCTCCAACTTGCATAGGTTCGTAGCCTTAATATGTTCGACTAAAGCATCAAGATCAAGAAGAAGGCGATTTCGTGCAAGCTGTGAAGGTCTAGGAGCTTACATTACTACATGATCAAGTAAGTATTCCTTAAACACCCTTTATAAGTGTCAAATTTATGTTATATCACTAATTATGAGATGTGTGTGTTAGGGCTTTGGTCTCCATGGCCTTTATGTGTTTATTTTCCGTTGTGCATGTATTGTAGGCAATGCGGGTGACCACAAATACCCTACAGTTCTTTACTACATATTAGCTAAAATAAGCTTTAAAAGAAGGCGAAATGATATTTATCGTAAATGAGACCAAGATCATGAACTTGGGGACTTTTGGCACGAATCTGCCAAAATGTGCCTCCTAACCATTGACATAAACCATTATGTTAATTTGTGATTTTCGAAATTAAAGGATTTGCAGTAAATATGATACAGAAAAACGGTGTTTAAGATAAAACAAGAGTGGTTTTTGAGATTGTTTAGAAAGTGGGTGAGTGATATTGGGGGACAAGTGAAAAGGCGAATTTACCCTCATTTGCAACGCACGTGTGAGACGATAATAACAATAATTAACAGCCGTTAGCGAAAAAGCTACAGGGTGTTGCAAACTAAAAACAGTAAGGACATCTTACGTAATTAATTCTTGAGAGTGGCATAAAATGCAAAAATGAAAACCACATGCATAAAATTTGTTATTTTTCGAAAATTATTTGAGAGAAAGCGAGCCGTTATTTAAAGTGTTATGTATTACTAGTATAATTCTAGGACCAGAGCTTATAATTGTAGTGTTATGTAGGCATTTTGGACACGTGGAATAATAACTATAAGCATCATTCTTGAATTCAACTTAGAAGATAAATGGCTTGCAAAATGAGATTATTATTAACCATCCACCCCTTCGCATCCAATACAAGAGGCCCCGAACCATTCTCTCTAACAACACATAAATATTCAATTGTAAAAAAAGCAACCATAAAAACATGTTAGTTTTCTTGTTTTCCAAAATTGTTATTTGAATTTGTTAGCACGCACCCAATAATGAATATATGAATGGTTTTTAGAATAAATATTTGGAGTCATTTGATGCTGTAATCAAAAGTGCTGTTGAATGTTCATTTAAAATGGCTGAATCGGAAGATATGACGTCTATGGGTGAAGATGTTGATGTAGCGTACGAGACGAATGAAGAAGATCGTAAGTTTCATACCCATTTCATTGCGTAATCTAAATGTTAATAATGTTTATGATCATTGGCTTATGCACATTGGTACAAATTATGGTCTTAAGCATTTTTAATCACTACAATGTCGTTGTGGTTATGTGCGAGTTACAGAAAACTATTAACAAAGTTGTAGCAAAATGTAACGACATTCATCACATTGTCGTTCCATGTAATGAATGTATTAGGTTTTTTTTTTTTTTTTTTTTTTTTTTTTTATGTAACAAACAAATGTTCGTTACCTTAGTATGTAAATGACCTTCTATAGCATGTAATACACTAAAACAGTATTAACATGACATGCCGTGACATTATTAAAAAACTGAAGTCATGTGGTGAAAATGTGGAGATTTGATTTTATAATTACTAACAATGTTACATAGTCAAAATGGAAACCAAGGACAATATAATCCCCAAGGCTTCTGGACTAACCAAACAGATAAAGGATATCCCTACATGATTCATTCTTAACAAAGATTCATATCATCACGTTCTTACTCCACATTTTAGTAGATATGCAAATCCTATACACAAAAGAACTTTCTTAAATACTTGCATTCTCATCTCCATTCTGCATCGCCATCTTTACTCTTCACGGGTTGGTAACTTGCATACAGATTCTCTCTTTAAGACTCATTAACTTAAGCCTAATATCCTCACGTATAACCTTTTGAACTGTCTCTGCTGGTCTCTTTATATTGGAACAACCTACACTTTCTTTCCTGCCAAATGAAATAGACAGTAGCAGCTAGACTTAGGGTGTGTTTGTTTTTTTAAAAAAAAAGTCTTACTAGCCCTCTTACTCTTATCAGTAAGAGAAGGACAGACGTTTTGCTTGTTTTTTTTTTTTTTTTTTTTTTTGAGTCAGACCTAGTTAGACATATAACATCTTATTCAGTAAGAGGTGGGGGACTTGTCTCACTGCCTCTTACTCGATAAGAGATTGAATACTTGTGTTAATATAATATATTTGATGGTTTATTAACTATGTTATATTTATGATAAAAAATCTTGTTTCATATTTACATAAGTTACTTATTATCGTATTGCGTTGATTTAATAAATAAATTGCATAAAGAAGCACTTAAAATCATTCGGACAATTATAAAAAACAAACAACATTATTTCGTTCAGATTTAGACTTTCTAGCCACCTCTTACTGGTAAGATATGGTAGTCAGATTCAGACCTAAAACATCTTAATGAAACAAACACACCCTTAACCTTTTTAGTATGCTCCACATAGTATTAGTGCAGAGTTGAGAGCTCATATCTTTAACAATTGCATTCCATTTATTAGTACCCTTTTATACCGGGTATCTATGTGTTTAGTGAGGAGAGTTTCCTTCTTTTGGCTCATAGGCTTGAGACCCAATCTTCCAAGCCCCTCTGGCTTTATATATCTCTTCTAATCTCACCATTACACCACAAAAAACCTTTCAAGATCCTATCAATGTCTGTAATTTTCTGATTTAGGAAGCATATATACCGAGGCCCAATTGACTTGCATTGATGCAAGAACAAAGCTATCGACTGTAGTATGCTTGCATAAGATAATGATTTATTTCTTCAATCAAGAACTTTGCATTTAACTATGTCAACCGACTAAATTTGATAAAAATTAATACAAAAGTTAGTTACATGCGAGGACAATTGTGTACTGAATAAGAGTTTGTTACAAAAAACTGGTAAAGTTCTAGTTAGTTACATGCGATGACAATTTGTAAGTATTTTGAAACTTGTCAATAAATCCTGAAAACTAAAACAAGGTGTTGGTGCGTATGTGTGTTATGTTTCAGTAACAAACAGAAATGAGGCAGCATCATGGGTAAGAAAGAGAGCAGGTGTAGTGGCTGCAAAAGACTTGCCAGCCGAGCCTTCAGAAGAAGCTTTTAGGCTAGGATTACAAAGTGGAATGATACTTTGCAATATTCTTAACAAGATTAAACCGCGTGCAGTTCCTAAAGTAACAAGATTTTTACTTATTCATCTTTGACATCTCAGCTTACTTTTCTCCTTTTAGTGATTAATATTGACTCAAAAACAATATGTGTAGGTTGTGAACGCACCATCGGCTGTCACCACCACACCTGATGAGGAAGCTCAATCTGCCTACTATGAAAATATTTCAAACTTTCTTACAGCGGTTGAAGAAATCGGCCTTCCAACTTTTGATCTCTATGATTTAGATGAGGTGATTTTTAATTTAAACCATGTAAAGATGCATTTGGTAGCAGTACTATACTGTGTTTCTGTTGCAATATATGCAGGGAGGAGATTTTTCAAGAGTGGTGAACACTATACTCGCACTGAGAGCTTATAGTGAAACTGGTGCACGCAAATTTTTATGGAATTCAAAAGCATCTTCAATCGGGAGGTCATTTGTTCGTAGAAACTCAGAATCAGCCCTTAATGCCATTTCAAGAACACATTCTCTTAGCAGTGACAGGTTATTAGATATGACTAGTCAATCTGGGGATGGAAATGACCTTAATGAAGAGGTTTGACGTTTTCTAATTATTATGAAGAAAAGATATTATATGCAAATGTTAACATCCTTCCGAAACTAAGATAATTTGAGTGGGTGATTTGCAGTCTGATTCTGGACACTTATACATGATTGTTTGTGATCTCCTCGAGGATAGAGAAGAAGAAGATATTCCTATGGTGAGTTCTTTTTGACTTGATAACTATGTAGTTTGCACAACTAGTTTTATTAATATTCCGAATTAGATTTTAGAAAAAGTATAATTGCAGATTGTTGAGAATATAGTGAATAAAGTCAACGAGGAATTTGAGAGTAGATTGGGAGAAAAAACAAAAAAAGTAAGCGGAAACACATTATCCACAACGGCAGTTGTAAAGGTATCATCATGATCCATGACTAACTACTATGCTCTCCGTGACTTGTGATTTTGAAAATTAGCTGGTTGCATATAAAGACAATCAACTTTTGTGGAATACCTGTTTTAGATAACCAACTTTTTATGGGCAATAAAGTACTGGAGTTTCCAAACTTTTATTTTATAGGTGTACCCAACTTTCAAGAATTTTAATTTAACGTAATGTTATCAGTAAATGATAATTGATGTGTTGGTTACTTTTGACCATGCTGACTTTGCGGCGCGTGATTTTTTTATACCTTCATCATATTCTTTTTAAAACTCTTATGGTATTTGTGGCGTAAAAGAAACTGGTTACCAAAGACATATATCAGACAAAGTTGGTTACGCAACTAGCACTTCAAATTAGTTTATTAAATATTTAAAGTATGACAGTCTGATTAGAAAACTTCTGGTTAAACTCGATGGGAGCAGGAACTAGCAACCGATAATATTAAAAAAGAAGACGATGAAGCAACAAAGCAACAGGAAGATATCAAAAGAGAGGAGGCTGATAGAGCTGCAAAGGAGCAAGAACGCATCAAGAGAGAAAAAGAATTACTAGAATTACAAGAAAAGGCTAGAAAGAAAGAGGAAGATGAAAAAGCTGCAAAGGAGCAAGAACGCATTGAAAGGGAGAAAGAATTACTAGCAATACAAGAGGAGACTAGAAAGCAAGATGAAGCTGCAAAGGAGCAAGAACGCATAAATAAAGAAAAAGAATTACTGGCATTACAAGAAGAGGCTAGAAAGCAAGAGGAAGCTGCAAATGAGCAAGAACGCCTAAGAAGAGAAAAAGAAGAAAAAGAAACAGCTGAACGCATAAAAAGAGAACAAGAAGAAAAAGAAAAGGCTGAACGCATAAAAAGAGAAAAAGAAGAAAAAGAAAAGGCTAGAAAGCTGGAGCGAGAACGCATCAAGCAAGAAAAAAATTTAAAAGCACAAGAAGAAAAGATGAGAAAGAAAGAGGAGGCTAGAGCTAGAAAAGAACAAGAACGCATTCAAAGACAAAAGGAATTACAAGCATTACGGGAAAAGGCTAAAGAGGAAGAACTTTCTGCAAAGGAGTTAGAACGCCTTAATATAGAGAAAGAATTACTAGAAGAAGAAGAAAGGCTTAGACAACAGGAAGAGGAACAAGAACGCATTGAAAGAGAGATAGAACAACAAAGGGCTATGAAGAAGGAGGAATATGAAAGAAGAATGGAGGAATATAACAAATATAATGTCAACACTGAGAAACGACAAGAGCTAACTGCACAACAGGATAAAGAGTTACAGGTAAAACTAGATGTGGTTAAACTGGGTTCAATCCATTGACATGTTCTTGCAAGTATTTTTTATTTTACCCATTTGATCCCTGAGTCTACCCAATGGGTTAAAATTTTCACTTTGAAGGTAAAGTATATATGTCATTATCAATGCATATTACCAATGGCTTCTAGCCTATCATTATCCATATGGTGTGGGATCAAGTCCTGTCGGGTATAATCGTGTGAGATAGTTATATAGTATGTATAGCATGAGACTGTAAGTTTGAAAATTTTGCATTGGAGTTAAAAAAAATTTCGATCTAAGTTTATTTCAATCTCGACAGAAGGTAACTACTACCTGACCCCATCAATGCCAATTCCGAGCCACGCAAAAAAGTTAATATGTGTATTCTGAAATATTTGAAGGTTTTTGTCCAAAAATATTCACAATTTTAAGGTTTTAACAAACTGTTTCTTTAAAGTTCTTTAGTTTTTCTCGGGGCAAAAAATAAGTGCATTACCTTGGTTACCCTTTTGTGCCATTAGTCGTGCATTTAAATCATGTCCAGTTTGATGCTGCACTTCTAATATACACAGCTAATTATGTTATGTGCACATGCCTTATAGATTTCTTCTGATGACATACAGGAACTGAGAAGCACCGTTTCTGCTGCAAAAACAGATGTGCGGTCAATGCAACAAAACTGTCAAGAGGAAGCCGATAATCTAGGTAAAATGTTCATATAAAAAAAGTAAATTTATACGTAGAATCTTGTTTATTATGGGAAGATTTTGTTGTCAGGAACGCATGCGCATACTATATGTCACGCTGCAGCGGGGTACAATAAGGTTTTAGAAGAAAACAGAAAGCTATACAATCAAGTGCAAGATTTAAAAGGAAATATCAGAGTATATTGTAGAATTAGACCTTTTTTGCCTGGACAAGAAAACAATGTTACAAGTGTGGATTATACTGATGATGAAACTGTTGCAATTATTATTCCTACAAAATCTGGAAGAGAGGGTCGAAAAGCATCTATGTTTAATAAAGTTTTTGGTCCATCTGCAACTCAAGGTCATTAAATTAAGGTCCCTCAGAATTTTCGATTTTCTTGTTAGGATGTTACACTTATTCAGTTCACTAATAAACTAACACTGGTTCATATTTGTTGGTCTTGCAGAAGAGGTATTCTCGGACACCCAACCGTTGGTACGTACAGTTCTTGATGGATTCAACGTTTGCATATTTGCATGTGGTCAAACAGGTTCTGGCAAAACTTACACATTGGTAAGAAATTGCTTAAAATATTGTGAGATTTTTACAAGGATAATGACAAGAATAATGATGATTTACTTGTGTGCTTGTAGACTGGACCGGATGACCTAAACCCAGATACAATGGGTGTAAGTTACAGGGCATTAAATGATCTATTCAATATCTCGGAGGAGAGAAAGAATCTCATGAACTATGAGATTTCTATCAACATGGTCGAAATTTACAATGATGAAATAAGGGATCTCCTTGTGGAAGATGGAACTAGCAAGATATATCCTTAATGCAAATTCTTATGCTTATTTGGTATCAAAAGTAACTATTTTTATTGGATACTATCTTGTTGTCTTAACAACTGATCACATTAGACATTGTTAATGGCTCAAAAAAGGGGATAAATCTTCCAGATGCAAATCGTGTACCAGTTTCGTCAACAGATGAAGTTATAAACCTAATCAATCTATGTCGAAAGAATCGTGCAATGAATGACCACAGTAGTCATTCCCACAGGTGCATATTTTTCATCCTTGTAATTTCTCGTACTGGTTTTGGTACTTGGTGGATAAAAACATAACGTATATCTTTTTGTAGTTTCCTTACTGTTCATGTTTTTGGGAAAGACGTCACACTGGGGACAACAATTAGAGGTTGTATGCATCTTGTTGACCTTGCGGGAAATGAAAAACTTGACAATCCGGATGATGAAGCGACACACATACAGAAATCACTTTCAGCTTTAGGAGATGTCTTGGTAGCTCTTGCTAATAAAAGTTCCCGTGTTCCTTACAAGACATGTAAACTCACTCAATTGCTCCAAGATGCTCTTGGTATATTATTATACAGTCTCATTTATAGTAAAATTTTGTGCAAATTTCACGTCAAAGGGATGTGCTTTCAGTCGATTTCTATTTTAGGAAATGTGCTTTCAGAATCAACTTTAAGGGGTTGTGTTATAAGTCTATCATAGATATGGGTTGTGCACCGTTCATGGTCCCTTATTCTAATATTAACTTGTAACACAAACCCTTAAGGGTTGAATTGTAAGTATCTTCTATAAAATAGGAATCAACTTAAAGCACATGCCTTTAACGTGTAATTTGCTCTGAAAGTTTAAATAAAGTTTCGTTGAACTAGCTCTTTGTCTTTTGGTATGCTAGGAAATCAACCGAAGATCCTGATGTTTGTTCATGTACATCCTGATATTGAAGAAGCTGGAGAAACGCTTGGCACATTTAAATTTGTTGAAAGGTTTTCAACTGTTGAGGGTGGAGCTGGTAAATCTTCAGACGTGAGGGAGTTGAAAGAGCAAATTTGCTATTTGAAATCAGCCTTAGCCAAGAAAGAAGCGGGAGATCCGCACTGGCAAGATGTAAGTAACTTTAAGTTTTCCTTCGAATATAAGTGGTAAAATGGGCAGGTTGGTTAACGGGTCAAAATGGGTTTAGATTGAAATAAGTCATTTTCTTGTACGGGTCCAATGCTGTAATGGTCTCGGTCGGATTGGGTTGACCCCCTAACACTTATGTCCTTTAAAATAAAAAAGAATTTGTAAGTATATTTGTGTTACTGTCCCAGTTTTAATTAAACTAGAGTTTAGACAATCTTTAATCCCCTTTGACATGTTTACCTTCGTTAAATATTTTGATTTAACTAGTTTGAGATTAAAAGACGAACCAATCGACCATTTATATAAGTAAAAGGGTCGAACTTGCCAGTTAAATAGGACGTGATTACTATGAAAACTGAATTTTTGGGGGTGCAGTTGCTGAATTCACCAAGTGGGGACTCAGAAGACAAATCGGAGGAAAGCGCGTCATCAAAACTCAAAAGTTCAAATCCAAAGCAGCCAGCAAAGTATGATTAAAATTTTAACTACATCTTAAACAACATTTTTTCTCGCGTGTGTTAACTTTTCTATTTTTTATCAGGAGTTCAAATTCACTTATGAAGAAAGTGGCAGCAGGTGCTGCTGCAGCTACCAGGTTAACGCGGACAAAAAAATGAGCTTATATGATGACTATAAACCTTTTCTTTCGTGACCGTTTTATTTGGTTTGATTCAAAGTTATTGTTATGATTCTTTCATTCTTTGAGAAATCTAGTGGCATCTCGTAAGTGTGTCAATATTAGCGGATGCTGCCACGGTATTAGGTTTATAGATGGTAAAAAGATCCGGGTACGTTTTTGTGCATGGAAGTGGCACTATCATAGGTTGTTTGTAATGCAAGGTCACCGAATTATGGATGTTGCTTCTTTTTTTCGTATAAATGTTGTAAACAAAGAAATCTAAAGAGAGTGGACATATATAATGAAGTATATCAATTTTCTGCAATTTTCTGCACATTGTGGAGAAAAAAAAAATGATGTCACATACTCAAAGGCCTATCAGAAAGTTAAATCTAAAGCCAAATTGGGTATAAGGAGGACTGGGAATGTGGTATGTTGTATACTTGTATACTGACCTGGAAATGTCGATTAACCAAACTATTTTTATTTTTTCTGAAGAAATTAGTTCAAATACTTTGATATTAAATACCTTTTGTTAATGCTACTCCTCCCTCCGTTTTCCATTTTTATCTATCCCAAATTAAACGTCCAGTAACAAATATAGAAAATAATATTGTAATTGAATAAATTCTCAATACCTCTAGTCAATGGATGCATACAAAAGAAACATTAAAGTGACAACGATAACCACACACGTACAGTTGCATCAACTTTTATAAAAAAAAATATATATATATATATATATATATATATATATATATATATATATATATAGAGTTAGGATCAAATAAGAAGAAAAATTAAAATAAGAATGATAAGAAGAAACCACAACCACTCATTTCAGATGCACCTATAAAAATAGATGCACCTCCCTTTAAATTTCTCCCTCCTATTTGAAATGTGTGGCTAGAAATTCTTCTTATTCTTCCTATTTTAGTTTTTCTTCTTACTGGATCCCTTATATATATAGACTATTCTACACATTCTACCTTATTTTTTTCTCACATTACAGTAGGCTACTCCGACAATTTTAAACAAAAGACTTTTCTACACATTCCACCATCCTTTTTAACAATACAGTAGGCTACATACCAGTATATCAAAAGGAAAAAAAAAAAGAATGTGTTGTTCTTCATGTTTCTTCCATTAACTTTCGAAGTTTTTCATATTTTTCCTATTGACGCAAATAAGATTTCTTTGATAGTTATTTCCACCATTAACTTTCAAGATTTCTTTCACGCATGTTTGTAAAGTTAAAAATACATTATTAAGTTCACTAGATGGCATCCTTTCGTAAGAAGCTTGAACCGCATGAACCAATTCATCAATTCCAAAAAACCTAGCTCTTGTTCATTTGAATCGCCCGAAAATACCAAGGTCTAACATATTTAAATCCGGACTATTTGGTGGTTAAAAATGAAGTCGAATATCAAACCAATATCGAGATGCTTCTTGAAGAAACTCGACATCGTCAACATTAATGTGTGGCTTTGCATTGTCTTGTTGGATATAAATCGGACCCGTATAACCTTGTGGCCACGCATGGGCCGTACCAGAAAAATTTTCAAAAAGGGGCAAAAGTTAAAAGTGAGTGTCAGGTCGGGTCATGTCAATAACGCAACCTATGTTGCTATAATGAAATCGATTTTGATTGAAAGTGAATTTTTTTGTATTTGTTTGCATGCGAGAACCAAAACTAAGAATTGGTGATTATATACACAATTGTTACCATATATTTACTTTTTCTAATCGATATTAATACAAGTAGTTAAAGCAAAAATAAAAAGATGAGTAACAATAATTCACAAAAATCTATAAAGTAACACAAGAATTGAACATTTTATCTCTATGAAATGCAAATGTCCTTAACCATTTGACTATGATACAATTATTTTATTAATTTTCATCATTATACTATGGGATAATGACAAAAATACCCAATTTTTCAAACCTACTTCACAAAATACCTCATTTTATACTCAAAAACCCAAAATACCCAAAAAATCCGCAACATTTTTGAGAAAAATCGCAAGACTTGCGAGTTTTTGCGAAATTAGAAAAAATATCGAAAATTTTCGATATTTATAAGAAAAATCGCAAGACTTGCGAAATTTCTTTAAAATATTGAAAATTTTCGATATTTTTATAACACTAAAACCCTCCCATACCCATATCGCAAAACATAACAGGTACTTCTTTCCCCAACCTGCGAATTGAAGAAAAAACCCTCCCATACCGTTCGATTTGAAGAAATATCGCAACCCCAACTTGCGAATTGAAGAAAAGCCCAAAAACAATTCGAATTGAAGGTTTAATCGTGCAAAAATTTATATCGAATCATGAATAAAGATTCGATTCCGGTAAGTTTTAATCGTGCAAAAATTATATTAATATTCGAATTATCTTATTGCTTTTTTAATTAGGGTTTTGTTTGAATTGGATAATTTTTTCAAATTGGGGGTTTTTCCCAATTAGGGTTAGTTATGAAAATTTGGGGTTCGTGACTGATATGTGAGCGTAGTTAGGTTTTCATGACTGATATAAGCTGTGAATTATGATTGCTAAGACATTTGTTTTTTTTTTTCTTTTCTTAACCAGCCAAACATAACGATTAAGGCCAAAATTACGATTGTTTCGGACATACTTGTAGCTCTGACCGATGCCCAAGTTAAAAAATTCAGGAAAACATGTTTCGGACATTGGCTCGACGTTGTCCTTAAAAAGAATAGCCAACTTTTGATTCATACGATACTTGCTAGTGAGGTTGAAAGCGTACCAAACGAGCTCTCATTCAATATATTAGGTAAACGGATTCGCTTTAGACGCCAAGAGTTTTTTTTAGTTGCAGGTTTACGTTTTGGTCAGAATATGTATATGAAAGAGTGGGTTAAGGACATGACGGAAAATCCATTTAGGAAAAGGATGTTCCCTAATATTCCAGAAAACGTTTCGGTTAAAGTAAAGGATGTTATGGATATCTTTAATCAGATGAAAGATCGGTCAATTGTTTTGGAAGACGATGATGCAGTTAAGATATGTCTTTTGGTGTTGTTAGATAACGGATTCTTGGGCCACCAATTGTCACACAATGTTAGTAACTTTAAGTTGAATTTGGTTGAGCATTTAGAAAATTGTTGGAATATTTTTCCATGGGGGTCGTATATTTGGGATAAAACTTATAAGCAACTTAGAGATGCTGTATCTAATCGCAGACTGCTTCATAATGAGAAAGCATAAGAAGGGGAAGAGATCCGATACACATTGACTGGATTTGTTTGGGCTTTTATGGTATTTTTTACATATGGTGATTTTTGTACATGTTTTATGTTGTTTTTTTTTAGTTGGTTTTTATGTTGTTTTTCTATTTTATAGATATGGGTATTGGAGGCCATCCCGGCTACACATGTTTATGCCTTCAAAAAGCCGGATATAATTCTGAGGGCTTTGGCTTGGAGATCATTACTACCGTTTAATTGGACGAGATGTTGCACTTTGTTTGACATTGATAGGTTAGTCGAACCATTGGAGACCCTTACACCTACTAAAGCCGAGAGTGACACAAGTTGGTGGAAGGACTCTTTCGAGTATTTTGAAGAAAAACATGTTCAAAGTGAGGTATTAAGTGAGCAAGTTCAGGTTGAAAAGGACGACCTAAGTGAGCAAGTGAAGAAGAAGAAAAAGAAAAGGAAGAGAGATTCATCACAAGCATCACCTCACGACCCTACGTATGACCAGTTGAAGAGCACCATTAGTACTCTCAGTGAGGCTGTTTCTAGGCTACAGGGTACTATTGAGACTTTAGAGTCTCGATTGCTTGCATTGGAGGTGTGTTATTTGCAAATGCTAGTTCATTAGTAATTTTTTATTTCTTATTAAATAATTTTTGTTATATGATATGTAGGGTGATGCACGTGTTGGTACTCCCACCGAGACCGTTTCTAGTCTACAGGGTACTATTGATACTTTAGAGTCTCGATTGCTTGTGTTGGAGGTATTTTTTTATTTATTTATTATTTATTTTTTTTTTAATGGTAGTTCATTAGGAAAATGTTATTTGCTATTAATAATTTGTTATTTTATAATTTTCAGGGTGATGCATGTGACTTTGGAGTCGTGTCGGACGGAGACATAGCAGCATACATGTCACCGGGACCGTCATACACATCACCGCAACAGTTATATACCTCACCGGCGCCGACTACACAGAAATCTCTCCCGTTGGCTAACCGGCGCAAATTACGACCGAGACGCACTCCATTGAGGTTTAAGTCACCGATGATCGCTTATACACGTAAACGTGTGTGTTCGACCATACCACCACCAGCATCCACTACGACTGCCCCGGTTACGACCATACCACCACCAGCATCCACTACAACTGCCCCGGTTACGACCATACCACCACCAACATCCACTACGACTGCCCCGGTTACGACCATGTTGGTACCCATGACGACGACACCATCTGTGACAACTACGGAGGTATATATCACTAAACAAGCTGTTTAATCGTTCAGATTTTTATATATAGTAATGGTCTTAATCTTTTAATTTATTGTTTTCTTATATAACAAAAGCCGTTGAAGGATACCATACATACACATTTAGATGCTTCAGATGCGGCCCAAGATACTGGATTTACGGAAGATGACTTGCAATTCATAAGGAACGAGAAAAGTAGCAAGCCAACCTTCGATTTGCCGGATTTGAGCAAGATTCAAAGGAATAAATATCCCTTGTATTGTCTTATTGCGAAGAATAAGATAGATTGTTACCTTGATTGCTTACGCAAAGGAATGAGATGTGAACCTGAATTTTGGGATGTTCTTTACCCGGGCAACGTAGAAGGCGGGAAGCTTGAAGGGTTTGTAAGTATACTTTTAGATTCTTAAAAAATATTTCATAAAAGTAAGTGTTCATTATTGTATTATTTGAACAGCACATCAATGCCTTTATAAAGCTTACGATGAGGGGGAGGAATTCCGCTGCAAATTGGACTCTTGGGCTTAGTGATTTAGTTGCATTCCATGTGGATAGCGGTAAGACGATGAGCATGGTATCAACTGTGGATGCATATCGAGCAACGATAGATGGAACAAATCCGTTGTATCCATCATGGGACAAAATATCACAAGTTATGATGTATCCATCATTTTGAGTGTTTGGTGTAGCATGTAGGGTGTTTAGTTATTGTTATTGTTGTTGTTTATTCCTATTTTTAAGTTCTTTTTAGCTGATTTTTTTATGTTTTTTGCTGATTTTTTGCTGATTTTTGCTGTTTTTAGCTGATTTTTGATGTTTTTAGATTATTTGAGCTGGTTTTTGTTGTTTTTAGCTTGTTTTTGAAGGTTTTTGCTGTTTTAGTTGTTTTTGCTGATTTTAGCATATTTGAGATGTTTTTTGCTGTTTTTAGGTAGTTTCTTGCTGTTTTTGCTGATTTTTACTGTTTTTAGCTGATTTTTGCTGGTTTTTGAAGAGTTTTGATGCTTTTTGCCGATTTTTGCTGTTTTTAGCTTATTTGAGCTATTTTTTTGCTGTTTTTAGGTAGTTTTTTTTGCTATATTTGTTGTTTTTGCTTATTTTAGCTGACTTTTGCTGATTTTAGCTGTTTTTGCTGGTTTTTGAAGATTTTTGCTGATTTTTGCTGTTTTTAGCTAGTTTTTTTGTTTTTTTTCTATTTTTGCTGATTGTTACTGTTTTTAGCTGATTTTTGCTGATTTTAGCTAATTTTTACTGTTTTTAGCTGATTTTTGTTGATTTTAGTTGATTTTTGTTTTTTTTTTCAATTGCAGGTTTTTTTTCCGATAAATATCGATAACGAACATTGGGTTGCTGCTTCATGGAATATGGATGACTATACTATGACCGTTTATGACAGTCTTCAGAGTGATGCGAATCGCAAAAAGATTTCAACCTTATTGAAGAAATGGAAACCATTCATAATAGAAGACTTGAAAAATATAGGTTGGTTTGAAAAAACAAAACGTGATCCGATGTGCTTTCAGATCTTGCTAAACTATGTGAAGAACGCACCTCAGCAGACGTTTAAGTATGGTACACAAGATTGTGGTGTCATGACATGTATGTTTATTAAGATGCTTACAGAAGGGAAAACTAGCGATATTGAACAATTTTGTGATGATGTGGGATCGCAATGTCAAGATTTTAGAGCTGATATGGCATTAATGTTTTATGCAACTAGGTGTGAAAGACCTATGTAGACCCATTTCTTGATGTTTAGACCATTTTGGATATTTTAGTTTTTTTTTGACGTTTTAGTACTTTAGTGGAAGTTATTTAGTAGAAGTATTTTACTAGAAATGAAATTTCGTCTATTTTGTGATGAAGTTATGACTATATCGAGTCAAATGATATTGGACAACAACAACTATGAACTGAATAAGATTAAATGGACAATTAAAAACTAAAACTTTTATTCATAAATTAAAAACTTTACATAGATAATTAAAAACGTACATGTACGAAATTAAAACGTAAACATTCATAAATTAAAGACTGTATCCTTGTGGAAAACCTTAACTATGTTTTTCAATGTAATGTTAAGATAATGGCCACCAAATTTAGGGGAAAACACTGAAACATTACGAAGTATCAAAACAGCTCCTACGGTAATAGCCTTTTGATAACCCTCCTCTTTAAGGACTTTGTAATGAATTGTACCAGAAATTATACTCGAAGGATCTTTGAGTGTTACTGTTAGGTCACCCAACGCATTCGGCGTACAAGACTTTATTACAGCTACAAACTTTTCAAGTTTCCCATTCTTCAAAAAGGTTTTCATATCGCCAAAACAACCAATTGCGATACTCCCTTCAACAGCTAAATATTGAACCGCGCTAAGCCATGGGCCACGCGTAAAATGATCATCCTCACTCGCATCCTCAATTATTTTCCTAACGTATTCCTGTGTTGGCATTTCACAATCATGACCACCTTCCCTAATCTCTGCTATTTTACGGGGCTTCGCAACTTGTAGAATACCAGCAGGACCAGGTATTATCCTAACCGCATTTTCATCACTAAATGGATGAACGGGAGACGAAGGATGGTTCATATTTGGTTGTGATGAAGAACTGCCAACGTTATGTTGAGGAGCTGTGAATGGTTTGTTATGGTATGGTTGGGAATATCTCGTGTTTCAATGAGACATTTTGTTGTGTTTAAAAATGTTGAAGTGAAGGGGTATTTATAAGTTAATTAAATACTTATCTTATCCTTGAATAAAGTTGTCCTTTTTGTCAATTGTAATCTCGGAAAAAATGCAATATCGCAAATATCTTATTCCTGAATAAAGTTGTCCTTTTTGTCAGTTGTAATCTCGCAAAAATCTTATCTCGCAAAAAATGCAATATCGCAAATACTTTATCCCTGAATAAAGTTGTCCTTTTTGTCAGTTGTAATCTCGCAAAAATCTTATCTCGCAAAAAATGCGAATTTTTTTCTTAAGTTTGCGAGTTTTTTAAGATATATCGAAATATTTGATATTTCTTAAAAATATCGCAAATTTTTTATATTTTTAAAAAACATCGCAAATTTTTGATATTTTAAAGAAATATCGCAAATTTTCAATATCGCATATATCTTATCCTTGAATAAAGTTGTCCTTTTTGTCAGTTGTAATCTCGCAAAAAAATGCAATATAGCAAATATAGGGATATATATATATATATATAAGAGTATGCCACATATTTTATAAACATTCATCATGGATTTACCCAAGTTTTACTGTATTCGAGAGTCTGGTACACCATCATACATTGGAAATACTTACGGTTTGTTTGCTACATTACCTTAATGCTTTATATTTTAAAGGTATTTAACCAATAAATTTTGTTTTTATAATGCACAGATGAATTTTCTTACCTGTTTTCATTGTTAATACACCATGAAGAACGTTTCTCTGGTTTTCCCAAAAGAAAATACTTGCATGGAAAGATACATGAAGTAGAATTTTTAAACATTGATTATTTTAGTAGGGAAGACATGTATAATATTATGAAGAAAATAACTGATGCTACTGGCGTTGTTGAGAATATCGAGTCAAATGATTATTTCTGCTATTTTCAAAAACGTAATTGTGACTTAGATACTGGACTACAACAACTATGGATTGAAGAAGATTACATAGATCTATACAGGTATATTGGACACGGAAAGACGCAATTCCTTCATTTCTACATTGTAAGCGAGGAGGTAAACGAAGACTGTGAGGCTTGTAGAGCTAGTTCAAGTGCCGAATCAAAAGGCTTTATAATAATTTAATAACTATTATCATTGTCATGCAATGTAATGTCAAATTATAATTGTCATGCAATGTAATGTCTAATTATCATTGTGATGTAATGTAATGTCTAATTATCATTGTGATGTAATTTAATGTCTACTTTTCATATTGGCAAAAAATACTTAATAAGAAATAACATACTTCAATAACACTAAAAGAAATAACATAGTTCAATAATACAATACATTATCATATTTATTCATACACACTAGATTCTTTAGATCTTTTTGAAACTTTCCTTGATGTGCTAGAACCTGACTTCACACTTGATGTTGTCGCAATAAAAGTCTGGGATGGTATATCTGATGGGCAATCATGACGGTTATGTCCATCTTTAGGACATCGTGTACATGATTTTGGTGTAGTTTCTTCACCCTTAGATTTAAAACGATCACGTTTACGAGGCCTTCCTGGCTGACGTTTGTCCATTACAGGTGGAAGGACAGTTATAAGACCATCTGGTTTCTCCCATTCTGAAGGATGCCCAACATCGTATATAACCTCGTTGTATGAAGCCCTCCAAACAATAGTCTTGAAACACGGAAATGCAAACTGATTTGCACTTGATTGGCGCAAATGTCGCATAACAACAATAAGATGCCCACAAGGTAAACCTGATAATTGCCATTGTCCACAGCTACATGTCCTGGTATTAAGATCACCTGTCCCATTTTTGTTATAATCAACAACATTGTAAAGGTAGTTTGCAGCGGGTCTTACAGTCCATGTAGTGGATTTTGCAATTCTTTTAGCAATCTTGGCCTCCGCCCATGGTGTTAATTCATGTTTATGTTCATCTACACATGGTATAATATATGTGAGTAAAATATATAAAAAAAAGAAACATAAATAGGCATGGTTTGGTATGTGTTTACCTGCCGTTTGTAGATGTTCAAAGTACCACTGTTGCAAAGATTTTATGAACCAATCAATCATCATACAAATCGAGAGTTTTCGAGAATGTCGAGACAATGCGTTCACTGATTTCGCACTATTGGAGGTCATGTAATTATAACGCATACCGGGGAAGTGAACCCTTGCCCACTTTTCATGACCAATCCTATCAAGTTTATTAGCGGTTCTAGGCAATACATCACGTAAAGTGCTAAAACGTTCTTCAAAGTATGAAATCCGATATGCTTTACATGCTCTCCAAAATAACGTTTCCTTACTTATAAATCGAGGACAGTTTGTGTAGGATCGATATATTTATTGTGTTGATGATTCGGTTGGTCTTGGATGATCAAAATACATGTTATCCATTAGAGAGAGAAAGTAGAGAGAGAGGGAGTTTCTTGGTAGAGACTTGTAGAACAAAATATTGAAAGGTTAGATTGAAAGCTCCACCCCTTCCATGGATGGAAGGGGTATTTATAGTTACAGACAATACGACCTCCTATCGGCCTGTGGATCAGGTATACAGTGGGTAAAGACCCGTCCTTCCTCCACGGTGTTTCTCTAAACTAAACTACGCTACAAACTAACTAATAAACTGCTAAATAACGTAACTAATAACAAGTCTACGAGCTAACTTATGCTAGATAATATTTGGGGTGACCGACTCTTCACTTATGGAATTTCCAATTCCTAACAATCTCCCCCTAAGGGAGGTCACCCCATGTTTTACATTTTGAATCCTAGCATTCTATTTAATCTTCAGTCTTGAGCTCGTAGACATCAATTCTTCAATTCCGCAATCTTTGTGCTTTTGTAGTGCAACTTCAAAGTCCGCATTGATTTGTACTTTTAGTGGAGGCCTTTAACTGATCCACATCTTTGATGATCTTCGAGCTTTCTTCGAGATCATCAGCCACAGTAAATCTCTGGATCACCCTTTATTGTGTTGCCATCATGTGATGTTGTGACTTTCGGACCGACATGCTCACACTTTTGAATCATGACATCTTTCCATCAGAGTAGCGGAAGCCTTACTGGTTCATGATATTTGCAGCAGCGAAGAAGAAGCATAGTATGAAATATCAGAGCCAGGTTATGTAGATATGCACCAGTCATGATTTCTTCAAATTAAGTGTGGATACTGTAAGCATGCGGCTTTGGATTGACTTCTCAATTCAGATCAGCTGCAACCGTCCAATTGTACCTGCAAACAATAGTTAGCAATAAAACACACGAAAGTGTCTTTGATCGCTTTCGTTGAATTGAGGTACACGGCCCACGGTTCCCCGTTGATCAGTACAAGTACTGCCTGTAATCAGGTAGGATTCCGAAGAATCTCTTTGACAGGGTTTCGTAGCTGTTCTAGCCGTTCTCAAACCGGAACGTCTCAAAGAAGACAACACGGAGTGAGTGAACCAGCGAATTGAGATTCACTGATTGATGAAAAATTGATTTGAAAAACAATCGCGTATTGCTTGAAAGAAAGATTTTTGCAATACGAAGAATGTTTTATGAGAAAGATCAATTTTCAATCAAAAATGTATTTGAAAATAATACACATTTGATGTGCTAGAGAAAAGAAGAGATTCGCACATCGAACGGTTTTTCCAAAAGCATTTTTTCAATCAGAGATACTTTTTGTGTTTGAAAACATGAGTACACATTCGATGTGCTAGAGAAAAGAAGATTTGCACATCGAACGGTTTTTCCAAAAGTATTCGTCAATTCATTTCCTGGACCAAGGTTGATTCACGAGTGAATCGCCCCATTGTTTCTATCCAGTTGTCACAAGCTTGATCTTTAGAAAAGATCTCACATGTCACCCACCAAGAGCTTGTTTAATGTTGGCTCTAGAAGGATTTCCATCTTCATCGTGAATACTTTTAAATATCACTCAGATGTTCTGGCAATACCATAAGGATAATGCGTAGGACTCTAAATATATACTTACTTTCCACATTGTGTGAAACAGCAAGTCTTCATTAATTTTGTGTCCTAATGAGATATTGTGGATGATCTCTTGGCTCTAGACTCAATTAGTGCACTTTTGGTTCCTATGCCGGAGACTAGGGAGAGGGTCTCCTTCTTCAATATCAACAATCTCTAAGAGAAAGTCGATAGATTATGTCGGTTCCCCGTGAGAATAAAACAAGCCCTTTTAAGAGGAACTTGAGTAGTTTGGGAAGTTTAGTGCAGTGCGTCACTGGGTCCATGACGTCTTGTATTCAATACCAGTGTTACCTTAGTAACAACCAGTAGCATATGTATTGAACCCGGTTACTGCCCCAAGGTTGAATTATTGGAGGACTATTTCTTTTCACCCTTTTTCACATTCATTTCTTTTTCATTCTTCAACCCCTTCAGTGCTTACCGAGACTTCATAACTAGAGCCTTGTTGGGTTTATTCCAGTACTAGCTCTGTCTCAGTCCGCACTCTTCCCATTTCTCACTTTTCTCCTTTTTTCAATATACCTAAGGACTCTACACTATCTAGTGGATTGTCCCTGGGTAGATCCCTCCGGTTCTGGCGGATCGTGGGAACAAATACCTAACCTAACCATCCTTATAACTCCATGCATAAAGTAAAATGGTCGGTCTTTTGGTATAGTTCATTCTTTCTTGAAACCAACTAAAAAATCATTTGGAAAAACAATCAAGTTACTTGTGATACGAGATCAAAGCATTTTGTACCTTTATAGTTTTGATCATTTAAAAAACCTCCCCCTCAACATGTGCATATGATTTAGAAATTGTTTAGCACATGGAGGCAAGAGGACTTTGAAATATTTTCTTTGATCACAATTTTCATAGAAAAAAGCCATTTGATTTTCTTGGTAAAATTCTCCCCCTCAATATGAGCATAGGATAAGAGAAATCATTTTAACACATAGAGGCAGGAGTTCTTTTGAAGTACATCCATGATCACAAAAGCCATTAAGGAAACCATTTGCTCCCCCTCAATATGTGCTTCGAGATTCGAAAGCGTTTAGCACATATGAGAGAGCAGCCTGCACATTTTCATCAAAACGATCACCTTTTATCAAATTTCATTATTAAATCACAAATTCTCCCCCGATCAAAAATATCAAACCCTTTGAGATTTTGGATCCCAAGTGATTTAATAAGGTTTATAAAACATTGGAGAATATGTGGCCAGGTTTAAATACTCATCATGTTTTTGGATAAATCCTCCTCCTCAACATGTGCATTGTATATTTGAAATCGTTTGGCACATGGAGGCAGGAGTGCTTTTAAAGGACTAAAACCAATTCCATTTAAACAGATAAGAGATTTAAATCACTATCTCTCCCCCGATAAAAAATATCAAACCTCTTGAGATTTGTGATCCCAATTGATTTAAATTATTTAGAAAATTTTAGGGGAAAGACGTGGCAAGATTTAATTTTAAAAAATGACAGATAAGGACCAATTTAAGACGTTATAGATTGTTAGTATCAGGTATGAAAGTTTTAAGAGATCTTTAAGTAAAATAAAACAATTTCACAATCAAACAAGAACAGAAAAAATTTCATTTTGTAAGATCTTTGAGTTTTAAAGAAACTCATACCATGACATAACATTAAATCTTTAGATCACCACTTACTATTGTACAAACGGACTTTTTATGAAGAAATATCGTTTGAAAATATTATAATTTAAATCACTCTCCCCCTCAATCGATAACAGTAGTCGTTGATTGAGTGACTTAGATTTTGATAAAATGAAGTCCGGTGATTTTCAAAATTTAGTCCAATATATTTTCAAAACAATATTTTTCCCATTTTCAAAACATTTTAATCAAATTTTTTCAAAATTGTTTAAAAATGGTATCCTGCACAAAGATACGTTAGGTGGTTGAGCCGCTTTTGTTGTTATTGCTGTAAGGCTTGGAAGAAAAACCGTCTGCAGATGCAGTGAGACTTCTTACGTTGCATTTTAATGCCAACTGAGGTCAAATTAAGCTCCGTTTCTTCATTTGCTGATGAAGAAAACTATTTGCTGATGCAGTGAGTCCTCTTACGTTGCATTTATGCCAACTCTCCATTGAAGTCCAATTAAGCTTTGTTTCTTCATTTGTCGACCCAAGAAATAGTTGCCCTTTCGTTTCGGCATCCAATCATCTTCAATTGTGGGATCCAGATTGGGAACATTCTTTTATATCAATATACCTGCATACGTTAGTCTACACAAACAGATATATGGTGGTCGACATCACCCAAACAGTAATCGACTAATTAAAGTCAATTCAACATAACAATCAGATCATGCAAATTATGGGAATCATGTGTTTATCAAACTCTAATCATCTAATCCTAACAATCATATCCTAGGCACCTAGTCCTTCAACATAGGTTAACATCATTTTCAATTAAGCACGAGGATAATTAAGAAAGTCCGTTAGATGATATAAATTTGAAAACATTCTCCCCCTCAATCAATGACTCATTTTCTAAAAGGTTTAAAAGCACTGAAGTCATTGATTGAGTTTTCAATTATTACTAAAACTCTGAATCAGATTGATTTGTAAGCAACTCATTTTCCATCATTTTGTAAAACACCAAATATTTTTCTGAAGAATTTTAGACGGAAAAACATTTGTGTAGGAACATTAGTCTTTTTGATGACATGCTTTCCTTGTTTTGTTTATAGGATAAGTGCACGAAATATTTGAAAATTTGGTTTAGCGCAACACTTTCCTTTTTTTAAAAGAGCGGGTTGCTATCTGAAATAATAGCAAGCCATGGTTTAAGCGCGGGTTACAGTCTGAAGTAACTGCAAGCCATTTGATTTGTGACATGTTTAGACAAGAAATATTTACACCTTCTGCTCGAACTTCATCTATGGTCCCGTGCCATTATTGAATGACATTTCTAAGACCGCAGATGTTATCGATACCAGAAGACATGTCTTTAGAAAACATATTTTTGGTATTTTTGAAATTTTTTGATTTTTATGGGTTTTGGAAGGTTTTATATTTTTCTATTTTCTTTTTGTTGGTTTTATATTTTTGTATTTGGTTTTTAATAAATATATACAAAGGTAGAGAAGATGATATAGTTAAAGAGGATGATGATACGAGTACCGAGATAAGGATATCGAGCAGCCCCGTTGTAGAAGATAGAAGTCATCATCTCTTAAACATTCACCACCAAAGCTTCCGAGGCTCCAGAATAGAAGAAAGAACATGAGCCTTTGACAAAGAGAGACATTGGCAGCTTCCCCCCAAACCGAAAATCCTTGTGATGAGCATATTCGAAGCTCTATTTCAAGCTTGCCTTAGCCAGGTGCACCGATAAGCACACCATTATCATAAATCCCGCTGCTCCTTTTAAGAATGATAATCGAGGATCTCCATTCGGGGTTATATCATCAAGTAGAAGAACAGCAACGTATCATCCCACATTTGAATACCTCTTCTCAAATTCCTTTTCCACTAAAGTCTGAAGCAATCCATTCCGAAAGGTGTCAAGAGACCACTTCCCCCACGTAGTTGAATTGATGCAGTCAGTCTCTTAGACTAGAGCTCACGAACCCGAATACACATACCCGAAGACAAAGAAACTTATACCATCGAAGTAGCAGATTAAGTCCAATAGCCAAAGAATAACCCGATGTATACTTTTCTCTCCCCTAAAGAAAGTGTATGAAGCTCAAGAACCCGAAGTACACCAATGCCCAAAGAGAGAATAACCGATAACATTGAAGAAGCAGGCCGAATCACTGATTATCTCTGCGGGTGACAATCTCTGCGGATGTCAACACCGGAATAAGTTATTATATCTCTGAATCACTGATTAAGCTCTCAAGTAAAACAGCTGAGCATCCCCAATGTACACAATTCTCTCTCCCCTGATGATTGCGATAACATCGAAATCATCACACACTTGTGTACCTCTTTTTATCTTCAGAAACTTTCTTTTACATTACTTCCCCCACGTCGTTGGAATAATAACACTAAAAGCCTTGATGAGTAAAACCTTGAGTTTCTCTGCGGTCATGACATTTGTTTTCCCGGGATATCTTCAATCACTTAGAAGTATTAAGCTCATCAAGTTTACTCGCCATGAGTCAAACCTTGAGTTTCTCTGCGGTAATAACATTTGTCTTCCCGGGATATCTTCAGTTACTTAGAAGTATTAAGTTCATCAAGTTTACTCGCTTTGTGTTTAGATGTGTGTCTCCTTCCCCCTTGCTGGTTTTGATACTTCAGAATCAGCAACTCATTGTAAGCCCATATACTAGAAATCAGATGAGAAGAACACTTGAGCTCTTGTGAGAATCAACTTGCTAAGGAATATGAGCAATTCTAATTGGGGATTACATCTGACATTTCACTCTCCCCCAATTAGTGCTCTCCCCTAAACCGACAATCTTTATAATGAATGTTTGAATTAAGAAGAAGTCTTTAGATCTCTAAATGCAACTCGTCTTTAGTCTTCTAACATGTAGCAGAAAATGTAGAACCGACTGTAGACTCGACCTTCTTCAAGATTTTCCGAATGGGAAATAGAGTGTTAACATCTTTAACTCACACCAAAAAGCATCCCACCAAAAAGCATCCCAATTCACTTACATCTTGCAAATCCCCTTAACTAAAATCCCTCCCAATCAAACAAGAACAGAAAGATATTCATCAAGGAAATCAGCAATCAGGCCGCAACGAACACACAAGATGGTAACACCAAACTACCAATCACGTCAAAAAAGAACAGAGAGATTGTTCGGAATCATCATGTTGATGTATACGTGAAGCATTAACCGGAATCACTTTTTCGATAAACTCATCAATCCGAGTGAAGATGTCAACCAACGGCTCTTAAAAGAAACTCCATGTGAAGATGACCCGATAAGAAGAAGCTCGATTCTTACATGAGTTTGGAGCCGTTTGACCATTTATTCTCATATAAAACAACATGTAATGTCATCATACTTCTTCTCCCCCACAAGAATTGCAAACGAAGTTGCCATTCTTGACTAAATAAGTGAAATCATCCAAAAGTATTCTATTCACATTTCTCCCCCGCAAAATTAGCACATGATGTCAACATCGTCATTATAGTTGAGCAAGTGGAATAAGAAAACAATCAACGGTAGCCCGGTTCACTTGATGACTGAAGCGCATGGAAAAAGCATAAAGCATGTTGATGAGAATGGTCATAATAGAGAAGATTTCTCTTCTTCAGAAGATAAAGCGAACTGACACGTACACTTTTCTTTTCTTTAGAGTACGAGGCATGAACTGAAGTGTTCATACGTCATAAATCTCTCTCTTTTCATCTACTCTTGGAAAACTTGTAATCAACCCCATTATCATTCAGTAGGCTCTTTGTAGTGACAGCTGATGGAGAAAACCCGATATAATGAATTTAACCCTGAAGTAAACTACCCCGAACTCGTGACTTAAACTTGCACATAAATAACAAAGAGCGGTGCCGATTTCCATTAGCATCTCTAAGTACTCTCTATGTACTCTATACTCTTCAACTTACCATCTCATAAGACGTACATTACCTCTTGAAAATCCACAATTGAATGTGACACTGAGCACTACAATGTAACTCCTTAAAGTGATAGTTATTTTGTAGTGGTAAGAGCCCAATTCCCCTAAGTGGTAAAAGAAAAAGGTAAAAGACACCCAACAATAACTAGATTTCCAAGTCTTCATTTTTTATAATAAGCTCGAACAAGGATCATGAAGAATCTTCATCCAACCATCCCCGATACCTTCAGATACTAAGTACACTCACCCGTGATATTTCACTTCAACCTCAAATAAATAATACTGAATTAACGCCGTTGTCACATATTCTTGTTAAAAGCTTATATCTAGCCTTCTTTGACATTTAAACGAACTTTGATAATGGTTTCATCCAGACAATGGTTAAAAGCACATAACCCCATAAAACCACGCAATAACCAAACTGCCATGACGAATATCCAAACACACATCCAATTTATGAAGTACACCCTTTTTTTCCTTCTTCGAAATAGAAACCGTAACACCAGCATCAGAAGACCCCGAAATACGCTTTCCTTTCACCAAGATGGTTCCATCATCATGGGATTTTACAATTCTATAGTTTAAACCGAGAAATAGTTTCTTTCGCGGGATTTTACAAAACTAAGAATAAACCGTAAGATAGATCCGGAAATGCACTTTACAATTACAAGGATGTTTCCATTGTCACGGGATTTTACAAGTCTATGATTTAAACCTAGAAATAGGTTCTTTCGCGGGATTTTACAAAATCAAGACAAAACCGTAAACAATGTCAGCTTGAATATGTTATGACAACTTTGGTGTCGGTGAATATCTGTTTTAGGGGAACATGCAGCGGTTCATCAACGGTTCATTATCCAACATCAACAACCTCATCAACCATCCAATAAACACTTTGGTAAAGACATCATTCACGCATTCTGTCGGCTATTGTAGTAACCACATGGTGAAGTAAACCCGATATGCCAAACTTGAGCATGAAGTAAAATTCCTCAGATTTGTTACTTAAACTTGTACTAATCCTCGTGAAAAAGAAACGGTGTACCCAATGTACAAAGCCTCTTGACGTATTCTCAACTGTGTGAGACACCGAAGTGATAATTACGTTGTGGGTTAAGCGAGAAAGAATCACATCCGTAACCAAATAGCCAAGTCTTTATCACACTCTTTAAAAGCCCAAACAAGT
Source organism: Chrysanthemum makinoi (assembly GCA_910596185.1). Classification (NCBI taxonomy): domain Eukaryota; kingdom Viridiplantae; phylum Streptophyta; class Magnoliopsida; order Asterales; family Asteraceae; genus Chrysanthemum; species Chrysanthemum makinoi. The sequence goes on along the minus strand of OU343223.1, from coordinate 226,349,307 downwards.
CATCTTCGCGGAATGGTAGAAAGAAAGAAGACGAAATAAGTAAACGCGCCCGGAAAATCTTACTTCAAATCCAAATAAGAAATATCGTCCAACCAATCTAGTAGTCAATCTAGTTCCAATATCAATTCAAGCCGTGACAAAATATAGTTTGTGAAGGAGTATACACCAAAGTACCAATCCGCATAATTCAACTAATCTCATCATCAAATCGCATTATCACTCCAAATCATATCAATAAATCTCATCAACCACTTTCATCATTAAATCACATAAATCCGATCTCATATTGAGAACCCAATCAATCCGTCATCCAAATCCACGTCAAAACATTAGGTTAACATTCAAGCCCATTTCTGTTCCATAATTCAAATCCCAAGTAATTAATGATCCAAAAACCCAGTCACCATATTCGGCCCATAGGATAATTACATCGGTTCATGAAATAAGTTCCACCTCCAAATCAGTCAAGCCTAAATGCAATATTGTCCAATGCAAATAAAGCAGAGAAGCTAATAATCACGGAGTACACAACCAATATTCCAATGATCACGTGACTACAAATATTCCAAGACAGTATCAATGATTCGTGGCATGCAAAACAAACATCACGTGACCAAAATACTAAACATGATTGAGAATTAATAAGCCGGATCATATCAAAACCAAGAAATTACGGCCCACGAATTAACCCATCCATATACGGTCCATCAAAGACACAAGCCCACGTGATGATAATTAACACCCGATCCAATCCAGATATACACAAAACCGGTTATAATATTGTGATACCCTAATAAATAGGTCATTACACAAAGTAACCCTAATCACTTTCTCAAAGAAAAACACACCTACCTCCTAAACTCTCTCACCAGATAAACTCAGTAAACACTCACAAATCTCACCTAATCACACCGATCATAAATCTAAAGCATATAACACGTCACAAACATAACTTGGCCGCCCCTTTACCGTGTAATTATCAATTTTATGTTCAAGTCAGAATCAAGAACGTGTCTTAAGGGCATCAAGATCCACTTGAGATCTAAGGTAGGGTTATAATTTGTGTTTTGTGTCTAGGTCATTGAACGAAGAAAAGGAATTAACATAATTGTTATTTCACTTATTCTTGTAAGTTCGAATATCAATTGAAGCATAAGCTTCAAATATAATCTATGATGTGTTGTTTTCTTTCGATTTAATGACCTACAAGGTCGGATGATTCTGCTATAGGCTCGAAAGAAAAAAAAAACTGAGATAACTTGTTTTACGAGATGTTTATAAGAGCGTTGGATGAGAGTCTTGTTATTGTAGGTATGAATATTTGTTGGATGGGTATGGCTATGGTAGACGTTGTACTTCAGGCTTTGTAAATTAATCAGATTTGAGTCTGACTTGTGATGAGTTGATATTTTGTTTTGTGGTCAGGGTCAAATAGTCAAGGTCTTCTTCTACCTTTCTTTGAAAAGTCAAAACTCACAAGTCGCCAAACATTTTTATGTCAAGTCGCTACCAATTACTTAAAACTCACAAGACGCTATGTTTTTCTTCATAAGTCGCTAGTATATTAACTAAGTCGCTAGCATAAATGCTAAACAACAAGTCGCTAGCATATTTATTTGACTCAATAGTCAAATAATCAAGTCGCTAAAGTAATACACAAGTCGCTACAGTAAAAGACAAAAGCTCAAAAGCTTTTTTTTGTCAACTCGCTATGAAGATACATAGCAACTCGCTATGAAGAATGACCATTATAATTTTTCCGGTGAGTTATTCCGACCAAGTTCCGACCACCTTCAAATTTACCCAGAAAACTGCACAAAGGATGCACATTTTGACCCATTATGACCACAAAAATGACCAGATGTATAACACATGAATATGACCAGATGTATAACCCTTTTTTACCACATGAATATTAGCATATGACCACTTTTACTTCAAGGATTTTGGTTTGACCTCATGATATGTTATATTTCAGAAAGTTGACATACGACGGATGTGACCAAAAAAGGTCTAGAAACCAGACATAATGGACCAAATAAAACTTGTTTAAAAAACTGTTAAAACCATAAGATTGATAACGACATAATTTTTTGACCAAACAATGATAACAAACAGTTTTTTTGAACAAGAATCGAGCCAACATACATCAACAAACCACAAAAAAACATGGTACGAAACCACACAAATCAACACAACACAATAAACCTTGGCTCTGGTACCATTTGTAGGATCGATATATTTATTGTGTTGATGATTCGGGTGGTCTTGGATGATCAAAATACATGTTATCCATTAGAGAGAGAAAGTAGAGAGAGAGGGAGTTTCTTGGTAGAGACTTGTAGAACAAAATATTGAAAGGTTAGATTGAAAGCTCCACCCCTTCCATGGATGGAAGGGGTATTTATAGTTACAGACAATACGACCTCCTATCGGCCTGTGGATCAGGTATACAGTGGGTAAAGACCCGTCCTTCCTCCACGGTGTTGTTCTAAACTAAACTATGCTACAAACTAACTAATAAACTGCTAAATAACGTAACTAATAACAAGTCTACGAGCTAACTTATGCTAGATAATATTTGGGGTGACCGACTCTTAACTTATAGAATTTCCAATTCCTAACACTTTGCACGTAAGTTCATCAACAAGTGGCGACAACAACGACCATGAAATGCATTGGGAAATACATTCTGAATGGCCAAAGCAATGGATCCAGCTCCATCAGATATGATCGTTAAGTTATCTTGCTTACCAATTATACATTCCTTGAGTTTCGTCAAAAACCAATCCCAAGATCTAAATGTCTCCGACTTACCCACTCCGTATGCAAGCGGCAGAATCCGATTATTACCATCCATTGCAACTGCTAGATACATTGTACCCAAAAATTCCCCTTTAAGATGTGCGTCGTCTATTATAATCAATGGTCGCATGTGTGACACAAATGTACGAATCTACATAAAAAAATCTTTCGATAATTAGAATAATAAATAGTGTTAATACAAATAAGCCGTAAAAACGTTTATTTATATTTTACGATCTTCTAATGTTTTGTCGATAACAAACGTAAAATCATTTTAATGAAACAAATAGAATACATAAATAGTTTGAGTTAATAGTTTCCTAACACACTTACGTTTTAACATAAAACACTAAAACAAGTATAAGTGATTTTATGATTTAGATACATATGTACAACAATTATTTTTTACATATTGGGGTAGCATATACTTAAACTAAGTATACCAAAATGGGTAAAAACAAGTATATACTAAAATGGGTAAAAACAAGTATATACTAAAATGGGTAAAAACTAACAAATGGTATGGACCCATAACTCATGGTTTTATATATACCACTTAACCAAGTTCATTGTATCTAGAAAGAAAACCATGGATCAACCCATAACCCATGACCCATGACCCATAACCAAAAATACCCATGGGCAAAGAGGAGCGTTCCACGGATCCCTGGCTTTGTACTAGCCGGATCCCTTGTAGTAGGGATCCGTGGGATCCGGGGAACAGTAGAGAATTTTCTCTATAAATAGAGAGCCATTTCTTCCTTTCTACTCACTACTCCACACACATACTTCCCCCAAGTATTATAACCCTCTAACCTCAGATCCAAGTGATCTATGTAGATTGTCTTTTGTTTTTGTGTGATCTTCTAGGTTCCTCTTAAAGGCGAGATCACCACTTCTTGAAGACGTGCAAGCTCAAGTCCATGAGTTGTCATGCTTCGTCATCATCAAGACAACTAAGGTTCTCTTGTTGATAGTTCTTCCTTTCTCCATAGATGTTGGGTTGAAGGCATTAGTAAAGAATGCCGAAAGTGTCAAGATGAAAATCATTAGTGAAAGGTGCTCATCATCCGTGTCAAAGCATTAGTGAAGAATGCTAAAGGTGTCAAGACGAAGGCATTAGTGAAGGGTGCCAAGCGTTGTGTCAAAGGCATTAGTGAAGGATGCCGAAGAATCAAATCAAGTCTCATTTGGAAAGAATGCCTAGGTCGTATAATCGATGAGGTGCATCGTTATACATATAAGTATTTGTTTATTTCCAAGGATGGTGATATCCTTGATGATGTTGTAACAAGGAGTGGATCTCCTTGATATTAAGTGTTGTGTTGTGAAGGGTAGTAGTTCCTCCATAGTAATGGAACTAGGTGCTTAGCCTAGTACCTAATAAAGGGTAGGCGACGTTGTGATAGGATTAGTTCTCCTTGGTGTGAAAGAACTCGGTGGTTAGCCTAGCACCGTATAAAGGGTAGGCGACGTTGTGTTAGGTGTGGTTCGCCTTGGTGTGAAAGAACTCGGTATTTAGCTTTGTACCGGAAAAAGGTTAAGCGACGTTGTGAAGGCTTCTCCGCCACAAGGAGATTGGTGTAGTGCTTATGAACTCTCGAGTAGGTGACTCGGGGAGTGGAGTAGGGCAAGGAAGGTGTCCTTGTAGCCGAACCACTATAAATACTTGTGTCGTGGTGATGTGCTTCTTACTCTTTATCTTTCATTACACGTTTATATATCTATCTATCAACGTCCAACATAAACAACCAAATAGATTGACATAAGTCGATCTAAATATTTAAAAGGAAGTTTTAAATTGGTAAAACTATTCAACCCCCCTTTCTAGATTTCCACAAATAGATAACATGAATAATATATTTATTTGTTTGTAATAAACAATACTTACCGCAACACCCATGGCAAGAAAAAAAAATCTCAAATCTGTCTTCATCGTCAGTTTCAATATGTGTAATAGTCCCTGGGTTTTTTAGTTTCAAATTGTGGCAATACAAAGGGAGTTCGGAAAACGACTCCTTAGGAGTCCCTCTCAACAATTGCAATGCATAACATTTTTCTCGCCAAGCTTGAGAATATGATATATCAATTTTGAACCTAGCATTCATATCTGTCATAATCTCTTTCCCCCTATAAATCCTACTATTCTCAGACATTACCTCCTTCAATATATGACCAAGGACTTTTGGGGAAGCATTACGATGATGTGGGTGAATTTGAGTTCTAGTGCATGTATGATGGTCGTGAAATGTTGTTACATAAAACTTTTTATAGTCTTTGGGTATATAGGCTCGAAAAACCCATTCACATGTGTCATCAATACATTTTGCATATACCCTTTGGGGGTCTGATCTTGGGTATCTATTTTGAAATCCTTCTTCAAGAGCTTTTCTACCCAAAACAACTTTTATATGTTCTTTATTATCAAAAGTATCATGCAAACAAACAAGACTAGATGTTCTAGAACACATACCTTTTTTCGAGTTGATATCTGGGACTGGTGTTTTTCGAGTTGATAAATTTTGGAGGCATATTCCAAAATTTATCCTTTTTACATTTCTTGTTCTCATCATCAAATTTTTTACTCTCCTCATTGGATTCACTAACCTCCTCAACAGATTTTCTACTCTCGTCATCAGATTCACTACGCTCATCATCAGATTCACTACTCTCATCCTCGCCAGACAATCTTTTCACTTTCCCAAAAACACCACCCATTACCTTTTCTCCGAAAGGCTGTAATTTATCATCATCTAGCAAATCCCATTCGATAGTCTTTTTGTTTTTTGGTGAACCAACAACTTGTTTTTTTTTTACGATTAGCTGAATCACTTTGAGGATCCTGCGTAGGATACACAGGAATTCCAAGCACATACATAGGATTCCCAGGAAATCCATGCATATGTTGAAAACTATGAAAATTTTGATAAAAACTACTACCAGGCATTTGTGTTTGGTGAATTTGTGTGGCATGATATTCGGTTTGATATACATTTATAGACGAGTTAGCATGAATAAAATTGCTTTGTTGATTGCTTCCCGTAGATGATAATTGCCTACCATTTACACTAGACTCAACAATACACAACGTAACAATTCTACTACTTTTAACAACAAATTCCATAAATTCATTGACTTCCAAATCATCACATACCTCTACAATATCATTATCCAAATTGTAAGTTACCATAAAACCACTATTAACATCGATTTCTAGCCTCTCGGATTCCGCTTCTAGTAAACATGAATATGATGACAACAATGGTAAAATTAATGTACGTTTTACACAATTTAACGGCATATACTCCAACACACCATCCACTCTTTCCCATGTACCTCCTTTACATACACGTATTTTGACGGTTTCTTTGACGGAATTCATGGAAAAATTGAGTTTTTTCGTGAGAATTTGAGTTTTTTTAGTGAAGGGAGCTAAAATAACAATAAAACACGTTTTATCAGCAAAATCTCGCAAGTTTTATCCATAAGTTTGCGAATTTCTTTTAGATATTTCGAAAAATTTGCGAAATTTTTAAGAAATATGGCAAATTTTTGATATTTCTTTAAAATATCGCAAATTTTTTATATTTCTTAAAAATATCAAAAAATTTCGACATTTTTAAGAAATTTCGAAAGTCTTGCGATTTTTCTTAAAAATATCGAAATTTTTTGATATTTTTTCCAGTTTCGCAAAAACTCGCAAGTCTTGCGATTTTTCTCAAAAATGTTGCGGATTTTTTTGGGTATTTTGGGTTTTTGAGTATAAAATGGGGTATTTTGTGAAGTAGGTTTGAAAAATTAGGTATTTTTGTCATTATCCCTTATACTATTTACCCATTTATGGGGGCAAAATAAAAATCAGTGGTCATCTTCAGAAATCGACACTACTCGAGTGAACTTTGCGAGGGCAGTTGCCCACACTGCCCCCATTGTGGTACCGCCTAACCTTTTGTATCAACCATGACCTTGTTATCGACAGGATAGGCTTTGTCTCTAATGTTCTCGCAACATGATTCTTACTTGAATGCATTGCCGATTCTACAATTGTGAGCGGGAATATGCCGATCTTTCCCCAAAAAACTTCGTTACCAAATGCATAAAATTTTTGTTGTGCAACCGTGGCTAGAAACATTACTTTTGTTATCAAAAGCGGCTTGACAACATTCGTGTGTGGTCTAAGTATTCCTTTTTTTATTCTTCTATGTATGGTTGATTTTGGAACATCATTTACACAATTTGTGTAAATGTATTTTTATTTTGATGAGACTTGGAGTAATTTATAAAATCTCGATTAGCAGTGCCATATTTTTGGAGCCAAAACAAAAATAAACGGTAATATTTTGCCTCTATTTTTTGACCAGAAATTACTATACTTATACTAAAGACGGTTGTCGGTGGTACTATTATATAGTTTGTAGCAACTGGTCGGTGGTTAAAATATAAACCCGCCCCCAACAATGGTCGGTGGTACTCTTTGCTTTTGCAGCGTTTTTTTTATGGGTTTTGGCCGGTTGGGCTGGAAGTTGTGTTGGAAGTCTTGGGCTTTTTCAGTATACGATTGATATATGTGTCACTTATCTTTCAATCTCGAAGATATTAGTGGGACGTTCCACTTTCCTTCTAGAATTTTATGTACGTTTCTTCACTGGGCAGCAAACTTGGTAGGTGGTTCAGATCTCGAGGTTTTTTAGGGTTTTGGTGCATGCATTTGCTGTTGTTACGATTGATGTTGGTGTGGTTTGTTACTGACCTGGATGATGTTGAATAGTGTGTAAATATTCTTTTGGTACGAAGATTGTGAAAACTTATTAGTGTTGTTAGGAAAAATGAGATAGAAGAATAGTGGAATTAAGGATTAAGTCCTTGCTGAGCCGTCTTTGGTCCTACAACCAAAAGTAAGTTTGATCATATCTTTTTTAGAGTTTTTAGTTGGGGTTTAATTATTCATCATTAAAACTCTTTCATTTGTGGGGTTTTGATTTTGCATGTGCAATTTTTTCTAGGTTTTGAGTTGCGATAGTGAATAAGTTTGATGTCCGGGATAAGCTGTATGTGCTTGAACCTATGCTTTTCATAACCCGGTCATCAGTTATGTTCTTGGTTGAGGTGTATTTTAGGTATCGAAATCACTATTCCCCCTTATGTTTTTTATTAGGGCAAATATAAAAAAAAAGTATTATACTTGCCACCCTTTCCTCTTCAGGGTAGCGAACAAAATTTTTTGCTTCTGCGGGTAATATACTTTCAAATTCATCCTCTTTAGGGTATTTTCATGAACAGTTGGACAATTTTGCCCCTATTACCCAGAAGAGGAAATGGAAAGTATGATACTTTTTTTATCATTTGCCCTAGTTTTTTATTATGTTAAATTTTGGATATGTATTAAGATAAATTATTTAATGATTTATAATTGTGTTAAATCTATGATAAAAATGTTTTGTTTTAAGTTTACACTATTTACTTATTAAGATAATTTAGTTCCACCACCACTTCCATTTGCAAAGGACATGAGTTTAAATAATTATACGCGTGCATGGCACGTGTGGGGTTCAAATAAGCAGTTTTAACCCTTACCATTTAGGCGGGAAAAGCCGTTACTGCCATTTCATCATTTCATTTGTATATAACACAATTCATTTCACATTTGTTAGCGGTTTTGATTTTGTAATTCTCTCTTGTAATAAACTTCTACAAGTCAGTAAGCCATAACAAATCCCATTAACTAATTCTTGAGCTCAATTCTTATTTGAATCTCATTGATTCCTGTAAGAGTGTATCAACTGGTATCAAAGCAGTCAATTCCGGCATCTTAACCCATAAACCTATTGAGTTTGATCGTCGCCGATCAAATTCTGGCCAAAATACATTCGTTTCCCTATCACAAATACGTTACCCTTGTTAATTATTATTCCGTTTTCTTAGCCAAAACACGTTTTCCGTACGGCTAGTACATTATTTATTATTTAAAAAAAATGTATCATACTTTCCATTTCCTCTTCCGGGTAATAGGGGCAAAATTGTCCAACTGTTCATGAAAATACCCTAAAGAGGATGAATTTGAAAGTATATTACCCGCAGAAGCAAAAATTTTGTTCGCTACCCTGAAGAGGAAAGGGTGGCAAGTATAGTACTTTTTTTTTTATATTTGCCCTTTTTATTATAACACTTAGAATGATGATTGTTTTATGTAATTAGTCGTTTAGTAGTAAATCATCTATTATTTAATTCAGTTTGCGTGATTTGTGATTTAATTGTAACTGATTATAATTGATATGTATAATTTTAGGTTGCTTATGGTTTCTTGCAGGTTAATTTGTTAACGCATGCCTATCGCTGAGTTTGCTGGTATTTCGGTAGCTCAGCCACTACTTGCAACTTACACGTATGGTGCTCATTGTTACATACTAATCAATGATATGGGTTGTTCTTTTATTTTTTTTTGGTATGTAATCAGTTTATGGAATCAAAAAAGGTTTCCGAAGGGCTGTGATGATTGTCATAACCTGACTAAAATGAATGAGTCATTCATACTCTGATGTTACCTGGCAAGGCAATGACTCGACTGTATAGTAATTACAATTGATATGCAGCTGTCTATTTGCAGCTACGGCGACATTTTTAAGTTTTTGTGACCTGTTTTTTTTTATAGATCTGAGCCTAATCGTTTTGCTATATATACATTGGGTTCTCGTAGTGTTTTTCGAAGGATGATATGTCAGGCTGTCACAAATAGAAACGGCTTGGATGAAGATGAGATCATCCGTATCTTGGCAAGGAGACCTATAATGGTCGCACCCATGGCGGATGCGTCCCCTTCAATCTGGTGTTAGCCTGTCTGAGCTTTATATACTTATACTAAAGACGGTTGTCGGTGGTACTATTATATAATTTGTAGCAACTGTTCGGTGGTTAAAATATAGGGACGTCGCATACGTTGGTCGGTTGCACTTTTCGCTTCTGCTACGTTTTTTTTATGGGTTTTGGGCCGGTTGGGCTGGAAGTGGTGTTTAATTAGTGGGGCGTTCTACTTTCCTTCTAGAATTTTATGTACGTTTCTTCACTGGGCAGCAAACTTGGTAGGTGGTTCAGATCTCGAGGTTTTTTAGGGTTTTGGTGCATGCATTTGCTGCTGTTACGATTGATGTTGGTATGCTTTGTTACTGACTTGGATGCTGTTGTATAGTCTGTAAATATTCTTTTGGTACAAAGATTGTGAAAACTTATTAGTATTGTTATGAAAATCCAGATAGAAGAATAGTGGAATTAAGGATTAAGTCCTTGCTCAGCCGTCTTTGGTCCTACTACCAAATAGAAACGGCTTCAATGAAGGCGAGATCATCTGTATCTTGGCAAGGCGACCTATAATGGTCGCACCCATGGTGGATGTGTCCTCTTCAATCTGGTGTTAGTCTGTCTGAGCTTTATATACTTATACTAAAGACGGTTGTAGGTGAAACTTTAATATAATTTCTAGTAAGTTGTCGGTGGTTAAAATATATGGGCGGTCCAAACGCTGGTCGGCGGCATTCTTAGCCTTTGTTGCGCTTTTTTTTTAGGTTTTCGGCCGGTTGGGCTGGAAGTGGTGTTTGGACGTCTTGGCCTTTCTCAGTATACTGTTGATATATGCGGCCCTTATCTTTTGACCTCGAAGATATTAGCGGGGCGTTCCACTTTCCTTCCAGAATTTTGTGTACGTTTCTACACTGGGCAGCAAACTTGGTAGGTGATTCAGATCTCGAGGTTTTTTAGGGCTTTGGCGCATGCATTTGCTGCTGTTAAGATTGATGTTGGATGTGGTTTATAGTGCTTTCCTTGCGGCTTTGTTTGGTTTTGAGCTGCGACAGTAAATAAGCTCGATGTCCAGGATAAACTTTATGTGCTTCAACGTACGCTTTTCCTAACCTGGTTATCAGTTATGCTCTTGATAGAGGTGTATTTCAGGTATCAAAATCACTATTCCCCCTTGTGTTTAACTATAACGCTTCGAATCATGATTGATTTATGTAATTAGTTATTTAATAGTGAATCATCTATTATTTGTTTCAGTTTATGTGATTTGTGATTTAATTGTAACTGATTATAATTGATATGTATAATTTTAAGTTGTTTATGGTTTCTTGCAGGTTAATTTATTAACACGTGCCTATCGTTGTTACATACTAATCAATGATAGTATGTAATCAGTTTATGGAATCAAGAATGGTTTCTGAAGGGCTGTGATGATTGTCATAACATGACTAAAATGAACGGGTCATTCATACTCTGATGTTACCTCGCATGTAAAATAACTCTCTTCATATAATTAATGCTTTTTACCCGCTACGTGGCCTAAATAATATATCGTTTACAACTATTGTGAAACTTGAAAGTGGTTTTTAATTGAAAGCAATTTTGTTGTGTAATTATCCATTAATATTTGGATCCATCTTGCTTAACAGCTAGCTTGGGGCCCCCCACAAATCACATGGCTACGTCCTTCTCTTGAGCCCACTTACAAATCCAATTTCCTTAAATCAAGGCATCAAAGCAAAATTTTAAAGTAATGTGATTTCTACACAAAGTTTGATTGTTACATACTTACATGTCCAAATGTTCAACTTTTGATAATCTATCTTGCATAATTGCATCATGTACATATATTTTTTCTAGTAAAATGGTATAAATGTCATTCAAAATTATTTGGTTGTATAACAATAACTTGTCTTAAGATTATAACATCAGTCTTTTATGTGATTTGGTGAAAAACGTGAAAAGTCTCCATTTAATTATTTTGGTTTGTCCCATATAAGTGGTTCACTTTGAAATTTCAACAAATCAAAACACGTCGAGAAAGTAAAGGTGAGATTTTATTAGATGAAAATGGAATAATTCAATTATCTTAAAATGTGTGTTAAGTGAACCAGGAATACTTATTGATGAAATAAAGTGAGTAAATAGTAGAGCTAGAATTAAAAACCATACTACAATCTGATGATGACATGTTTTGTTGGACTTAATTTCTTACATTCTTTGATTTGTCAACTATCATCATATTTGACCTTGAAAGAGACATTATCATTTTGCTTTAATGTTTTGTATTCATTTAAGTGGGTAACCATGATCCATCCGAATGTATCATAAAATCCGGGGTCATAGTTGACATTAGCTTACAGGTTAGTATTTGAACAAAAAAAAAAAAAAAACTATTGTTGAATTTAAAATTTAAAATTGTATAAAAAAAACTATTGGTTCATGTGGTATTGCTAAATTGCAGATTTGGTCCCTAAAACTTTGAAAGTGCAGCAGATGTCCTCATTTTCAAGTTTTCGTTGCATGTTTAGTCCCTGATCAACATCAAATGACTAAAGTACCCTTGTCTTCTTCTTTCTTATTTTCTTTTCAGTCCATCTTTTCAGTTTCTTACATAAATGGTCCTTGTGTCTTGTCATGTTTTACAGATTTAGTCTAATTGTTTATTTATTTATTTAACTATTAATATTAGTATTATATTTTTTATAAGTTTTCTCCTATTTTTATACATCCGTTTTTCTTACATTTTTGTCCGTTTTCGTCCTTATTTATACGTTTTCGTCCATTTTTATACGTTTTCGTCCGTTTTCATCCGTTTTTATACGTTTTCGGCCGTTTATATACGTTTTTGTCCGTTTTCATACGTTTTTCTTACGTTTTCATATGTGTTTATCCGTTTTTATACGTTTTCATTCGTTTTTATCCGTTTTTATACATTTTCGTCTGTTTATATACGTTTTCGTCAATTTTTATACGTTTTTCTTACGTTTTTATTAGTTTTTCTTACATTATCATACGGACGAAAACATAAAAAAAACAGACAAAAACGTAAAAAAACGGATGAAAATGTATAAAAACGGACAAAAACGTATAAAAACGAACGAAAACGGATGAAAACGTAAAAAAACAGACGAAAACGTAAAAAAACGGACCAAAACGTATAAAATGGACAAAAACGTAAAAATACGGACGAAACGTATAAAAACGTAAAAAACGGACGAAAACGTAAAAAAACGGACGAAAACGTAAAAAAACAGACGAAAACGTATAAAAACGGACAAAAACGTTAAAAAACGGACAAAAACATCTACTTGACAATTAAACTAACATAAATAGTGTTTAAGGGACCAAACCCGTAACGGGTCAAAACAATAGGAAGAAGATTTGCACATAAAAAAAAATAAATGTGTATGGACTAAATATGTAAAACCCCTTCCAACACAGGGACTATTTATGTAAGAAACTAAAAAGTAAATAGAAAAAGAAAAAGACAATATCAAATGTCTAAAATACCCTTAGTCTGTGTGGACCAGGGACCAAACATGCAACGAAAACTTGAAAATGAGGACCTCTGGTCCACTTTTAAAGTTTTAAGGACCAAATCTGCAATTTGGCCATACAATAGGGACCAAAAATGCAATTAACTCTATATTTCATATAAACTAGTAGGATGTCCACACAATGTGGCCATATCAGAGAGTCAAGATATAATAGTTGATGAGGATATATGTGATACTCCCTTCATTTTAAAATATAAGTTCAATTTGACTTTTTAAATTGAATTTTAACCTTGAATATTTTTGTTTGTATTATATAATACTTGATGCAATGAATTGTGTTTTAAATGTATTTTTATTTGGTATAATTTTCATCAAGTGTTATATAATAGAAAAAAAAATATTTAAAGTAAAAATTCAATTCAAAAAGTCAACTTAGACTTATATTTTAGGACGTAGGGAGTAATAATGATTAGACGTTGGTGAAGACAAATAGAATTTTACATGTAATCCGTGATTAAAAAAAAAAAAAAAATCTGTTGTTGAAAATCAAGAATTTTGATTTCCGCGCATTGCTGCGGGGGCATCTTGTCATATTAATGCAAAATGCTTGGATACATTTTAAGCCTGATTTAGATTACATTTTATCCATTCTGGTCGTTTGTGGGTTACGTTTATGTTTTGTGATTTGTTTGTTTATCTATTCGCTGTAGTTTTCAGTTGCTAAAAAATTATCATTTTGCATGCAAATTGACTACTGCCAAAATAGGTGATCGGGTAAAAATATCCAAAAACATTAGGTTTTTTTAAAGCTAATATAGGTTGTTAGAAATTTGTCAGATTTGTGATGTTTGTAAGTTAAGATTGTTCATAATGTTGCTGACATACTTATTAACTTATTTGCTATGGTTTTGAATTATAAACACAAAATTGTAAAATAGAGAACTGCTTTATGTGGAAAGTCAGCCGAACATGTTTAGGTTTAGGAACGCTAAAATTTCGACAAATTGTTATGCATGTGTGTGCTTGATATATGTTGTGGTGTGACCTCATGTTTGAAACTACGCTTATAATAAAGGTGACATGTGATTGTGATTGTAATTGTAGTGACTATTTATGCCATGCTTTTGTAAGTTGTGTACCGGCTTTTTATAAAATTTTTTTTGAGATAATAATTTTGTGACTGATATAGTGTTTGTTTTGTTTTGCAGTGGCAGTATTTTTAATTGGTAAAAAAAAAATTCGAATTTTTTTTCAGCGCCGTAACTTATAGTGATGCAGTAAGTTATAACTGTGATACGGTAAAAAATTATCGCCTGAAAAAAAAATCGATTTTTTTTTTCGAAAAATAATTTCAAATTTTTTTTGTTGGGAGGGGGGGGGGGGGGGGGGGGATGGTTGGTGAGCTGCGAGAAGAAGTGATGTGGTATGATGATGTAGCATGGTGATGTGGCAAGGTGACACATGTCACCTCCATATTCTTTCCTAGCCTTCTCATTTCAAGACCCATTCTCATAATATATATATATATATATATATATATATATATATATATATATATATATATATATATATATATATATATATATAGGATAAAGATCAAATAAAAGACAAATATCGGTAAAAGAAAATTCAGAAAAAGTTCTCGAAAAATTCTAAAAAAAATCCACAAGATCGGGTATAATGGTGCATGAAAAAGTTGTGAAGGAATTGTTTCTAAAAGTGGATACTTTTTCCGGAAAAAAATTATGAAAAAATACGTTTGTACATTAAATCGTTTTTTCGTGTATCAAAAATTGGTTTTTGCACCCAACTTCTTTTGACTTTTTTCATCAAAATAACATTGTGCATCTAACTAAAACAAGTTGAAAATTTTGTGCATCAAAATTTTTTTGCGAATCAAAATTCGTTTTTTATGCATTAAAAAAAAACATATCAAAACTAAAAATTATTAAAACTGTTTTCACAAAAGTTTTATGCACCAACATACCCGATCTTGTGGAATTTTTTAGAATTTTTGGAGAAATTTTAAAAAATATATATATTTTTATTCTTTTGAAGTGTATTTGTCTTTTTATTTTAACTTTACCCTATATATATATATATATATATATATATATATATATATATATATATGTTTGATTATTATGAAAAATTTCTTAGAATGAAAAGAATAAGATGGCATGCGGAGGTGACATGTGACACCTTTGCCACATCACCATACCCCCCCCCCCGTCACAGAAAAAAAAATTCCCGCAAAAAAAAAATTTTCTTTGGGCAAAAAAAAATATCCGCCAAATTTTTTTACTGCATCACAGTTATAAAGTTACTGCATCACAATCATGATTTTAGTGCATTAAGGTTATAACCTTAATTTTAGTGCATCATAGTTGATGCACTTAACTATTAACTATGATGCAGTAACTTATAATAAAGATGCACAAAAACTTATTAGTGCATTAAGGTTATAAGTTACTGCGTCACAATTACGATTTTTGTGCATTAAGGTTATAAATTACTGCATCACAGTTATAAAGTTACTGCATCACAATCATGATTTTAGTGCATTAACGTTATAACCTTGATTTTAGTCCATCATAGTTGATGCACTTAACTATTAACTATGATGCAGTAACTTATAATAAAAATGCACCAAAATTTATTAGTGCATTAAGGTTATAAGTTACTGCATTACGGTTATAAAGTTACTGCATCATAATCATGATTTTAGTGCATTAAGATTATAAGTTACTGCATCACAATTATGATTGCGATGCAGTATTTTTATAACTGTGATGCAGTAATAAATTTTAGCGGGAAAAAATTTTTTGCCGAAATTTTTTTTTGCAAAGGTGACACATGTCACCTCCACATGCCTTCTCATTTTTTCGTTTTAACCCTACCATATATATATATATATATACAAATATATATACATATATATATATATATATATATATATATATATATATATATATATATATATATATATATATATATATATATATTTATATATATATATATATATATATATATGTGTCAAAACCCGTCCGATGGACGGGTATGACTTGTGGTTTTTATTTTTAGGATTTAGTTAATCAAATATATACTCAAAAGTAATTTAAAGTTAAATGAAACGGTTAAGATCTATAATTAATGTTACCATAATCCATTAAACGACTAAAAGCAGGTAAGTACTTTGATTTGTGGTTTTTATTTTTAGGATTTAGTTGTCGAAGCCCGCCCCAGGGCGGGCATGAAATTCCTTGTAAGGTATTAGTTAAATAGGACTTGTTTGTTAATGCGTACGAACATCATAAAATATTTATACAGTGAATAAAGAAAAAAAATGAATGGTAATCGGATAAGAGAAAATAAAACTTAATAAATTATCCACAATTACAAAATATACGCTTTTAGTTCAAACATGAAATAAAGTAAGCAATTAAGTATTGTGAACTGAATCAAACCCAAATTACAACTCCTTTTCCTTTTGTATTATTTCCCTACACACTCCTAAAGTGGTGCAAATCTTGCAAGTGTAGAGGGTGTTTCGGCATGGTTGTAACAGATGGCCAATGTGATCATTAAATTGCTAGGAAAAAAATCAAAGTATTTAAAATCATGGATTAAGAGTGGTTAAGGGTTAACAATATCATACATTTGAAGATAGGAGCTCATTTTCTATATCACGTATTGGAAAAAAAAAATAAAAAGATAGTATGTTCAAGAATAATCATCTTCTTAAGAAATGTCTTGCTTTCGAGAACATATTGATATTGTTTGCATGGGTCACCATAACATAAGACATGCCCGGCGCCACTTTTTTGCTCCCTACACCCTGAGAAACGAATAGATAAGATACTATTAACTCAGAAGCTCATGTCAATCTGCAAATACTATAAGACGTTTGTCTTTTTAGCGTTATATATAACAATTCAGAAGGTTTAATCCACTTTGAATATACATGTTCGACCTTCATGGCCCATTTTAATTTTAACCCATTACCCATTAAAAGTAAATCACTACATCTACAACATTTATTTAAGCCTCATATGGTACTCCTTTTATATTACCGTTATATCTCCGATCTAACATAGTTTGTAAATATTTAACCTAACTGGTTTCACTTTCCGCTATTGAACCGAGATCATAAAAGGAAATAAACAAAAGAAAGTATTTGTCCCCGCCGCTCAAGCTGACATAAAACATTATAACCATACATATGTTTAAGGATTAAGGTGACCATTTAATCAACCCGTCTAACCAGTCACGTGGCCTATAATCCGAATTTTAGTTTATAAAAAGCCATTTTTAATCACACAAATTAGAAAGCAGATCAAAATTTATGTAATATAATAGGTCGAAAGCTGGCCGGTGTATTTATTATGCCCAATACCTTCTAAATTACTTTCTTAAACAAATTATGGATTAGGAATATCATGACCATCAACCTGAGCATGATATCATGGAGACGCAAACAATTATGAGACAACAAATCAGCTGTAATTGTTTCACAAAAAAAGAAAAAGGAAAAGAAAAAAAAAACTTGTTGAATAGTTTAAACGGGTAAAACATATCAAAAGTCATCCAATGTGAGTATTCTTTGAATGTATGTGTTTGCGAGTAGTTAGAAATACATATACGTTTTAGTTTGTTTGACAATAAAAGAATATAACATTTGTTATTGTTATTAACTCTTTAATTCTCCTTTTAAAGGTTGGCATGAAAGAATATCAAAAAGTAAATTTACAATGAGTGTTATATCAAGTATTGATCATTGTCGTAGCGATTCCACAAATTGATGAAACAGTAGATTTACCTTTGGTAGTAGAATTTACACGCTTGATAATATCGTTGGCATATTTTATTTTAACGAAGTAATTGACGTCAAACAAAATCGTCATATTTATATATTAATTGAACATTGGGGATTGCTAATTAAAATTGATAATATGAACTTTAAACAACAAGTAAGCATTCTATCTCGTCCATGATGTTCCTGTAAAATTACCTTTTCACAAAAGATCATGATATTGATCTCAATGAATCGCATGAAAGCTGACGTAGTTTTTGAGCTTCTTGTTGGTAAAACTGCCATACTAAAAGTCAGAATATTTTATTAAATTACAAAAAACAAAACATAAATAAATGAATAAATGAGGTGTTTAGTGTCTTGGTCAGATAACTAATCGGTATTAAGTTTTTACCTAGCATTGGCTTCAGCAACAGAGGCACATAATCATACCACCATACCTGATGTACATTAAAGAAGATCAGGGCAAGATTGGTATCGAATAAAATGCTCCTGAAAACCCATTCCATTAGTAACATACAAATCAATAAATCGTCTAGATATTAGGCTGTAAAACAATCACCATGTTATTATATTTCGTAACATACAAATGCATATATGCCTATCATATGAAACTTAAGTAAATGAGGTCTTACATGAGCCATGTGACTTCTAGTCGTGATTGAACCGTCCACTACACCACCTATATCAGAAATTCTTTACCGCACATGTCAGTGGTTGCAAATTTACTATAACCATCCATCTATTAAAAACATTTAATGAGTGATCAAGAATATAGAATCATGTTTAAAAAGCTAAAAACATTAATTAGTAAATGACAATGGTTTGTATCTTTCACGGAATGAGCAAATTCCAAACACTATTTATAAGGCACTTATTTTTAAGTACTTACTTTTAAGCCGAAACAGGAACACAAAAGCACTTATTTTTAAATATGTGATAGAAGTACCTTTGGCTCCATACCTGTTATCTCACATTCCTCGTGTGAAAACTACAACAGATTTATCGTGTCTCAAAAAGATGATTTATGAAATGCAATAAAACATATGTATTATATTCGGCCTATTTTAGAGAAGAAGCTGTAAACAATCTTATATAGTGTCTCAAGAAATTAGACTCACCGTTTCACTCACTGCGAAGGCCAATTTTCGTATTCTGGGAAGCTTGTCAAAGATTTCATCTAAGACATGCGGGAGTTTATAAGATCATCAATGTAGGTGACTATGTAGGAGTTTGACCTGGTGTTTGACCTTATAATTATTGACTATTAGATTCTTCCAATGGTACTCGTGATGACATTGTCCTCTTTTTTGCTAGCAACGATAAATACATCCTCAATGCGGTTCATCACTTCACTTGCTAAACTCTCTAACACATGCGAATAGCTATCCAAGATAAAATGTAGGTCATGAAATGAAAAAAAATGTAGGTCATGAAATGAATAAAAAAATATAAATGCTTAACTGACCTGTGAAGCTTTAATAAAGATATGTCCTTTTATCAAAGTAGAGTGAATTTCCAACATGTTTTGACAAGTGACCCAACGAGCCCGACCCGTCGTTTTTGCCACCTCTAATGTGTATCAATCATCTATGTAATATTGGTCACATGGTATGAATTTTAGAAAGTATTATCGAGAATTTCCAAGTAGAGACTTCACAAATATACACTGACCTGTAAAGTAAGTATTATGTTGACAGCATTATACAGTTGCTCGGGTTTCATTTTCTCACCAACAAATTCTAGTGGCATGGTTCCAAATAGGAGGCAACACTATGGATGGATGTACAGTAGTAGATCATCTGCTAGAATGTAGTCAAAAGTATGCACTCTCTTCCTTCCTCTTCTTCCCAAAACTGGGCGGGACCATATATACCAAAAAATACACTACATCTTCTTTCCGGTTGTTTCCCAATCTTTTCTTTTCTTCCGTAAAAAAAGCTTGAGAACACAACGAATTTTAATTTCTTTCTTATTCTTTTCCTTTCTCTTGGATATGAAGCTTGAGAACATAGCGTTAAGTTTTTTACCCGAGATATCATATGAGTTTCATTGCTTTTGCCTAAGAATTTAAAAATT
The DNA here is from genome assembly GCA_910596185.1 of Chrysanthemum makinoi. Classification (NCBI taxonomy): domain Eukaryota; kingdom Viridiplantae; phylum Streptophyta; class Magnoliopsida; order Asterales; family Asteraceae; genus Chrysanthemum; species Chrysanthemum makinoi. Next base: position 226,329,321 of record OU343223.1, on the reverse strand, counting down.
ATACCAGATGCATATGAGTTTCAAGTTCATATGTAGTAAAGTCCGATTAGTGTTCATAAGGAAATCATAAGTACTCTTTCAATCGGTCAGATATTGTTTTTAAGAATAAACTTTGCAATGTAATCGTTGTAGATGAGAAAGATGAGAAGAAAATAAGATGAGACATGAGAATACCACCAGAGAAGACTCAAGTTTATAAACGGGTATTAAACTAAATCCGATAAAAATAGTCAAAAGCCAAAAATGCCAACCATATTTGCTTGATAGTCGCTATATTACTACAAACACTTAACTTCAAACTTTTGATAGCCAAAACTTGAGATAATCTTTTGATGGTAAAAATCCAGTAGTTTACCGAACCAACTATCATCGATAATTCTGTAGCTTTTCAACTAATTCCATGTCGTTTCACTATCCAAACCCCAAAATAAACCAATCAAACCGCAAGATGCCCTGAAAAAACTATATCACGATCAAAATATTACACATGTTATCAAAAAGTATACAAAGCTACATGAGATAAAAAAAGAAATGGATAATTTTTCACCTGGATAATCACACAACTTAAAAGCTGCTAATCTCCAAATGGTCATGATGCTTTTGTTCACTGGAATCATGTTGCACTCTCCCACTAACTTCCAAGCACAAGCCTGTTGATAACCCTTTCTTGACATGCTTTGCCTTCCCTTCAACATTTTTCTTGGTGTGGCCAGGGTCGATGAAGATTGGTTGTATCTGAAGGGTTGGGTTGTGCTTGATGCGTTTCACTTCTTGGTCATTAGCAGGTCGCAGCAAGATGCTCTGCTGAAACTGTTCTGAGGCTGCTTCTTCATTTAAAAGCACCTTAAATAAATTCTATTAGTTCAATGCATTTAATAATGACACATACGCAAGTGGGCAACGGGACACCCGATTTCCATATAATCAGTGGTAAATCTAAGAAGGATGTGCTAAAGCTTTTACGAATATTGATTTATCATTCAAGGGAAAAATAGATAATCTCATAACACAAAAACAAAAGAAAAAGAAAAAAAAAATCCAAAAAGAGATACCTTACGCCCAAGTAGGTCGAAAGATATGACAACTTTGTTTCGGTTAGCGCGTTCAGCCTCTTCTATCTCCTCTTTCTTCTTCTTCAGAAGTTCCTTTTTCCTGTTTAACACCCACATATAATATATTTAGTAGAGGTGGCAAGTGGCAACACCTATACACTACTTATGCATGGGTCGATTTGTATTATAATTGATCCCAACAGATCACAGAGGGAAAACATAAAAGGGTAGCCTAAAAGAGTAAAAGGAAATAGGTCAAACAGGTTTGAAGTCCTACCAAAATGTACCTTTTTATGTAAATGACCTCCTAAAGAATTTTATCAGAGAGAACATATCATTTAGAGAAAAATATATGATGTTCCTTTGTGATCATATTTGCCACACTAACTACTTGCAAAATAGTTAAACTTTAGGAAAAAGAAGCAAAATCAAAAATGCAACTTATGTGGTAGAAGATCTAGAACCTTTTAAATTAAGCTGGCCTTCCTTCTTTCTAACATATATCATCTCTGATCTGGCATTTATCAATGGCATGAAATAAAAAATATACTAATAAGATCATACTGAATAGTGTATGCCAACATCAAAAAAATTTAAAATTATTGAATGCACCTCCCGAATCTGATTATCTGTGTATTCTTCAAGTGGGTCCATGTTGCTACAAACAGTCCAACTGAACATGGTAGGATCATGAGGTATTATGCTTAATTGTTGATTCCATCTACCAGAATTTTACCGCCTGCAGGTTCTACTATACGGAAGAGTGTTCGTATAAGAGTAGATTTTACACTTCTGGTTCTCCCTACTATTCCAGTCTTTGTACCTCCATGAAATGTGCATGTAAGACCTCTTAACAAAAGTCACATGTGTTGGGCGTATCTAACATGCTCACACATTCCAAATTTTTATCGTGTTTGTTTTCACTTGCAAGAAACATAAAAAATAATAACTACCTGTAGTTGGAGGATATCAACTTTTCCATCTGATGGCCAAAGGTGATCAGCTCTATTTGAGTCTATAACAGCAAAAGGATGTTCACTGGGTATAGAACAATATTGAATTATTCTTGCAACAAATATAAATATTATTTCCACGTTGCAAAGTTTTTGTATAACCCAACCTTGTAAGTTGTTCAAATATAGACCATATGTCACTACTAAGCCCGAGGTAACTACAATTGAAAGTGACAGAGATGAGTTGCTTGTGCCTTAAAAGAAGTAATCAAATTATCATTAAAGTTACTTACTTGGATCGATAGTTCCTTGAGGAATAGATACTAAAAAATCAGAGTGAAGGCAAAGACTATAGAAGACAGCATATCCAAGCACAAGCTTAGCCAGTCAAACACACATAATTCTTACTCTTTCGTATCTCTAAAGATGGTTTCAAAGTATGGTAAAAATTATCAAATGCCTGTGCATGCATAAGATAACTACTAAGCTCATGTATGATACGAATTTGAATTCTTTAACACCTGAACCAGGAACGATCCTCTTCTCAGCTGCACAAAGTTTATAAAAATCATGGGTTAGGAATTAGTGAGAATTATATCAGTATGTTGTGTCCTGCCGCTTCATACCATTACTATTGTTGCATATAAGGTCATACTGGTAGACTATTGAGCTAGATGATTTTATTTCTTCCCTGTAGCAGTCAGGATCAGTAGCATTAACTGCTTAATTTTCAACCTCTTCATTTTGTTATGTAAAAAATAGCTTTTTTAACATAGCTCATATCGCACTAAGAATTTCTCTTTGTTTGACCCTTAAAGTTTAAAATGTTGCTCTTTTTTTCTTGAGCGCTCCGAGTGCAAAAAAGTCAAAATTGAAACAAAATGAATGAAGAGAAAAAGAAATTCAATCAAGATAGTAGTTGAACATGGAAGGATTTTTTGAATAAAATTGCCATTTTGCCCTTAAAAGGCATCCTCAATACCCATTTCAGAGTATTGCAAACTGCAGCAGCTAGAAGACAGCCAACAGGCTTATAATGAGAGTTATGCTAGAAGCCTAGATCTACGTAAGAAGTAGATGCGACAATTTATAACCGTCGCATAATTTACTTTCAAATGGGTTGTTTGAGGTGATCTTTAATGTGCCAGATAAAAACAATGGGTCAAATGAGTTGAACATGAGAAACAGTTTAAAGTTTCCCCAAAGTGTTTTTGTTTTAATGCATATAACCTCCTAAACTGTTTTATACTACCAATTAGATTAACATTGTAACAATAGAGTTCTTGTAATCATATTGTAGGTATTAACTCTAACAAACAACAAATTATCTTTTGGATCAACCAATACAACCCTACATTTACCAAAACTGACCAGTCTTGACTCATGACCCAACTGCCCAGCCCATCCATTTTGACGCTGCTAATAAGAAGGGTATAACACAAATGTATTGAACTCGGAGAGATAATAGAGTTACCGTGTGTCTGAAATCACGTGGTCATTTTTTAGCTTCAGTATCAGTATACTCCATTGGCGGCCAGCTTTGGTTGCTAGGTGGAATATCAATCAACCAAATGCTCGACACCCGGCACATTAACTACCTTCAAAACCTGAACATCACCTGGATGAAGACACAAGTTTTTAGAAATCACAACATAATCCTCAATCACTGTTAAATTCCTCTTTGTTTCTACAAATCTTGACCCATGTTTGGCAAAACAGTTCTCAACGGATGGGTTCGATGCTTAAATAAAACATTGATCCTGCTCGAGTACAGCGAGCTGATCCAAAAAGCCCAGCAACCACCTTCCATTCTGCACGTATATCTAAGCTTTTTCACTTAAGTCTTTGAGCTATGCAACTTGTATGCTATTATAAGATCCACAAACTATAGCACAATAAGAAAGGGAACACACCAAAATTACGTCATCAGATTTCATTATGATTATACTTGTATGTTTCATTACAATAATAATATTTCTAATTTAGCCGAAATGAAGCATCACACTCTTTTGATTTAAGATTCGAAAAAGAAACTGCAAAAGAGTTGCATGAGCATTTCTCTTTCCAAACCAAGCGATGAAATTTTCATAAACAACTACTAATAACTATATACCTATAGCCCAACATCCCTCACCTTCTTTTCTAGATATTTTAATTCACCAGCCACATTCTATCTCAAGAATTCAATGGTTCTTTTTAAATCTTGCCTACACAGGTTTAAGGAATACATTTCAGGATGACATATGCAGTTTCAAATATAAAGCTTTAAATCAAATGAATACAAAACAACAAACCGTACATTCAAATAGAACCAACCCAAAGAATCTTTTACTTAAACTCCAAGGATTATTACCTCTTCATCACCTTCCAAATCTTCTTCATCAGTATCCTTTAACAAATAAATTGTAAGAATATATCAGTAACATAGAACTAAAAAAAAGGTAATATTATCATATCATATGTAGGTAAAGAAGTTATACATTGTTAAAATATGCGAGAGACAAATCTTCCACGATTATTTCAGCAACCTGCAGAACAAAGTTCATCATTGTAACTTCAAAGTTTAAACTCTAACTTGAATCTCGTGTATAATCCAAGTGAACAGACCTGATCCTGAATTTCATCCATGTCATCCTTCTGTTGGGTTTCACTGAACCAGCCAAAAAATTTGCGCGAAAATATGTCAAGTCAGCAGAGAGATGGAAAAATTACAATTCGAATATAGAATCATAAAAATATTAACGCCGACAAAAATAGTAGCCACTTCTAAATATATACAAGGAAATATACACAGTATATAACCGAAAGATATACCTGTCTTCCTCGTGAGGCCGCTTATTTCCATTTTTCTGATGAGCAACTCCATTGGTACCACCCTACAAAAAATCGAGATGTTTAAAAATCAGGCTCAAGCAACAAAACATAATTGGTGATAGATTTTTCAGTAAACTTTTTTACCATGCCATCTTTCCACTTGATTGGAGTAGCAGTGATTTTGGTTGTTCCGTTATCAGTAAAGGTAAAAGTCTTTGTGAGTTTAGCATCCTCAAAGCAAGAATTGGGACTGCATATTCATTATAAAAACCCACCCATTTTGGCACAGAATCTTCAGTACATCAGCTTGAATGAGGGAGAGATTAGATAAAATAAGTACTAATCAAGAGTAGTACCTGATGTTTCGAGGAGTTTGATCCCTGAGTTCTTTTTATCCGGTCAAAGCTGCTCTTTTCTGGTGGTGTTTTAGGACTAACTTCCACCCATGCTTCAATATACCTATGACTACCTACAAACCCAACTCGAGATCTGAGAATGTTGAAGCCATATTCTGTAAGATGTTCCAACCTAGAAAATTAGCAAAAATCAACTAAGATTAGATATTAGACTATATCTTCAAAGATATATACAAATAACTTAGACAAAAGGTCGTACCAGCACAACAGTTGGTGTTGCTAAACCTAAAGCACATGGACAAGCAATTACGTACTTGCATTCACATAACAGAGAAAAATTTAACTCCTAATAACTGTAACAATAAAGCTGTATCAGCTGCTATTATCTAACATATATACTTGTATATGTTCGAAAAAGTAAAAAAAAAAAATTGTTTTCATAAGAAAAATGACCCTAGGTACTCCTAGTGGGAAACAAATATCCACCTTAATAAAGTCAGAACCTGGTGTTGGAACAATTTCTGCTCCAACTGGCATACGATTGCATCACTGAGCTGTCAGTACTCTTTTCCCAGTTCATCTCTATTTCTTATATTAAGTGCACACATATCTGATATTGGATATGCAGGTGGTAGTAGTTGCAGAGACTGGTGGAGCATTAGATGGAATGGTTAGACAGCTGTCAATAGATCAATTTGAAAATGAAGGCAGAAGGGTTAGCTATGGGACCCCGAAAAATGCGACTACAGCAAGAAAGCTTTTGGATCGGCAAATTTCAATCAACAGTGTGCCCAAAAAGGTACATAAAATTCCACTTTAAGCTAGTACCATAATAATAAAAAAAAAATAGTGATATCTGCTCATGATTTTTTAAAGCTGCTCTCTGTAGTGATCTTTTTTTCTGGTGATAACTCACGTATTGAAGCCTCCTGGCTGGAAGGCTCCTGTTTGTCGAAAATTATTTCTGGATTGCAATGAGATAGTAATAGACAGTTAGACACTATTTTGATAGGTACAGACTGCCCCCCATAATGACCGTGCTCTCAGGGATCCGGTACTCAAACATAAGTCTTTCCAGGTATAGCTAAGTTACCTAAGAACAAAGAGCATTAAAACATATCGTAAACGTACAAAAATATATATTTTAACCATCAATTATTAACCATAATGAAGATAAAACGTAAAGAAACTTTGATTCTAGAAAAAAAAAGTGCATACCATCAGCAGCATGCTCACAAACGGCACACACACATTGTCACATGTACCTTTCATTCTTTTCGTACCTCTGACGATACTGCTTTCTCGTGCTCCTGGGGATTCGGTACTCAAATATAAGTCGTTCCAGTTATAGCTAAGTTACCTAAGAACAAAATTCATTAAAACATATCGTAAACGTGCAGAATTATACAGTTTAACCATCAAATATTAACCAAGAATGAAGATAAAACGTAAAGAAACTTTGATTCTAGAAAAGAAAAGTGTTGACCATCAGGAGCATGCTCACAAATGGCACACGCACATTGTCTACTATACCTTTCATTCTTTTCGTACCTCTGACAATTAATGCTTTCTTGAACACTATCGTTGGAACCGCACATAGAAGAAAATCATTGATAGTCATCCACAACAGATACTTTTCTTTTCCTATCGTTCAATGACAAGCCACATTGTCTAAAGTCATTAGATTCATTTTTACCTAAAGGATGCAACAAACTACCCTGAACCACATTATCATTGACCATATACAACTATGTTAGTTGATTTGAATGACATTTATATCATATGTTTATAAAAAAAACATCGCATAGTACTATACATGAAAACAGAAAATAGTTGTGTACCTTCACCAAGTGAGGTTGGAATACCTTTGACAAATATCTCTACACGAACTCAATAAATATTGTTCTTGTAAAAATAATGTTCCTTTTTTTTGCATCTTCCATCATCTACGTATCATTAAAGGATGTGGATGAGGAAATTATGATATTAGGGTTTTAAGAAAAAGTATGGATAATGATTAATTAGATATATGTGGATTAGCAAAAACCATTAATTGCACAGGTTTATAGATATGGTGTTGCAAAATATAAAACAAAAAAGGTGTTGGTCTAGTGGTTATCAAATGTATTAATGCTACAAAACACTCAAGTTCGATCCTCATAACTGAATTTTTTGAACTAATAAAATCCGGATTTTAAGCCCTTTTGACATGGACTTATGTGGCTTTAATTGTGATGAGGTGGCTTTAATTGATGACATGGAAATATGACATGGCATTATGGGATGCCAAGTGGCATTTTATGTGGCATGCCTCCTCTTATATACAATATATATATATATATATAATATATATATATATATATAGTCATATATATATATATTATGTACATATATATATATATATATCTATATATATATATATATATATATATATATATATATATATATATATATATATATATATATATATATATATATATATATATAATATATTATATATATATATATATATATATATATATATATATATATATATATACATACATATATATAGGAAGGGATCGGGTGCGGATTGGATTTTAAGTAGGGATGGTGCGGATAATATCACAGTAGTTTTTTTTTTTTTTTTTAATTCAAGAAAATCTGAAAAAATTAAAAAAACAAAGAGGATGATAAATTATTAAGAATCGCTGGAAAAAATTTAAAAAAAAATCGTTTTCATGATTAAAGGTATTGCGATATTAAGGTCGATTTTGATTTTTTTACAAAAGTCAATATCTGATCTTAATATCACATAATTTTTTTTAATACAAATTGTTAATATCACGCTATTTTTTATTATATCACACTACTTTTTTGTCTTTTACTAATATTATTAATATTACCGTTCCTTTTTTAATAATAAAATGTTAATATCATGGTTCCTTTTTACTATCACATGAACTTTTTTTCTTTTTGTAATATAATTGTTAATATCACCGTAACTATCATATATTTTTTTAATAAAATTGTTAATATCATAGTAATTATCATATGTTTCTTAATATCATGGTTCATTTTTACATGTAAAAAAGCTTAATATCAGAGTTGGTTTTATAATATCACCATTTTATAATATCATAGTTTTATAATATCATAATAGAACTCATAATATCGTTAATATCACGGTAGCACTCATAATAAAAAAAAAACAAAAAGTGCTCAGAAAAATCTGGAAAAACAAAAAAAAAATGAAAGAAGATAATAATAGTAAGGATCCCTCAAAAGGAAAAAAATTGTAACATATTGGATTTCACAAACACATCAAATCATGATTACAAGTAGGCGTATAACTTTAGGTTTTAGAGAGAGAAAGAGTTAGAGGTTTGAGAACTTAGTGAGAGAAAATAAAAGTATTATTATGAGCTCCAACCCTCTACCTTGGGAGGTAGAGGGTATTTATAGTCTTACATAAAACGCCACCTACGGGCTGTGGATCAGGCATACAGTGGGTAAAGACCCGTCTGTCTTCCACGGTGTTACTTAACTAAATACTACTTAACATTAAATAACTACGACTACGAGCTTTCTAACGATTACATATACTTGAGGTGACCGACACTTTAATAACTGAATTTACTAAATCCTAACAATCTCCCCCTAAGGGAGGTCACCTCAAAATACATTGAATACAAACAGATATTACATAAAGATTGTTCTTGGATTCTTGTTAATGTTCCTTGCTCTGTAGCCCGTAGTTTTTTATTCTTCATTTTTGCATGTTTGGATAATCCAAGTGGAGGTCTTTAACTGATCCACGTGATAATGAGTTTTGAGCCAGCTTTGAGATCATCAGCTAACATAAATCTCTGACTCTTCCATTGTGGTGTTGTGACTTTTGGACCGACATGCTCACATTCTGGATCATGATATCTTCTCATCAGAGTAGCGGAAGCTTTAGTTGATTCATGATATTTGCAGTAGCGTAGCAGAAGCATGGAGTGAAAATATCAGAGTCGTTGATGCACTTATCATGATTTCTTTAGAAATGAATGTGATGTGTGAGCATGCGGCTATGGATTGACCTCTCCATTCTAACCAGCTGCAAACGTCGGGCGTACCTGCATACAACAGTTAGCAATAAAACGCACGAAAGTGTCTTTGATCACTTTCGTTGAATTGAGGTACACGGCCCACGGTTCCCCGTTGATCAGTACAAGTACTTCCTGTGATCAGGTATAATTCCGAAGAATCTCCTTGACAGGGTTTCGCAGCTGCTCTAGCTGTTCTCAAACCGGAACGTCTCAAAGAAGACAACACGGAGTGAGTGAACCAGCGAATTTGAGATTCACTGATTGATGAAAAGAGATTTGAAAAACAATCGTGTACTACTCAATAAAGTTTTTTGCAATACAACGAAGGTTTTAAGAAAAATCAATTATCAATCATAAACACCTTTTATATTTGAAATATTAATACACAGTCGATGTGCTAAAGAAAAGAATTGTTAAGCACAACGACCGGTTTTTCAAAGGTATCCGTCAATCCATAACCTGAACCAGGATTGATTCATAAGTTTGAATCGCCCCATTGTTTCTGTTCAGTTGTCACATGGTTGATCTATTGGATAGATCTCACATGCCACCTACCAAGAGCTTGTTTGATGTTGGCTCTAGAAGGCTTTCCATCTTCATTGTGAATATGTTTGCATATCACTCAGATGTTCTGGCAATACCACAAGGATAATGCGTAGGACTCTTAAGATATAATCTCTCTTTTCACATTGTGTGAAACAGAGAGTCTTCATTGACAGTGTCCTAATGAGATTTATTTGATGATCTCGTGGCTCTAGACTCAATTGTGCACATTTGGTTCCTATGTCGGAGACTAGGGAGAGCGTCTCCTTCTTCAATATCAACAATCTCTAAGAGAAAGTCGATAGATTATGTAGGTTCCCTGTGAAAATGAAACAAGTCCCTTTTAAGAGAAACTTGAGTAGCTTGGGAAGTTGTAGTGCAGTGCGTCACTGGGTCCAGGACGTCTTGTCTTCAATACCGGTGTTACCTTAGTGACAACCAGTAGCATATGTATTGAACCCGGTTTCTGCCCTAAGGTTGAATAATTGGAGGGCTATTTATTTTCACCCTTTTCTCATTCAATTATTTTTCATTCTTCAACCCTTCAATGCTTACCGAGACTTCATAACTAGAACCTTGTTGGGTTTATTCCAGTTCTAGCTCTTTCTCAGTCCGCACTCTTCCCATATCTCACTTTTCTCATTTTTTCCTCATACCTAAGGACTCTACACTATCTAGTGGATTGTCCCTGGGTAGATCCCTCCGGCTCTGGCGGGATCGTGGGAACGAATACCTAACCTAACCATCCTTATAACTCCATACATAAAGTAAATTTGTTCGGTCTATTTGGTATTGTTCATCTGCCATTGGAACCAATTGAAAACCATTTGAAAATCAATCCAGATACTTATGATATATTATCAAAGCATTTTGTACCTGAATTGTTTTTGATATTTTTAGAAAAAGAGCTCCCCCTCAACATGTGCATCATGTATTTGAAATCGTTTTGGCACACGGAGGCAAGAGGAAGGATTCACTTCTTTGATTACCATTTTCTAAAAGATATCAACATCACTTTCCTGATCAAAATTAGCATTTTTCATACTTTGTTAAGGGTATTTTTGGAAAGGATGTGGTTTTCAGAAAGTTGCTCCCCCTCAATATGTGCATAGAGATTTGAAAGTGTTTTGCACATAATAGGGAAAACCTGCACATTGAAACAAATCAATCACGTTTCAATCCTTTTTGGTTTGAAATAGATGCTCCCCCTCAACATGTGCATGTGAAATTTGAAATCGTTTGGCACATGTGGGGAGGAAAGCTAGCAAATCATTATAAAACCATTTATCGAATTATCAGTTTAAATCCAATTTAAATCACAAATTCTCCCCCGATCACAATTTTCAAATCATTTGAGATTTGTGATCTCTGTAGATTTAAATTGATTTTTGTTAGGATTTAATAAATCCAGTTATTAAAGTGTTGGTCACCTCAAGTATATGTAATCGTTAGAAAGCTCGTAGTCGTAGTTATTTAAAGTTAAGTAGTATTTAGTTTTGTAACACCGTGGAGGACGGACGGGTCTTTACCCACTGTATGCCTGATCCATAGCCCATAGGTGGCGAGTTCTGTAAGACTATAAATACCCTCTACCTCCCAAGGTAGAGGGTTGGAGTCATAATAATAATTTCACTTTCTCTTACTAAGTTCCCAAACCTCTAACGATTTTTCTCTCTAAAACCTTCAAGTGTACGCCTGTTATTGATCATGGTTTGATGTGTTTATAAAATCCAATATGTTACAAATGGTATCAAGAGCCAAGGTTTGATCATCTCTCTTACATATTTTTGAATTTCTAGTGGTTTTTATTGGTTTTTGGGTTTGAAAAAGTTTAGTGGTTTTTGCATTATTTGGATAATTTCTTGTGTTAAAGTTTGGATTTTGATAGTACTTTTGTGTTTAGGATCATCATAAGTGTTTAGGTTGTGATTTGGAAGGCTTGAATCACTGTGGTTGGATTGTTTTTGGATTAAAAAGTGGCGTTTTGTTTATGTTCATTGAAGCGATTTGTCTCTCGGTAAAGTGTTTCAAGTGAGCGATTTGTCCCTGTTTTGGAAGCGATTTGTGTCAGTTTCAAATCTCTTGTTTAAGCGATTTGTCCGGATAGTGGGTGTACTTGTGTGAATTATTCGGAGTAGCGACTTTTCACTTTTCAGCGACTTGCTCATTTAAGCGAGTTGTGTATCTTCTGCGACTTGTGCTGTTTAAGGGATTTGTCATTCTAGGCGACTTGCTTATTGAAGCGAGTTGTAAGCTTAAGCGATTTGTCTTGATCAAGCGATTTGTCTTGATCAAGTGACTTGTTGTGATTTAAGCGATTTGGTAGTAGACGCGACTTGTCACTTTTGAGCGACTTGTTGACTGTGCGATTTGTCTTGTTTAGCGATTTGTCTTTTGTGACTTAGTATTTTTCTTCTTGATTACATCCTACGGTTTTCTCTTGATTCAGTAAAATCCCGTGAAAGAATCTATTTCCCGGTTTAATCATTGAGTTTTAAAATCCTGTGAAATCTGTAAACATGTCTACCAACGTACCTACAATCATCTCCATTGTTGCCGAGGATGTTCAAGCAGCTGGTTCAGATACTCATCCACCCATGCTTGACTTAGACTGACTACGACTCTTGGGCTCAACGAATCAGATTGTACTGTCTTGGAAAGGAAAATGGGGCCGACATTCTCAAATCCATTGATGAAGGACCTTATCAGATTGAGACTACAAGAGACATAATTGATACTGTTGCAGATGGAACCATGATCTTTGGATTGGACAGACCAAAGACGTATGATGAGCTCAGTGATAAGGAAAAAAAGAGATTCGATGCTGATATCTGGGCTTCAAACATTATACTTCAGGGTCTTCCAAAAGACATCTACAAGCTTATCAATCACAACACTGAAGCCAAGGCTGTTTGGGATAATGTCAAGATGCTTCTCTCGGGTTCTGAATTAACTAAGGAAGATAGAGAATCACAGCTGTATGATGAATTTGAGCACTTCAAGATGAAACCAGAAGAGAGTATCTATGAATATTTTCCACAAACTTGTGAATGATATGAGGAATATCAAAATGACTATGCCAAATATTCAGCTGAACTCAAAGTTTGTGAACAACATGAATCCCGAATGGCACAAGTTTGTCACCTCTGTGAAGCTAACCAAAGGATTGAAGAATACCAACTATGAGCAACTGTATGCCTTCCTTCTCCAGAATGAGAGACATACTATGTTTGAAAGTAGGATTCTAGAACAGTTTCAAAACCAACCAGGGAGAAACGAGTTCGTCAAATGACTCTACAGCTTTTTACACAAATGTTGGAATTACCACCAAAGCTTCTCAAGTCATACCCATGGGTAATGGAAATTACAAGCTCATCCCTGATCCAGCATATAAGCCTCCCGACTCAAACACACTTATGGAAAACTTCATCAATCAACTGTCTCTCATGGTTAGTCAAAACATGAACTCTCTTCCACACACCAACAATAACCTCATAACAGCATCCAATCCACACAATCAAGCCACTGTCAGAGATGGGAAGATTATGGTGCAACCAGTTCAAGAAAGGCAGTATGAACAGGGAAGAGGTGGAGTTGGTAGAGGATATGCAGCTAATCAGAATCGTGGAACGAATCCAAATCAAGGACAAGCAAAGCCTGTCAAGTGCTACAACTGTGGTGGTGAGGGACATATTGCTAGGAACTGCACATCTCCAAAGCGTCCACAGAATGCAGAATACTTTAGAGACAAGATGTTGCTTGTGCAAGCTCAGGATAATGGAGCAACTTTGGATGAAGAGGAGTTGTTGTTTCTTGCTGAGGAAAATGCCAAAACCTATGATGCTGATGTTGATGAACAACCAATTCAGGAAATAGGTCACAATCATCAAAATGCCTTTCAAGTTGCAGACTGTGATGCATTTGACTCTGATGTCGATGATGAACCTACTGCCCAGAAAATCGTCATGGCTAGCATCTCACCTATGGTCTCTCCAAAGACCCCTTCACCACAACAGGCTGGCCCATCCAAAGACTCAATCATCTCAGAGGTATTAAAACTATATGATAATGTTGATCAGCAAAAGATACATGATAAAGTTTAATCGCAGGAAACCAGTGACTCAGATATTGCTAATATGGGCAATGATAATATTGTCCCATATGATCAATATGTGACCCAATGTGAGAATGCGATTGAACCAAGTGATGTATCTAATGCAGTCAATGATGACTATATTTTTAATGAATACACTGCTAGTGTTCCTAATGATTCTGTCATCTCTAAACTTAATACTTATAAAGAACAAGTTGCCATTTATGAACAACGTGCTAAGTTTGAGTTAACTACCCGTGAGCAGGAGATGGATGACCAAATGCGTACAATTATTAGAAAAAGTAATTTTAGAGAAGAAATACTTAAACAAGAGTTAGATTCCTTAAAAGAAAAGCTTAACAAACGGCTAAGCAAAAACAAGAACTTCAAGAAAATGTGAAAGTGCTTAAACAGGAATTTAATGCCAAGGAATCAAAACTCTTAAATGAATTTTCCAACCTAAAAACTTTGAAAAACAAACTTGAAAACAAATTGTACGTACAAGGAAACACCATTCAGACTGCTTACATGATCACTAAGCATAGAGTTCTAAGTGACAAACATAGTGTTGCGTTAGTTGATGAACCAAACCCTAAGGCGTGTCTGAAAGCTAAAGAAGCACAGAAGGTAATCTATGATGGCAATGAAATCCTTAAGCCTAGACAGAAACCTAGTTGCGCTGAGAATACTGAGGAAGATAAATAGTTAGAAGAAGTAACTAGAAATAAATTGGATGAAAAGCTTAAGAGCCCTTTATGCATAGAAATGAAAATCATTATAAAACCCCAACTATGCTAAGGAAAACTGGATTGCCTTTAACAAGTTTAGACCTCAAACACAGCTGACCCCTGAACAAGTGTTTTGGAAAAAGGATATGGACATAAAAAGGGCTGATGAGTTTGTTGAAAAGAATCCCCCATGTAGGAGAATGCTTCCTGCCACTGTTTATCCCCCCAATACCCCAATGCATTTAGTTCCTAGATCTATTCCCACTAAGAGCAAGACCTTAATCAGCCAATATGTAATTTTTCAATTATTTGTTGATTTTGAGAAAACTTGTAAGAAAAGGATCACACCCACTGGAATAACTGAAGGGGAAAGGGGCTATTTAACTGAGGTCATGCCTTTCTTTAAAAAATTAAAAGGTCAATTTGAGAGTCTTAAAAAGGGGATGGATTCAGATATTAAAGAAATGGAAAAGGAATTTGATGCAATGATAGTTGAGGTTAGTGACTATGAGCGAGAATTAAAATATAATGAGATTGAGAGGAAGAACTTGCATACCTTGAATGAGAATCTTATTTCAGAATGTATTACTCAAGATGTGTTTTACACTGCTACAAATTGTTCCATTAATGTTTCTCAATTTCATGAATTATCTATTGCTCTGAAAGTCTCCCATGATCGTGTCATTGAGCTTGAAAAAACTAATTCTAAATTGCATGAGAAAATTGAACAGGATGATCATGATAACCTGGTGAAACAATTTTCTAAATTGGAAGTTGAGCATCTTGCTTTGCAATTAAAATATCAACATCCAAAAGAAAATGTTAAAACCTCAAACATCAAGACATCCTTGGATGCTCCTGAATTTGATGCAGTTTTTGAAATTAGCAAACGTGATGAACATATTCGAGCTCATTGTAACACGATTAGAAAATTGAGAACCCAAATTTCACAATTAAAGAGTGAAAAGAACAATGTGACAGGCTCCCAAATGCCTCCTCCTTTAGATTCTCAGAGTTCTCAGACTTTTCATCTTCAAAACTTGGTTAATGTTTTACAAAAGGAAAATGAGAGTTTTCTAGAAGAAAGTGAAAAGGTTAAACAAAACTTTAAAGAGTTATATGATTCAATGAAAGTCACTCGGACAAGAAAAACAAAAATAACGTCTTTACAAAAGGAAATTG
The DNA here is from genome assembly GCA_910596185.1 of Chrysanthemum makinoi. Lineage (NCBI taxonomy): Eukaryota > Viridiplantae > Streptophyta > Magnoliopsida > Asterales > Asteraceae > Chrysanthemum > Chrysanthemum makinoi. The sequence continues at coordinate 226,313,527 of OU343223.1, read as the reverse complement.
AGAATCTGAAGAGTCAGGAAAAATGGAAACTGCCACTTGTCTTTATGAGCTGTTGCGTCAAAGTCATTTGCAGACTGCAAATATATGTGGACTATTAAATATATCCTCCTCATCTTAGGAATAACGAACTTGTATTTCATAATTATCTTGCTCATCTTAAGGATAGTCTTGAATGTCTTCGTGAGATTGTAGAAGAGGACTTCATAAATAAGCCACTTGATAGTGAAATTAGGTCTGCTTGCATTCAGGCCAAACGATCTCAAGAGATGTTAGAATGTTTAATAGCAACATGTCCTAAATCCTTAAGTGCGAAAGATAAAGCTGTGATGCCTTGTTCCATGCCTAGTGCTAAGTATACAAACCATTCGATGCCCAGCATTAAGAAAGTGAATATCATGTGCCTTCAAGTAGTTTCAGATCCCTGCACTTCTAGTTCAGGAATGCAAAAAGTAGCAAAACCAACTAATGTTCCAATTCCCTCTACAAGAGTAAAAGGTGACACCAAAGCAGTGGGTCAAAGCCTCAAGGCAACACAAAGAATGATAGGACCTTGCGTGCTAGGAATGTTCAGTGGAAGAAAGTAGAAGATCACCTTAGGGAGAATTTGAATAAAACGAATCGTGTTGATTCTAGTGTTAGCTCTAAGCTTACTGTAATTAATGCGAATTCTGCTACTTTTGACAAAACATGTAATGATGATTGCGTGGTTTCTGTTACTAATCTTGAATGTGGTGTGAATGATTTGATTAATGCTTTTAAATGTCCTGTTAAGATAGTTAATGCAAAAAATCATGCTAAGAAGGCTAGAAAGGAATGGCAGAAGAAGGTTAGAAAACATTGGAAACCCACAGGAAGGAAATTTAGTAACATAGGTTATCAGTGGATACCTACTGGCCACAAATTCAATATTAATGAAATGTGCACTAAATTATCTAGATCAATGCCCATTAGGAAATGGATGCCTACCGGTAGAACTATTCTTTTAAGAAGTGAACATACTTTGAATAGGTCTAATGTGGACACTAGCACTGCATCTATTCCTGATGATTCCATTGTTCTACTACTTGATGTGGGTGTTCCAATCAATGTTACTAACCAAATGGAACCCATTCTTGCATGGGGATCCCAATTATCTAGTTATCCATTCTTGTCTGTGTTCAACTGTAGATCGTTCAAATCGTTCTGTGGTACCTGGACTCAGGTTGTTCCAAGCATATGACTGGAGATCGCTCGCGGCTCATGAACTTCGTGAGTAAATTCATCGGGACAGTTAGATTCGGGAACGACCATTTTGGTGCAATTATGGGTTATGGAGACTATGTTGTGGGTAAAAGTGTAATCTCCAGGGTATATTATGTAAAAGGTCTTGGTCATAATCTGTTCTCTGTTGGTCAATTCTGTGATTCTGATCTAGAAGTGGCTTTTAGAAAACATACCTGCTTCGTTAGAGAACTTGATGGTGTGGAACTGCTAAGAGGTACACGTGGTTAAAACCTATACACAATCTCTATCGAAGACATGATGGAGTCTTCTCCAATCTGCTTGCTGTCAAAGGCTTCTAAAACAAAGTCATGGTTATGGCATCGTCGTCTCAATCACTTGAACTTCGGCACCATTAATAACCTTTCCAGAAAGGATCTTGTCAGAGGATTACCCAGATTAAAGAATGAAAAAGATCATCTTTGTTCAGATTGCCAATTGGGAAAAGGCATGAAATATGCCCACAAACCAAAACCCACAAACTCAGTAATGGAAGTTCTTCATACCATTCATATGGATTTGTGCGGACCAATGAGAGTGCAAACGATAAATGGGAAGAAATATATTCTAGTCGTTGTTGATGACTTCTCTCGATTTACTTGGGTAAAGTTTTTGAGGACAAAGGATGAAACTCCAGATGTCATCATCAAACTTATCAAACAGCTTCAGGTTCGACTCAACAATACTGTTAGAATTGTTCGAACAAACAATGGCACAGAGTTTGTTAACAAAGACTTAATTCAGTTTTATGAAAGTGTTGGAATCAGTCATCAAAGAAGTGTTCCACGAACTCCTCAACAGAACGGTGTAGTTGAAAGACGAAATCGAACTCTTGTGGAAGCCGCAAGAACAATGCTAATTTATTCAAAGGTTCCAATGTTTCTATGGCTGAAGCCATTGCCACTGCTTGCTACACCCAAAATCGTTCCCTTATACACACCTCTCATGGAAAACTCCATATGAACTTGTCCATAAACGAAAACCTGATCTATCCTACCTTCGTGTGTTTGGTGCTTTGTGCTATCCAACAAATGACGGTCAAGATTTAGGTAAATTAAGAGCTAAGGCGGACATTGGAGTTTTTGTAGGTTATGCATCAAACAAAAAGGGTTACCGAAGTTACAACAAAAGAACTCGAGATATCATGGAAACTATTCACGTCACGTTCGATGAACTGTCCGGGCAAATGGCTCCAGGACAAGCCAGTTCTGGAGCCGCATATCAACTTTCATCAAGTAGTCCTATCAGTTCTACTCTTGTTTCAAATCCCTCACCAGCAACTCCTTATGTACCTCCTTTAGAAGATGATTTGAAGAAATTATTTGATCCAATGTTTGATGAACACTATGAGCCAAGTGCTAATGATCTGTCAATTCCATCAACAGAGGCTGCTCCTATCCCTGTCAATGAAGTTAACCCTTCAGTCTCAATGTCATTAAGTCAAGAAGCGCCTGCTGCTGATCATTCTGTCTCATCAACAAATCATCAATAATCGAGTGTACATCATGGAATTGTTTCTGGTACCAATGATGGAGATAATCCCTTTGCTACTCCTGAATATGCCCCTTTTGAAAATATATTTGCTCCTGAATCATCCTCAGAACCATCTTCATCAGGAGAAAATCGACTCTGCTACTTCTGTTCCTCAACAACAACCACATGAACACCTTAGAAAATGGACACATGATCACCCATTGGACAATATCATTGGAAACCCTTCTCGTTCAGTATCCATTCGTCGACAACTTGCAACCGATGCCTTATGGTGCTTCTTTAACTCCGTACTCTCTAAGGTCGAACCAAAAGATATTAAAACCGCCATGAATGAAGACAGGTGGTTCAATGCCATGCAAGAAGAAATTCATGAGTTTGATCGACTAGATGTATGGGAATTAGTACCTGCTCCAGATTGTGCTATGATCATTGCTCTAAAGTGGATCTTCAAAGTAAAACTTGATGAGCATGGTGATGTTTTAAAGAACAAGGCTCGATTGGTTGCAAAAGGATACCGTCAAGAGGAGGGTATTGACTTTGAAGAATCATTTACTCCTGTTGCTCGTATCGAGGCAATCAGAATCTTCTTGGCTAATGCTGCAAGTAAGAACATGGTAGTCTATCAGATGGATGTAAAGACGGCTTTTCTTAACGGAGATCTTAAAGAAGTCGTATACGTCAGCCAACCTGAAGGCTTTGTGAATCCAGAGCATCATACTCACGTCTATCGTTTGAAGAAGGCTCTTTACGGTTTGAAGCAAGCTCCAAGGGCATGGTATGATACGCTATCAAAGTTTCTTTTATCTACTAGATTCAGCAAAGGAGCAGTTGATCCGACATTGTTCACCAGAAAGTCAGGAAAACATTTAATTAACGTTCAAATATATGTTGATGATATTATTTTTGCCTCGACTGACACCAATGAATGTGACCGTTTTTCAAAGGAAATGGGTTCCAAATTTCAAATGTCAATGATAGGAAAAATGTCATTTTTCTTGGGATTACAAATCTCACAAAGTCCCGGAGGCATTTTTATAAATCAATCTAAATATACAAATGAGATTTTAAAGAAATTTGGATTTGATTCTTGTGACCCTGTTGACACTCCCATGATAGAGCGTACTAAACTGGATGAGGACCACTCAGGGATCATGGTAGACCAAACGAAATATCGTAGTATGATCGGATCCCTGATGTATCTCACAGCCAGTACACCCGATATTTTATTCGCTGTATGCATGTGTGCTAGATATCAGGCCAAGCCTACTAAAAAGCACCTTGAAGCGGTTAAAAGGGTCTTTCGGTATCTCCAAGGAACCATTAACATGGGTCTTTGGTATCCGAAGGACACTGGTATGTCACTAACAGCCTATGCAGATGCTAATCATGCAGGGTGTCAAGATACACTTAGAAGCACGTCTGGAGGTGCTCAGTTTTTGGGTGATAAGCTTGTGAGCTGGTCTTCAAAGAAACAAATGAGTACTTCTATTTCCTCTACAGACGCTGAATACATAGCCATGTCATCTTGTTGTGCTCAAATCCTATGGATGAGATCCCAATTATCTGACTATGGCTTTGAATTCAACAAAATCCCTCTGTACTGTGATAATAAAAGTGTTATTGCTCTTTCATGCAACAACGTACAACACTCAAGAGCAAAGCACATCGACATTTGACATCATTTCATCCGGGAGCAAGTGGAGAACGGTGTGGTGGAACTCTATTTTGTGAGGACAGAATACCAATTAGCAGACATCTTCACCAAAGCTCTTCCTAGAGAACGTTTTGAGTTTATCCTTCCACGACTTGGTCTAAAGAGTCTACAACCAGAAATACTCAAACGTCTTCAAGAGGAAGACGAGGAGTAAAGGTCTTTCTTCATCCATATCTTGTAAATATTTATTCGAAAAGAAAATAGAAAATTATAAAACTTTCAAAAATCCATAAAAACTTGAAAATCTTGAAAAAATTTCAAAAAAAATATTGTCTTTTTGTCATATTTTTCTCGATTCGATAATATCTACGGTCTTTGTACTGTCATTCAAAGAATGACACGGGTCTTTAGATGTTGTTCGAATGATCACAAAAAAAAATAAAAAAAAATAAAAAAAAAATTGGGAGAAAAGTGAAAGAATGGTTTATTGTCATTTCAGGCAGTAACCCGTTTTTCAAAGAAAGAACAGAGCCATGCTTTATCTTAAATCTTCAAACCTCATGCTCTGATTCTAAAAACAAATGTTTGTTGTCAAAAAGACAAATGTTTCCTTTCAAATATTTTTCCTTCAAATAATTCTTCTGAAAAATATTTGTCATCTAATGAAAACAAAATTGCTTTGAAAATAATTCGGACTCTACTTTTGAAAATCATCCGGGATTTTCATTTGTCAAAATCTCTATCCTTCAATCAACAACGTATGCCATTGATTGAGGGGGAGAATGATTTCAAATCAAAAAGAGTATTTTTCAAACAATTGGCACGTAATCGAGAAAGGTCTACTCTTGAATAATCAAAAAGAACAATGTTTTACAATATTGTATACAATTGGTACAAGACCTTTGTTATTATTATGTTTTCATAAGATACGCAAGCATGTTTAATCTTTAGAGTCTAAAGTCTCAAACTTGATCCTTATCGGTTAAATGTTTCTCAAAATCAAGTCACATCTCCCCTCAAAAGCTTTCAAAATCAATTTAAATCTACAGAGATCACAAATCTCAAATGATTTGAAAATTGTGATCGGGGGAGAATTTGTGATTTAAATTTGATTTAAACTGATAATTCGATAAATGGTCTTCATAAGTGTTTTGCAAGCTATCCTCCCCACATGTGCCAAACGATTTCAAATTTTCCATGCACATGTTAAGGGAGAGCATCCTTTTTAACCCACAAAAGATTGAACGTGATTGATTTATCTCTAAGTGCAGGTTCCTTCTAATATGTGCAAAACTCTTTCAAACCTCGAGGCACATATTGAGGGGGTGCAAATTTATGAAAACCTCATCCTTCCCCAATATGTTTTATCTACTTGATTTGATCAGGGAAGTGATGTTGATATCTTTTAGAAAATGGTAATCAAAGAAGTTAATTCTTCCTCTTTCCTCCGTGTGCCAAAACGATTTCAAATACATGATGCACATGTTGAGGGGGAGCTGTTTCTAAAAATATCAAAAACAATTCAGGTACAAAATGCTTTGATAATATATCACAAGTATCTGAATTGATTTTCAAAATGGTTTTCAATTGGTTCCAATGGCAGATGAACAATACCAAATAGACCGACCAAATTTACTTTATGTATGGTGATATAAGGATGATAAGGTTAGGTATTTGTTCCCACGATCCGCCAGAACCGGAGGGATCTACCCAGGGACAATCCACTATATAGTATAGAAGTCCGTGGGTATGATGAAAAAAAAGGAGAAAAATGAGAATAAGGGAAGAGTGCGGACTGAGACAGAGCTAGTACTGGAATAAACCCAACAAGGTTCTAGTTATGAAGTCTCGGTAAGCATTGAAGGGGTTGAATAATGAAAAAGAATTAAATGAGAACAGGGTGAAAATAAATAGCCCTCTAATAATTCATCCTTAGGGCAGAAACCCGGTTCAATTCATATGCTACTAGTGGTAACACTGGTATTGAAGACAAGACGTCATGGACCCAGTGATGCACTGCACTAAACTTCCCAAGCTACTCAAGTTCCTCTTAAAAGGGCTTGTTTCATTCTCACGGGGAACCGACATTATCTATCGACTTTCTCCTAGAGATTGTTGATATTGAAGAAGGAGACCCGCTCCCTAGTCTCCGATATAGGAAACCAAATGTGCACTATTGAGTCTAGAGCCACGAGATCATCTATAAATCTCAGTAGGACACTTTATCCTTGAAGACTCACAGTTTCACACAATGTGGAATGTGAGATTATATCTTATGAGTCCTACGCATTATCCTTGTGGTATTGCCAGAACATCTGAGTGATATGCAAACGTATTTACAATGAAGATGGAAATCCTTCTAGAGCCAACATTAAACAAGCTCCTAGTGGGTGACATGTGAGATCTATCCAGTAGATCAACCATGTGACAACTGAACAGAAACAATGGGGCGATTCAAACTTTTGAATCAATCCTGGTTCAGGTTATGGATTGACGGATAACTTTGAAAAACCGGTCGTTGTGCTTAAAAATATTTTCTTTAGCACATCGACTGTGTACTAAGACTTCAGAATAAAAGGTGTTTATGATTGATAATTGATTTTCATTAAAACCTTTGATGTATTGCAAAAATAATTTCTATTGAGCGGTACACGATTGTTTTTCAAATCTCTTTTCATCAATCAGTGAATCTCAATTCGCTGGTTCACTCACTTTGTGTTGTCTTCTTTCTGACGTTCCGGTTGAGAACAGCTAGAGCAGCTGCGAAACCTATCAAGGAAATTCTCTCGGATTATACCTGATCACAGGCAGTACTTATACTGATCAACGGGGAACCGTGGGCCATGTACCTCAATTCAACGAAAGTGATCAAAGACACTTTGTGCACTTTATTGCTAACTGTTGTATGCAGGTACGCCCGATGTTTGCAGCTGATCAGAATGAAGCGGTCAATCAGTAGCCGCATGCTCACATAACACATTCATTTCTAAAGAAATCACGATGAAGTGCATCAATGACTCTGATATTTTCACTCCATGCTTCTGCTACGCTGCTGTAAATATCTTGAATCATCTAAAGCTTCCGCTACTCTGATGAAAAGATTTCATGATCCAGAATGTGAGCATGTCGGTCCATAATGTCACAACATCACATAATACCAAGACCACAATGGCAGAGTCAGAGATTTATGGTTGCTGATGATCTCAAAGCTGGCTCAACACTCATTATCATGTGGATCTGTTAAAGACCTCCACTTGGATTAACCAAACATGAAAAAATGAAGAATCAATGATTACAAGCTACATAGCATAGAACAGGAACAAGAATCCAAGAACAATATTAATGTAATATCTGTTTGTATTCAATGAAATTTGAGGTGTCGGTCACCTCAAGTTATTAAAGTCGTAGGTATTTAAAGTTAAGTAGTATTTAGTTTTGTAACACCGTGGAGGACGGACGGTTCTTTACCCACTGTATGCCTGATCCACAGCCCATAGGTGGCGAGTTGTGTAAGACTATAAATACCCTCTACCTCCCAAGGTAGAGGGTTGGAGCTCATAATAATAATTTCACTTTCTCTTACTAAGTTCCCAAACCTCTAACTATTTCTCTCTCTAAAACCTTCAAGTGTACGCATCTTATTGATCATGGTTTGATGTGTTTATGAAATCCAATATGTTACAATTTTGAAAGCTTTTGAGAAGAATTGTGACTTGCTTATGAAAACATTTAACCAATAAGGATCAAAGCTGAGACTTTAAACTCAAAAAACAAGCTTGAGTATCTTTTGAAAACATGTCATAAACCTTGGTCTGAACCAGTTGTATGACAAATAACTTTTTGATTTAAATGAAATCATTCTCCCCCTCAATCAATGACATAAGTTGTTGATTGAGAGATAGAGATTTTGACCAATGTCAAGCCCAGATGATTTTCAAAAATTGAGACCGAGTTATTTTTATCAGTTTTTAATTAGATAACAAATATTTTTCAAAAGAATTTTTAGAAGGAAAAATACTTGTGAAGGAAACATTAGTCGTTTTAGTGACAAACATTTGATTTTTGAATCAGAGCATGAGATGAAAAAATAAGATAAAGCATGGCTCTGTTCTTTCTTTAAAAAAAAACGGGTTATAGACTGAAATGACTATAAGCCTTTGTTTCACTTTCTCTCATTTTTTTTATTTTTTATTATTTTTTTTATGTACATTCGAACAACATCTAAAGACCCGTGTCACTCTTTGAATGACAGCACAAAGACCGTAGATATTATCGAATCAAGAAAAACTTGACCAAATAACAATATTTTTGAAATTTTTGAAAGCTTTATATTTTTCTATTTGCTTTTTGTTGGTTTTGTAATTTTGTATTTTGCTTTTTGAATAACTATATACAAGAGATGGATGAAGAAAAACCTTTTAATCCTCTTCTTCCTCTTGAAGACGTTTAAGTGTTTCCGGTTGTAGACTCTTTAGACCAAGTCGTGGGAGGATAAACTCAAAACGCTCTCTAGGAAGAGCTTTGGTGAAGATGTCTGCTAACTGGTATTCAGTCCTCACAAAATAAAGTTCCATCACACCGTTTTCCACTTGCTCCCTGATGAAATGATGTCGAATGTCGATGTGCTTTGCTCTTGAGTGTTGTACGTTTTTTGCATGAGAGAGCAATGGCACTTTTGTTATCACAATACAGAGGGATTTTGTTGAATTCAAAGCCGTAGTAAGATAATTGGGATCTCATCCATAGGATTTGAGCATAACAAGATGACATGGCTATGTATTCAGCCTCTGTAGAGGATATAGAAGTAGTCATTTGTTTCTTAGAAGACCAGCTCACAAGCTTATCACCCAAAAACTGAGCACCTCCTGACGTACTTCGACGTGTATCTTGACATCCTGCATGATCAGCATCTGCATAGGCTGTTAGTGACATACCGGTGTCCTTCGGTTATCAAAGTCCCATATTGATGGTTCCTTGGAGATACCGAAAGACCTGTTTAACCGCTTCAAGGTGCTTTTTGGTAGGCTTAGCCTGGTATCTAGCACACATGCAAACAGCGAACAGAATATCTGGTCTACTGGCTGTGAGGTACATCAGGGATCCAATCATACTACGATATTTCGTTTGATCTACCATGATCCCTGAGTGGTCCTCATCCAGTTTAGTATGCTCTATCATGGGAGTGTCAACAAGGTCACAAGAATCAAATCCAAATTTCTTTAAAATCTCATTTGCATATTTAGATTGATTTATAAAAATGCCTTCGGGACTTTGTGAAATTTGTAATCCTAAGAAAAATGACATTTGTTCCATCATTGACATTTAAAATTTGGAGCCCATCTCCTTAGAAAAATGGTCATTGGGGTCAGTCGAGGCAAAAATAATATCATCAACATAAATTTGAACGTGAATTAAATGTTTGCCTGACTTTCTGGTGAACAATGACGGATCAACTGCTCCTTTGCTGAATCCAGTAGATAGAAGAAACTTTAATAGCGTATCATACCATTCCCTTGGAGCTTGCTTCAAACCGTAAAGAGCCTTCTTCAAGCGATAGACATGAGTAGGATGCTCTGGATTCACAAAACCTTCAGGTTGGCTGACGTATACGACTTCTTTAAGATCTCCGTTAAGAAAAGCCGTCTTTACATCCATCTGATAGACTACCATGTTCTTACTTGCAGCATTAGCCAAGAAGATTCTGATTGCCTCGATACAAGCAACTGGAGCAAATGATTCTTCAAAGTCAATACCCTCCTCTTGACGGTATCCTTTTGCAACCAATCGAGCCTTGTTCTTTAATACATCACTATGCTCATCAAGTTTTACTTTGAATATCCACTTTAGAGCAATGATCATAGCACAGTCAGGAGCAGGTACTAATTCCCATACATCTAGTCGATCGAACTCATGAATTTCTTCTTGCACGGCATTGAACCAGCTGTCTTCATTCATGGCAGTTTTAACGTCTTTTGGTTCGACCTTGGATAGTACGGAGTTGAAGAAGCACCATAAGGCATCAGTTGCAAGTTGTTTACGAGTGGATATTGGACGAGAGGGATTTCCCATGATGTTGTCCAATGGATGATCATGTGTCCATTTTCTAAGGTGTTCGTGTGGTTGTTGTTGAGGAACTGAAATAGCAGAGTCGATTTCTCCTGATGAAGATGGTTCTGATGATGATTCAGGAGCAAATATCTTTTCAAAGAGGGCATCTTCAGGAGTAGCAAAGGGATTATCTCCATCATAGGTGCCAGGAACAATTCCATGATGTACACTCGATGATTGATGATTTGTTGATAAGATAGAGTGATCAGCAGCAGGCGCTTCTTGACTTAATGACATAGAATCTGAAGGGTTAACTTCATTGACAGGGATAGGAACAGCCTCTGTTGATGGAATTGACAGATTATCAGCAATTGGCTCATAGTGTTCATCAAACATTGGATCAAACATTTCTTCTTCAAATCATCTTCTGGAAGAGGTAAATAAGGAGTTGCTGTGAGGGATTTAGTACAAGAGTAGAACTGAGGGACTACTTGATGAAGGTTGAGATGCGGTCCAGAACTGATTATCCTGGAGCCATTTTCCCGGACAGCTCATCGAACGTGACGTGAATAGTTTCCATGATATCTCGAGTTCTTTTGTTGTAGATTCGGTAACTCTTCTTATTTGATGCATAACCTACAAAAACTCCAATGTCCGCCTTAGCTCTTAATTTACCTAAATCTTGACCGTATTTCGTTGGATAGCACAACGCACCAAACACACGAAGGTAGGAGAGATCAGGTTTTCGTTTATGGACAAGTTCGTATGGAGTTTTTCCATGAGATGTGTGTATGAGGGAACAATTTTGGGTGTAGCAAGCAGTGGCAATGGCTTCAGCCCAGAGAAACATTGGAACCTTTGAATAAATTAGCATTCTTCTTGCGGCTTCCACAAGAGTTCGATTTCGTCTTTCAACTACACCGTTCTGTTGAGGAGTTCGTGGAACACTTCTTTGATGACTGATTCCAACACTTTCATAAAATTGACTTAAGTCTTTGTTAACGAACTCTGTGCCATTGTCTATTTGAACAATTCTAACCGTATTGTTAAGTCGAACCTGAAGCTGCTTGATAAGTTTGATGATGACATCAGGAGTTTCAGTCTTTGTCCTCAAAAACTTTACCCAAGTAAATCGAGAGTAGTCATCAACAACGACTAAAATATATTTGTGAATATCGTTGTAAGCTCTTAGACGAGGTCTAATATTATATCTAGGAACACATAATAATAAAGGCGGAATATTCAAACATAGAATCAACATTATTATGAACAAGGTTTTTCATTATCATAAACTAACTAACTAACTATAATAAAGATCAAAGACTTGATCTAACACTAACTAACTAAACCCTAGGCGTTTTCCCTACGCCTAGGTTCCCACACACACACACACCTTTAGACATCTACATCTTGTACGTACTTAAAACTAATGACCCTATGTCTCTTTATATACTAGAGACATCTAGGGTTTACAAGAGGAATCATAATACAATTAGGAAACTAAATATTCTTTTAAGCATATCTTCTAGAATCTTCCAAATCCTCCATCTTTTTGTAGTTTCCCTTCTTGTCACTTTTAGTCCTTCATGTTTCATTCTTCTTGTTTTGTATCATCAAATCTATAATAGACCCAACAATCTTCCCCTATTTGATGATGACAAAACAAACACGATTCTTGTACGAACTTCCCTAGACGAAGTAGCAGAAGTTAAGATAATTAAATCTCACCATGAATGAAACAATCTTGTCTTCCATGCTTCCCCTTGACTTGAACATGTCACTCAAACATCTCTTCCCTTTTTGTTATCAACAAATAGAGAACGTATGCAAATAATGATCTTGACCACCACGAACCAATATCATACTTCCAATCTAAGACTTCCAATGCTTCAAATCGCCCACCATTACGCACCATAGGAAAAATGGATCCAAAATAGTAGAAAACTTCAACTAGCAGTAGTAATAATGATCAACAATAGTAAAAATCAAAAACTTCCCCTTGAGTGATGCATGTATATCAATGATTCTTCAAAATCTGTAGGCTTTATGTAATGATTACTTGTAAAGAAAACCGAGTATAACGAATTTGATGAAGAAGTAGAATTTCCCAAACTTGTATCTTAAATTTGTTACTATCCACGAAACTCCATACTTATACGCTTCAAATATAAGTAGACCGCAATCCCTTGACAAGAATCCTCAACTAGTATGAGACACTGAGCACTACAATGTAACTCCTTTAAGTGATAGCCAATGTGTGCATAGAGCATCATAAGAAAAATAACACATTGCTAGATTCATCAAGCTAGATGATAAGAACACAAACCAAGTAATACCACTTCACCTTCAAATAAGTGATAAATAATCCTCTTCGTAATCAATTCTTCAATAAATCTCCAAAACGAGCCTTTTTAAATCCTTTAAGAACAAATAACTTTCTTCCTGTGTGTGAAGCAAACAACCATTCTGTGTGTGTGTCATCCAAAAATCCATAACCATTATCACGCTTGACTTCCCCTTAAATCGAAAACCATATGAGAAAGAATCAGTACCTTGAAGCAAGATTACTTTGAGAACAATGATACTTTCAATAATCAGCAGTACTTTCAAATTCCAAGCAAGTACTTTAGTGTCCAAGCAGTTACTTTCTTGTAGGGGACCAATAACGCAGTGATGCTTTCAAATACACCATACGGTACTTTCGGTAGTACTTTCACATAAAAGCTCAGATGGAAGATCCCTTCGGTGGAAAGTTAGATTGATATATAGAGAACATCCACCTAAAATTTCGTCACAATCCAACGGTTAACGAAAAAGTTATGATCGTTTCAAAACAATCTTGTTGTAACCTTACGTAAATCGGCCAGCAGACTTAACGCTATATCTTTTGATTGAGGGCTTCGATTGACAATCTCTTCGGTGAGATTAAAGATAGATATACCAAGAAGCTCCAGTTCAAATTTTAGCTCGATCCAACAGTTCAATAAAAAGTTATGGCCTCTTGAAAATAGTGCTGCAGTAGTATTACGAATTTTTGACAGCTTCGAATTTTTCTTCCTTCTTCTTCATGAAAACCTTGTAGATCCCTAGATATCACGAGCCCCAGGCTCTGATACCAAATGTGAAGATCGTTGTAAGCTCTTAGACGAGGTCTAATATTATATCTAGGAACACATAATAATAAAGGCGGAATATTCAAACATAGAATCAACATTATTATGAACAAGGTTTTTCATTATCATAAACTAACTAACTAACTATAATAAAGATCAAAGACTGGATCTAACACTAACTAACTAAACCCTAGGCGTTTTCCCTACGCCTAGGTTCCCACACACACACACCTTTAGACGTCTACATCTTGTATGTACTTAAAACTAATGACCCTATGTCTCTTTATATACTAGAGACATCTAGGGTTTAAAAAGGAATCATAATACAATTAGGAAACTAAATATTCTTTTAAGCATATCTTCTAGACTCTTCCAAATCCTCCATCTTTTTGTAGTTTCCCTTCTTGTCACTTTTAGTTCTTCATGTTTCATTCTTCTTGTTTTGTATCATCAAATCTATAATAGACCCAACAATATTTCTTCCCATTAATCGTTTGCACTCTCATTGGTCCAAAAAAATCCATATGAAGGGTATGCAGAAGTTCCATTACTGAGTTTGTTGGTTTGGGTTTGTGGGCATATTTCTTGCTTTTTCCCAATTGGCATGCTGAACAAAGATTATCTTTTTCATACTTTAATCTGGGTAAGCCTCTTACAAGATACTTTCTAGAAAGATTATTAATGGTGCCGAAGTTCAAGTGATTGAGACGACGATGCCATAACCATGATTTTGTTTTTGAAGCCTTTGACAACAAGCAGATTGGAGAAGACTTCATCATGTCTTCGATAGAGATGGTGTATAGGTTTGAACCACGAGTTCCTCTTAACAGTTCCACACCATCAAGTTCTCTAACGAAACAAGTATGTTTTCTAAATGCCACTTCTAGATCGAATAATAGAATTGACCAACAGAAAACAAGTTATGACCAAGACCTTCAACATAATATACCCTGGAGATTACACTATTGCCGACAACATAGTCTCCATAACCCATAATTGCTCCAAAATGGTCGTTCCCGAATCTAACAGTCCCGATGAATTTACTAACGAAGTTCATGAGCGCGAGCAATCTCAGTCATATGCTTGGAACGGCTGAGTCCAGGTACCACCGAAACGATTTGAGCGATCTGCAGTTGAACCACAGACAAGAATGGATAACTGGATAATTGGGATCCCCATGCAAGAATGGGTTCCATTTTGTTAGTAACAGTGATTGGAACACCCACATCAGAAGTAGAAACAATGGAATCATCAGAAGTAGATGCAGTGCTAGTGTCCGTATTTGACCTATTCAAAGAATGTTCACTTCTTAAAGGAATAGTTCTACCAGTAGGCATCCATTTTCTAATGGGCATTGACTTAGCAAATTTAGGGCAAAACTCATTAAGATTAAACTTACGGCCAGTAGTTATCCATTGATAACCAATATTACTAAATTTTCTTCCTGTGGGTTTCCGTTGTTTTCTAACTTTCTTTCGCCGTTGCCTTTTAGCCTTCTTAGCTTGATTTTTGACATTAACAATTTTAACTGGGCATTTAATAGCGTTAAGCAAATCATTCACACCACATTCATGATCAGTAACAAAAATCAAGAAGTTATCATTACATGGTTTGCAGATAGTAGCAGAATTCGAATGAATTACAGTACGCTTATAGCTAATACTAGAATCAACACGATTCGTTTTATTCAACTCAAACTTAGTGTTCCTAGGGTGATCTTCTACTCTCTTCCAATGCACATTCTTAGCTTGCGAGGTCCTATCTTGCTTTGTATTGCCAGGAGGCTTTGACCCGCTTGCTTTTATGTCACTGATTACTCTTGTAGAGGGAATTATGGGAACATTAGTTGGTTGGGCTACTTTTTGCATTCCTGAACTAGATGTGCATGGATCAGAACTACTTGAAGGCACTTTAGAGTTCACTTTCTTAATACTGGGCGTAGAATGGGTTGCATACTTGGAACTAGGCATAGAACAAGGCATCACATCTTTATCTTTCGCACCTAAGGATTTAGGACATGTTGCTATTAAACATTTTAACAGCTCTTGAGATCGTTTGACCTGAATGCAAGCAAACCTAATTTCTCTATCAAGTGGCTTATTTATGAAATCCTCTTCTACAATCTCACGAAGACATTCTAGACTATCCTTAAGGTGAGCGAAATAGTTATGAAACACAAGTTCGTTATTTATAAGATGAGAAGGAATGTATTTAACCGTCACAGTATATTTTCACTCTGCAGATGACTTTGATGCAACATTCTCATTAAAGACAAGTGGCATTTTCCCTTTTTCCGACTCTTGATTCTCAATTTTCTTTGTAAAGGCGTTATTTTTCGTTGTTCTTGTCACAAGTGACTTTCATTGAATCATATAACTCTTTAAAGTGTCGTTTAACTTTTTCATTTTCTTCTAGAAAACTCTCATTTTCCTTTTGTAAAACATTAACCAAGTTTTGAAGATGAAAAGTTTGAGAACACTGAGAATCTAAAGGAGGAGGAATTTGGGAGCCATTCGTGTTGTTCTTTTCACCCTTTAATTGTGAAATTTGGGCTTTCAACTTTCTGATCGTGTTACAATGAGCTTGAATCTGTTCGTCACGTTTGTTTATTTCAAAAAGTGCATCAAACTCTGGAAGATTTGAGGATGTCTTGATGTTTGAGGTTTTGACATTTTCCTTGAGATGTTGATATTTTAGTTGCAAATCAAAATGTTTAACTTCTAGCTTAGAAAAGTGTTTTACCAATTATCGTGATCATCCTGATCAATTTTCTCATTTAGTTCTGAGTTTTTGTTTTCAAGCTCAATGACACGATCATAAGAGACTTTCAAAGCAAAAGTTAATTCATGAAATTGAGAAGCAGTAATAGAATGCTTAGTAACAGTATAAAACACATCTTGAGCCACACAACTTAATACTAAGTTCTCATTTAGGATATGCAAGTTCTTCCTTTCAATTTCATTATATTTGAGTTCCAGTTCATAATCATTGACTTCAACAATCATTGCATCAAATTCTTTTCCATTCCTTTAATATCGAGTTTATCCCCTTTGAAGACTTTCAAATTGACCTTTTAATTGTTTAAAGAGAGGCTGACCTCGGTTAAATAGCATTCTTTAGTTTGCTCAAAAACCCTTTCCCCTTAGGTTATCCCTGTAGGTGTGATTCTCTTTTTACATGTCTTCTCAAAATCAACGAATAGTTGATAAACAACATATAGGCTGATTAAGGTCTTGCTATTAGTGGCAATAGTTTTAGGAACTAAATGCATTGGTGTATTCGGAGGATACACAGTAGCTGCAGGTACTTTCCTAAGGGGAGTGTTTGTTTCAACAAGTACGTTTGCTTTTTGCTTATCCATGTCTTTCTTCCAAAAAATTTGTTCTGGGGTTAATTGAGTTTGAGGCTTAAATCTGTTCAAGGAGATCCAATTTTCTTTTGTGTAATCGTGGGGTTTGATCATTATGTTATTCTTTTTACACTCAGGATCTTTTAGCTTCTTATCCATTTTCTCCCTAGAGGCATCATCTAATTTTCTATCCTCTTCCGTGCTTCCAACACATGCTGGTGTTTGCCTAGGCTTAAGAATCTCATTTCCATCATATAGTACCTTATGAGCAGCTCTAGCCTTTTTACCAACCTCGAGATTTGGTTCATCAACAAGGGGAATACTATGCTTATCGCTTAAGACTCTATGCTTAGTGATCATGTGTGCAGTCTGAATGGTATTCCCTTGTACGTACAACTTATTTTCAAGCTTGTTTTTCAAAGTTTTTAGATTAGAAAAGTCATTCAAAAGCTTTGATTCCTTAGCATTGAATTCTTGTTTAAGCATTTTAACATTATCTTGAAGTTCTTGCTTTTGCTTAACAGTTTTAGAAAGCTTTTCTTGTAAGGAGTTTAACTCTTGTTTTAACACTTCTTCTCTAAAATTACTTTTTCAAATAATTGTACGCATTTGGTCATCCATTTCCTGCTCACGGGTAGTTAACTCAAACTTAGCACGTTGTTCATAAATAGCAACTTGTTTCTTTATAGGCATTGATTCGAGAGATATGAATCATCAGGGGCACATGCAATGTATTCATAAAAAACATAGTCATTATTGACTGCAGAAGATACATCACTTGATCATATGGGACAGTATCACTATTACCCTCATTATCAATATCTGATTCATAAGTTTCAAGAGATTGTACTTCGTCATGTATCTTTTGCTCATCCACATCATTGTATAGTTTTAATACCTCTGAGATGATTGATTCTTTGGATGGTCCAGCTTGTTGTGGTGAAGAGACCTTTGGAGAGACCATATGTGAGATGCTAGCCATGAAGATTGTCTTGGCTGTAGGTTCATCATCGACATCAGAATCAAATGCATCACAATCTGCAACTTGAAAGGCATTTTGATGATTGTGACCTATTTCCTGAAGTAATTGCTCATCCACATTAGCATCATATGTCTTAGCATTCCTTTCTGCAAGAAACAACAACTCCTCTTCATCCAAAGCTGCTCCATTATCCTGAGCTTGCACAAGCAACATCTTGTCCCTGAAGTATTCTACATTACATGGATGTTTTCGAGATGTGTAGCTCTCTCACGTAATGTCCCTCACCACCACGGTTGTAGCATTTGATTGGCTTTGCTGCCCTTGATTGGCATTTCTTCCACGATTCTGATTAGCCACATATCCTCCACCTACTCCTGCTCCAATCATCCCTTGTTCATACTGTCTTCCTTGCACATTCGCACACCACTACCTTACCATCTCTGACAGTAAGCTTGATTGTGGATTGGATGTTGTTCTGAGGTTATTGTTGGTGTGTGGAGTGAAATTCATATTTTGACTAACCATGAGAGACAGTTGATTGATGAAGTTTTCCATAAGTGTGTTTGAGTCGGAGGTTTATATCTTTGGATCAGGAATGAGCTTGTAATTACCATTACCCGTGGGTATGACTTGAGAAGCTTTGGTGGTAATTCCAACATTGGTGTAAAAGGTTGTTGAATCATTTGATAAACTTGTTTCTCCCTGTTTAGATTTGAACCGTTCGAGAATCCTTCGTTCAAACATAGCATGTCTTTCATTCTGAAGAAGAAAGGCATACAGTTGCTCATAGTTGGTGTTCTTTAATCCTTTGGTTAGCTTCACAGAGGTGACAAATTTGTGCCATTCGAGATTCATGTTGTTCACAAACTTTGAGTTCAGCTGAATATTTGGCATGGTCATTTTGATGTTCCTCATGTCATTTACAAACTTATGGAATCTCACGTAGCTGTCCATGCTCTTAGTTTTCATAGACACTAGGTTTTCTCACCTTGGTTTCATCTTAAAATGCTCAAATTCATCATACAGTTGTGATTCTCTGTCTTCCTTGGTTAGTTTCAGAACCGAGAGAAGCATCTTGACATATTGTCCCAAACTGCCTTAGCTTCAGTGTTGTGATTGACGATCACTTGTAAATGTCCTTGAGTAAAACCACGAGTATGATGTTAGAAGCCCGATGTCTGCATCATATCTCTTCTCTCCTTATCAGTCGGTTCATCATACATTTTAGGTCTGTCCATCTCTAATATCATCGTGCCATCAGCAGCGTGATGATTATCGAGTATGTCTCGGTTTGTCTCAACTTGATCTTTGTCCTTCATCAATTGACTTGAGAATGTTAACTCCATTTTCTTTTCCCAAACAATACAACCTAATTCGTTGAGCCCATGAGTCATAGTCAATTAAATGTCAAGCATAGGTGGACAGTATCGATCCAGTACGCTGAACGTCCTCAGCGTACGAAGAGATGATTGTAGGTATGTTGGTAGACATGATTACAGATTTCCGCGGGATTTTAAAACTCTATGATAAAACCGGGAAATAGATTCTTTCACGGGATTTTACTGAATCAAGAGAAAACCGTATTAGAAAAAAAATCAACCAAGTCGCTATAACCCTTGAATACAAGTCGCTAAGACACCAAGTCGCTAAGTAGCAACTCGCTAAAGGCTCAAGTCGCTATGAATCAAAATTAAGTCGCTAGACACAAGTCGTATGAACCAAGTCGCTAAACACAAGTCGCTAAAGCAGACAAATCGCTAAGCTGACAAGTCGCTAAGCTAAAGAACAACTGCGAGAGATCAAGTCGGCTAAAGGGTAACTCGCTAGTAACAACAAAGACAAGTCGCTAGAAATAATAAAGACAAGTGGCGTACATCAACCAAGTTAAGCTAGCCCAAGTGGTTGTCTCAACAAACTCTTCGCTACCACTTACTGTTACAATGTTGCTTTCATTATAGAACCAAGTCGCTAGAGAAAATGCTACCACTTCAACTACAAGTCACTACTACCCAAACTTTAATGTTTGAAGCTTGTCTACAATAGACAATTCGCTAGGACTTTCCAATGAACCTAGTCGCTAGATCATGCAACTTAACACAACCCTTTTTACTTCGACTGAATAACAAGACACTTTAATAAATTTCAACCACAAGTGAAGAAGAAAATTTATCAAATCATGAGGACCAAGATCACTACTTCATAAGAGAAAAACACAACACATACTCAAAATTCAAACTTTAATCCAATACCAATGCAACCCTGAGCACTAAATTCTTTTTCTTTTAAACAAAACTACCATATTAAGCCACAAGTATACTTTCAATTCATATAGAAATCTGGATACACATGAAATGAGAGATGAAAAACCATTCACCGAAAACTTTCTCTTGAAACCATAAATTTGTAACAAATTGGGACTATGTAGAGATACACCATCATATGGCTCTTGATACAGGCATTTTTACTTGAGGTTATTAGAGAGTTGTTATCCCGAAGTAGGTTGAAGTTGATGGTGATAATGGCACTTACATCAATCAAAATCATGATCAGAGGTACTTGGTAGTGATATATGACAAAGCAAAATCTTCCTTTTGGGAACTTAGAGCGAGAGAAAGTGGTAAAGTATTATTACCCTCCACCATACGTAAAGGTGTGTCTTGCTATACAGTGATGGTACCATTAGACACTGTGGATCAATGCTGTTGATTAGCGGGTAAAAGACTATTGTACGTCTGATATGCTTAACGGGTGACTTCTTACAGCTTTCCAACCTACCTTAACATTAAAATATACTTCGACTTTGTGAGTTAATAAGGATTAGCGAAGTAGTAGCATCGGCTAACAAAGCAATTAACGACACATAATTAAAAACTTGAAAAATCGCAACAGTGGCTAAAAACATATTGATAGACATGTTAGCGATTAGTAGGACTTTTTGGTCAAGATCAGATTGACTTTTTATGGGTCAATCCATGCCGATTCCGGCAAAATCCGACAAGCGTAGATTAAAAGAAATCCAAGCATCACCGGATTAAAAAATCTATATATTCTATATACAAAACACACCAATATATATATATATATATATATATATATATATATATATATATATATAAATATATATATATATAATGCTTATGTGGCATGAAAACAATCTCTTAATGGGCATTGAGGTGGCATTAATGCCAAATGCCTCCTGTTATATATAATATATATATACATATATATATATATATATACATATATATATATATATATATATATATATATATATATATATATATATATATATATATATGATAAAGATCAAATAAAAAGACAAATATCCGTAAAATGATAAAAATATTTTTTTTCAAAAAAAGTTCTCGAAAATTTTTAAAACAATTCGACAAGATCGGGTATGATGGTGCATGAAAAAGTTATGAAGGAGTTGTTTCTAAAAGTGGATACTTTTTCCGAAAAAAAATTATGAAAAAATACGTTTGTGCATTAAATCGCTTTTTTGTGCATCAAAAATTGGTTTTGCACCCAACTTCTTTTGACTTTTTTCATCAAAATAACATTGCGTATCTAATTAAAACAAGTTGAAAATTTTGTGAATCAAAATTTTTTTGCGCATCAAAATTCGTTTTTTTTGTATTAAAGAAACCGTATCAAAACTCAAAATTATAAAAAATGTTTTCACAAAAGTTTTATACACCAACATACCCGATCTTGCTCAACGAAGTTTGAGTTTGCCATGTTGTATGATACTGGATTTAAGGGATGTTCTTCTACGAGAGCGGGACAATATTTGCTGTTGAACCCCTTTATCACTTATACCTTATCACAACGTTAGACACAAACACACGTATGCATAAAACGTGAAACACAAACTGATGATATGCGTAGAGAATAAGAAAGGAAAAGATGAAGAACTTGGTGACTTGAATATGTATTAGGCGTATGTATGTTTAGAGAGATAAAGGAAAGAAGATGAAAACAATATTCATATGAAACACACACACACACACACACTTTAAAGCACACACCTCAAATGACTCATTTGAGGTGTATTTATAGTACAAATACAAGATGCCCCAAAGGGCTTTCCATGGGCTTCGTGGGCTTGGACATGGGTTGGATTGGATATTTGGCAAGCTTATCATTACTAGTACCCATTTAGCTTAGTCCAATCCACGAGCCCGTTTACTATTCTATCATGATATCTAACACATATTACAAAGTTCCTAAACGTGAATAACCATCACTTCTAATAAAACTATTAAGGCTAACAATCTCCCCCTAAGGGGTGGTCATTCAAATGATGCTCCACTTGATTAGGTCTTTACTTTTCTTGAGCTTGAACTTTGTGTGTAGATATAGAATAGTCTTAATTCATTGTTCCTTCATCCTTTGTGATCAGTTAATGTGGTTGTCTGCCGTTGTCAACTTCGTTGGTTAGGTATCTCCACGTCTTTCTCCACCATGCTCACACTTCTATTTGTCTTTTGGTTACCAATGATGTAGTTCTCGAGTCTTTAAACTTTGTAGATTCTTTGACATTGACGAAGAATCATCTTTAACTTTGAGAAGCCTTTGATTTTGATGAGAACTTTCATGTGTTGTTGGTATGAGCATGTAGAGATTCTGCACGATCAATCCGCCATCGGAGCTTCCATAAGAAGAAAACATAAAAAAGGGTTAGTAATAAGCGGTTCCGGCACTTACAAGTTTGAATTTTGAGGGTGTTAACAGCATAGTGTGAAAACACATCTCTAATTCTTACAAAGGCGTTCTGAACGGAGTCCACAAAGTGAGATAACACGATATACCGAAATACATCTACAGTTCAGATGAGTCGTTGAGGTACACCGAAGCATCACCTCACGCATGAGACCGTTTGAGATACACTAAGCGTAATCCACGAGAGTTACCGAAGTGACACTGCTGTCGGGGCTGCTTGATGTTGAACCTGGCAGGAGTTTCCATTCAATCACTGAGGATCACAATTGTGAAACCTCTCATAAATGTTTTGGCAGATTGCTAAGATCTGCGTAGGGCTCTATAATATATCACTTGTGTCCTTATTGATGAACAACAAGCGATGTCATGTCAAGTGTTCCTATGAGATCTTTTGATGAATCTCGTGGCTCTAGACTCAATGGTGCATTTTGGTTTTCCTGAGCGGAGACTAGGGAGAGGGTCTCCTTCTTCAATACCAACCATCTCTAAGAGAAATTCGATAGATTATGTAGGGTTCCTAGTGAGAATGAAACAAATCCTTTTAAGAGGAATTGAGTGGCTAGAAGGTTTAGTGCAGTTCGTCACTGGGTCCATGACGTCTTTGTCTTCAATACCAGTGTCATCTAGTGACAACTAGTAGCAAATGTATTGAACCCGGTTTCTGCCCTAAGGTTGAATATGGAGGGCTATTTCTTTTCACCCTTTTTCATTACATTTCTTTTTAATTCTTCAACCCCTTCTTTCTCCTTTCTCACATTACTCCTTTTTTCAATCATACCTAAGGACTTCTAATAATAACTATGGGTATTGTCCTTGGGTAGATCCCTCCGGCTCTGGCAGATCATAGGACGGATTTCCTATCCTTAGACACCTTATAACTCCATGACTGTCCTATTGTTGCCATAAAACCATTTTTCTTGAAAATCTCAGAGTGTTTATGATAGAAAACATGTTTGAAACACTCCGAGAGTTTTATATTTTTGAAACACTCCCCTTCATATGTGCTTATAAGTTTTGACAGAAATCTGCACATATAGGGTAGAGTTCGCACTTTTGAATTGATCAACTTTCAATAGACAAGACCGATTCGAGACACGTTTACATCACTAGTGAACTAGCTTGAAATTATTACAGGCTGGTCAAGTCCAAAGAAAGTTTCTCGAAAGGTACATTCTACTTAGACAAGTCCTATTCGAACACGCTTACATCACTTTGGTTAGACCAGCGGTTTGAAATTATTACCCGAGGAAAAGTCTTTTCGAGTACGACTTTATATTATCTTCAATTCATTGGTTCTGAGTGAGCTCATTTGAGATTCAAACACCGATCATAAAACATTTTTGATCACCTTTTAATCACGTTTCTCCCCTCAAAAATAGCATATCTATGATGTTTTTGAAACAAAATGATTAAAAGATATGTTTTCGGAAAGCATTTGGAGAGAAACTGATTTAGCATGAATTTTGGAACAACTTTGGTTTAATACTCCCCCTTAATGAATGCATATTTTCATACAGAAAATTTAGAATCAATTAAGGGTTTAGAGGGAGTTATCTTGGTACCAAATGTGAGAGATTTTGAAACAATCTTTTTGAAAATTTCAGAATCAATGGTAGCAAGATGATGAAGATTTTAAAATCTTTTGAAGATATTGAAGAAGAATTATCTTCATTTGTTTTAGGATAAGTGCTCGATATTTATGAAAATCGATTTGCGTAGCATTTCCTTTCTTTAAAGATCGGGTTGCAAGCTGAAATACTTACAAGCCATTATGTTTTAGGAATAGTGCTTGAAAAATATTTAAAACCTTTGATTTTGTTAAGCACTTTCATTTCTTTGAAGCCGGGTCTGGCCGATGAGTTCAGAAGCCATTATGTTGAAGTCGAGGTTTCGTACTGAAGTATCTGAAAGCCATTTTGAAGAAATTTTGAGAAGCGACATGTTTTGAAAAATAAGAACTCTCGCTCAAGCATCTACATACATACCCGTATCATTGTTGAAGGACATTTCTAGAAACGTCTGAGAATATCGATTATACGAGAGACATGTCGTGAGAAGAATATTTTTGGATTTTTGATTTTATATTGTTTTTGTATTTTTGAAAAAATTTTCTATTTTTGTATTTTGCTTTTGTTGGTTTTATAAAAGAAATGAAAAATCAAAGATAGAATGAAGAATGAAGAAGAAGAGTTTACAGAAGTGGAACCCTCTGATGAGGCAGTGGGCTCGAGATATTTGAAGCACCTGCAACCAAAGAATAAGAGTTTTCACAAATAACAGTGTTAGAAGTACAAGATTCCTCACGGTGAGGGTGATCACTATCAACGGTTGTAGTGGTTTCTACTTCCTTAACTAGATGAGTTTCACTATTATATGTGTTGGTGCAAGTATCAAAAATCTTTCCTGTGGGAATCCACCTAAGACCAACTTGGTTGAAAACTTTTCCCGTGGGAATCCACCTAAGGTAAGATCTAGGAGTTGTTTTCTTATCAGATACAGCGGAAGACTCATTTTTTTAAAAACTGCGTCCTGAAGAGATCCACCTATTAGGTTTCCTTTTGATGTTCATCTTGTCAATGGGTTTGTTTCTATTTGGTGTCTTAGTGGATTGTGCCTTGGCACGAGAATTATCTTTCTTGAGATATTGTGAGACACATGCATCATGATTAGCTGAAAAGACACATTTTTTACATGTAGTACAGGCAAATTCAATATTCTTGTTTAAAACAGCAGCTTTAACTTTGTCACTACAGTCTTTTGGAAATTGATTCTTGTTCGAAAAAGACTTAGAATTCCTAGTGTTGTTTTCTAAGGGCATAACATTTTCTTTTGAGCAACTACTCTTAGATGCAAGCCAATCCCTAGTCTTTTGTAGAGTGTTCCTAGGTAATGGTTTACTACTATTAGTAGTTCCTTGAGCTCTTGTAGAATTCATCACCCTAGATGTTGCACCTAAAATTCCTTCTTTTCGAGTCTGTGCCTTTTTCCTAGCTTCTTCTAGATAGTGATTGTTGACCATGTCGTTAGAACCGACAGATTCTTTAACTGGATTTTGGTCACATTCCGTGTACTATTCCTAGAAATGCAGTGTAATCACTTTAAGTTTTTCAGCAACTGCTTTTTCTTTTTCAAAACTTTTGATAATTCTCTTTTTAATAGGCAGGGACTGTGGAGTGACTGGTTTTGACAAATCATTTTTCTCATTGACTTTTGGAGGAGGTTGAGAAATAGACATTTTTGGTTTGAAAACCGGTTTGGGAACATTTGCCTTCTCCTCAGTCGATGGTTTTGCAATCTTAGTATCCACAACCTTTCCTTGTAGACTTCCCAGTTGAGCTCTCAAAAGATCATTTTGCTCTTTCATGTCCTTGTAAGCACGCTCATACGACAGTTTGTCATACTTGCATTCCTCCGATTTTCGATCAAGTTGTTTAAAATAGGACACGTTTTCTTTTTCAAGTTTTTCAAGAGCTTTTTCATAATTTAAAACAATTGCGGAGGGTCTAGCCTGGAGTTTTTCATGATCTTCAACAGAATATGTTTGTAAAATAATGGACATGATATCGGTAGTCATCACATCTTCGAAGAGAGAATCATTCAAAATTTCCAAAACTTTGATGTGTTTAACACTTTCAGTAGCTTGCTACTAGGATTTATGGTCCTTGACAAAGTCAACTGTTTCTTTTAAAATGCTTGTTCAAATGAATTACCCTTGCACTGATGGCATTCAGTTGAGGGGCAATTTGAGTTTCAAAAAACTTTCTCTGTTCGATATCAAAACTAGAGAACCAGTTGTTAGGTGTAATAGTGGTTTTAGTTTTGACAGTGTCTTGAAGATCCACAATTCTAGTTTTCACTTTCTCTAAAATACTTCTCGCATCACTTGTGTTAAAAGGATTGTTTGAAGACATTTGTTCAATGTTCGAAAGAGATTTTGAGACAACTGGTTTTGAAACTGATTTTGAAACTGGTGTTGACACTTTGTTTGAAACACTTGGTGTGATGGAGAACTTTGACTTTTCCTTTTGATTAACAAAAGTAATTCCATTAATTTTGTTCCATTTGTTATAATCAATTGGTTTGATTTCCGGATGTTTTTGTTTCATTTTTGATCTACTCTCGTCTGATAGTTCCAACGTTTCAAGAGAATCACGAACAATTATGGGTTCATGCAAAACATTTCCATTGTTTAACACATTCTGAGATTTTTGAGCTTTCTTGAGGAACGAGGAAGGGTCGTTACCAAGTGCCATTCTATTATTAGTATGAAAACGCGGATTTACTTGATTAGAAAGCATCTTGATTGTTTGAGCAGAATGACCCGTTGTAAGAAGCAAATTTTCTAAAGTTTTTATCTTTTCATTCTTATCAAGAATTTCATCAAGAAGAGAATCTTCTCGTTTTGAAAAATCAGTAATCAACTGCTTCTTTTCTTTTTCAAGATCAGAAAACAATGATTTTTGTTTTGAAAGTTGGTCATTTAGATCTGAAATTTCCTTGTTTAATGATTTAATTTTCAAGTTCAAATTCACATCAAGTGTGTTATACTTGATTTGCAAAAGTTGTTCTTTAGAAACCAAATTTCGATAACCAATTTCTAATTCTGATTCTTTGTTTTTCTGAAATTCAAAGGCTTTTGCGTTCTCCTTGTAACTCTCAAGCTCAGCGGTCAATTTGGCATTCGCGGCCTTAACATCGCGATTGACCTTTTTAACTTTCTCAATTTCAATGCCACAGTTATTGATTAATGATTCAAAATAAGCACGTGTTTCCTCATCGGTCTCAGTATTTTGTGCCACAGTCTCCACTAGGATCCACATGGAGTTTCAGAGTTAGTATTGCTACAACTCGGATTGTCCAGGTATGTATCATATGTAGGTGCTGATGTCACAGAATGCTGTTCGTCATGAGTAAACACATCACATATGACATTTTTATAGCATGGATCAATGATTGGTACCTGAGATACTGCATTGGCGTCATGAACATGAGGTGCGTCAGAGTCAGTGTCATACTTAGCCTCTTGAAGATTTGCCATGAAGATGTAGTTTACATTGATGTCCTCTCGGTCTTCCAATTCATCCATAATAGCCATAAAGTCATGTTCCTCAGCACTCAATTGAAGTCCAGATTGTTCCTTTTGTACCAACATGATAGCTTTCTGAAGGTACGCAAGATCCTTCTTTTTCGGCTTAGTTGGACAATTCCTTGCCATGTGACCCAATCCTTTACAGTTATAACACTTACACTTACCTGATTACCCGATTCACATTTCCATAATTCCCAACGACTGGGCTACAACATTCCCATTCGATTACCCACTCTGTATTTCAACATTCTGACCCATCGATTACCGATTGGGAAGCGATTACCATGCGAAATCCAGTAGCATATCCTCGCGATTCCCAATAACTCCAACCATTTGACCTTGATTGCCCATGTTCACACCCGGATGCAATTTCCTGTTGCGAGTGTTTGATGAAATCCTTTGGTTGTTGTTAGTTGGTGTGGAATAGCGACCTCTGAATGCTTTACCCAAGAATACAAATTCTTGTGACAAAGATTCTTTTGGTTCCATTTCAAGATCAGTGATTCCTTGTTACTGGTAATGTTGTTGTTCAGGTGGATAGTTTTGTTGTTGAGGGATGTATTGCTGCAAGTTGTTGTTAGTGGAAGATGATGAAGCTTGTTGTTGTGTATTCAATGAAGTTTGAGTCTTTGCAATGAGTGCCAATGGATCATGATTCTTTGCTAATCTTTCTTGCGTGACTTCATTCACTTCATTTTGGTTTTGTTTGAGAAAATCGTTGAGTTGATCAAAGTTCACTTGATGTAAGTCTTTTGTTTGGTTGACAATAGTGACATATCGTCCCCATTCTTTTGGTAGATTGTTCAAGAACTTGATGTTGCTCACGATAGTTCTGGGTGTCAACTTGTTTTACGTCGGCTCATTCATTAAAGTACAAAACCTTCAATAGTAGGATTCAATGGATTCTCACGGAGTAGGTGTAAACTTCTCCCAAGCATTTAGCAACTTGTTCTCACGTGTCTTGTTGACCGATTTATGTTCCATGACAAAGTCGTCTAACACGTTCCCACATATCGAAAGCAGTTTCACAACTGTCCTACACAGCAAAGATGTCTCTTGGTAAACCCAGTTGAATAATATGAATTGACATGTCATCTGCCGCGACTTGTTTCTGATCCTCTTCAAAGTATTCCGTTTCTTTTGAAGACGAAAAAATGGTGGGACCGGAGGTGTTGCATCAGCATTTCCAGGGTCTTGGACTTGTCGAGGTATGAAGGGTCAATCCTGAATGGATTTGATCATCAATTTTCCATTAGGTTTTGTCTTGATGTAACGAAGCATACGACTTGTCCATTGAAGATAACCACCTTTTTCCAACATAGGAGGACAGTTTTCGGCACCGGCTGCATGAATGTCTTGTTGAGTTGCCATTGATGAAGGTATGATATGATAAAGTTGATGTAGGATCGATTCAACGATAAAGGAGTTGTGTTGGATGAAGATTAAGCTCGGTTGTTGTAGTGAAAGTATGCTCTAAAAAACTTAAAAACCTCAATAACTTCTAATTCGGCGGTCTATTCTCCTCGTTCTCACGGTCGTTTTGATGGGTAGATCGCTGAAAACGGAGTTACGGTTCAAAAGTTATAGCTGTTTGAAGTTTTGATCAAAATCTTACTCGTAAACCAGTTCTTATGCGTAGAAATGAGTGCTTATGCGTAGGATGCTTATGCGTAGGATCTTATGCGTAGGAGTCCTTATGCGTAAAGAGCTTAGGCGAAGGATTCGTAGGCGTAGGATACCTTATGCGTAAACCTTAGGTTAAACGTAAGTCTTATGCGTAAACGTTAAGCGTAGAAGTAGAGTACCTTACGTGTAAGAGTTAACTTATTAAGTAGAGTGCTTACTCGTAAGCTTTACGCTTATCGTAAGTGTTGGTTTAAAACCAAAAATCCTTTACACTGTCACAGTGTAAAAGATATCCGAAAGTCGAAGTGTTCCACACACTTATCCAAGTGAGGAAGCCATGAGTCACCTTAGTTGCCAGAAGATTCTTCACTAAAAGTTATGCGTAGAAACTTACGCGTAGAAAAAGGGTTTTGACTTTCTTACGCGTAAAACTAGGGTTTTGACTTACACGTAAAAAATTTCCAACGATTCAAACAGTTTTGCTTGCACAAACAGCCTTAAAAACACTCCAATAACACAAATCTTTTGACCTTTTTCACCCAAAGTGTGTAGAAAACTTACGCGTAGAAATAACCAACGCAAAACGTACGAGTTAAAAACTGATGAAAAATACGTAAAGCTTCAAACTTTTTTTCAAAACTAGACTCTTTAACACTAAAGAAACCTCAAACCACAAGAATCTTGAAGATTTAAATGCAAAAATTAAAGTTTTAAGCGTGAAAACTTTGATAACGAAGCTACGCGTAACACTACAAAAAAAAAACTTCAACCAAAACACTCCTAAACCATTGTTAGGCGATTGATACCAATTGTTGAACCCCTTTATCACTTATACCTTATCACAACGTTAGACACAAACACACGTATTCATAAAACGTGAAACACAAACTGATGATATGCGTAGAGAATAAGAAAGGAAAAGATGAAGAACTTGGTGACTTGAATATGTATTAGGCGTATGTATGTTTAGAGAGATAAAGGAAAGAAGATGAAAACAATATTCATATGAAACACACACACACACACACTCAAGCACACCCCTCAAATGACATACTTGAGGGGTATTTATAGTAAGAGAGATGATGCCCTAAGGCTTGGCCATGGGCCGTGAGATGGGTTTGGACATGGATTGGGTTACATGAACTTATACAAGGCTAACTTAACTAACCGTCTAACCATTTAGCTTAGCCCAATCCATGAGCCCTTTGACTATTCTAGCACGATATCTAACACACGTTACAAAGTTCCTAAATGTGAATGACCATCACTTCTAATAAAAACTATTAAGGCTAACATTTGCAAAAGAGAATGGAATGTTTTATAATCATTGAGGAATTGAAAGATTCATTTAAATATGTTCGATATATAGTTGACAGATGTATAAATGATTGGTGGATATAAACGTTCTTGGATGCATCTACATAGTTTTGGCCTTTGGGGCATAAACAAAGAATCTTTGCTCATTAACCAAACAATAACAAGAAACAATACGGATTGCCGGATAGCATATTGTTTCGGCCACCCGTATTAGCGTTGGGTTTAAGTCATGTAAAAACAAGTGTATAGTTTATATAGGTGGGTGAAATTGTATAATGTAAGATGATTGTGGGTTTGTCTATTTAAACATAGATTTGTTACAAATACAGGTTTATAAAATTTCATACGCCTCTCTTAAACATTGAACGCATCATATCTATAACAATTCTATGTTTTTCCTGATATTCAAGACTTTGTCATTGTTTATTTTCATGATTTCAAATATGTTAATAACATTAGCTTTTCTTCATGAACTTACCTCATAGAAAGTATGATGAAAAAGTTGCTAGAACACAACTACTATTTTGTCAAAAATGCAACGTTTTTATCACCATACTTTTAAGTATTACGATGAAAACAAAAAAATTTAACGAAAAATGTCAAGATTGCCAATATTATACAGTGATTATGATTCAATTTTTAACTCAATTTTGTAAAGCTATTAAAAAGAGAGTAAAGGTTTAATATGAATGAGGTGGAGACGCCCGCCGGCGGGACTTGTTGGTATACTTTAGGCTTTTACTTTGTGCCAGTAGTTGAACAATGTTTATCGTTACGTGGAAAATGCTAAATAGACAAACCGAAAAAGAAAAAAAAATAGCAAGTGGCCCGACCCGTACCCGCTCGATCCAATTACACTAACATAACCCGATCCAATTACTCCCGTTAAACTATTTAACCGGATCCTCATGAACATTAGCTTCATCGCTTGTATTTCGAACACGTGTGTATATACGTGTTCCACAGAAACACAGGTACAAAAGACGTATCTCTATCTTCTTCTTCATATCTTCTGCTCTTCACCGGTTTCTTACCTCTACCGGCTTTGTGACGGATTTAAGAGTGTCATCATTCAGCCGATCTTTAGGGTTTAAATAGGGCTTTTGTTTCGGGTTTTGATTGTTTTACTTGTTCAAATACCTCTTTCTAGTATACGTTGTTTAATCTCGCCTGGAGAAAATGTCGTCCAAGTTCCCATTGCTTGATCAGATTGGACATAAGATTGGAACCAGACGTATGAATAAGGTCTTGTCTGATGTGTTTGCGCGAGAGCAAGAATCGTATACGTGGGATGAAAAAGATTATGATACTCGTATTAAGGAGGTCGAAGCTCGTGTTCATCATAGGCATGCAATTATCTTGGAGTTATTAAAGTTTGGTAGGAACGACATGCTAAATGAGGTGGTGGATGCGTTGAGGTTTGCAGAGCAAGAAGATTTTCGCGAATTGGGGTTTCTGATTGAAAGATCTCATGTGGCTCATGGTCGTGCTTCTGAAAAATCAAGGATGTTGAAGAAGCTAAGTCGTTTATAATAGGATTGTCGGTGTTTCATCTTTTGTAGGTTCGAAGGTGTTAATGTGAAGTTTGTTTTGGAGTAAGTATTGGCTTGTTAGACTGATGGCATGTCGTGTATGTTGGATGTTTATAGTAGTTAATGAATGTGTAATGTCGTTTGTATATCTTTTATGGTATGGTATTTACGATGTTATGAATATAAATGATATGTTTCATTTGTATTAGTATTATGTTTATAGTCGTACAAGGGTCAATGTAGGTACGACACAATCTTTGATATTAGTACTGTTGTCTACAAAGTAGTAATAATAACTCTACCGATATATTATTATAGCCTCCCCTCCTAGTCCAAGCCAAGAAGAGCTTCCCCCTCCTTTCCTCCGCCCTAAAGTAGCTACATTGTAATGATGACTATTTTTTATTTAGGTTAATGTATATAGGATTGATGCAATTGATGAGTATTATGTGTATGTAAGTGAATGGTCAATGTAGGTATGACACAATCTTTGATATTAGTACTGTTGTCCACAAAGTAGTTATAATAACTCTACCGCTATATTATTATAGCACTGGCTATAAAGCAAGATTAGTTTAGGTTGCTTCTTCACTTTTGCTGTACGTGGCTACATTGTAACGATGACTACTTTTGATTTAGGTTAATGTATATAGGACTGATGCAGCTGATGAGTATTATGTGTATCTAAGTAATGCTTTGTTTTTCATTGTGGATTGTGGACGGAATCTGGTTTTGAACGTTCTTACTCGTGACCAATTGGTTGAACAATATTGGTAGTCCTTATGACGATAAAGGTTAGTCAAATGAATGCAAAGGTATTCCTGTTTCGTTGTTTTTTTTCTTCTTTTAGTTGGCTTTTGGTTGAGACATACTAATGGCTACTAGAGTATACCAAAATTTGTGATACGCTAATCACTTCAAGTTACATTGCACTAAATCTTTTATATTCGCTGCAAGTAGCAACTGTTATCGCTTAGTTTTTTTTTTGGATTAATGAATGTCTTTGTTGTACGTTAACCTTTTGTTGTTGGAATTCTGTGAATGAATAAATAGCGTAATTCTTTCACCATTAAAATCGTAGTAGCGTAGGGCAACCCAGTCTTACATAAGATGTTTACACTACATAAGTTATTTACACACATGGACAGTATGCTTTATTTAGCATTTTACATCGGTGCAACGCTTGTATTGTAACACCCTCGAAAATCTTAATGACAACGGAAGACTAATTCGGGTGTTACTCGGATGGAGATCATAGTCAATAATTATAGAAAACGACTCGAAAGAGACGTTTTATTAAAAGTAGTTATCATTCATCGAAAACTCATAGTTGTTACAAAACATTGTAAATTGTTCAAGATTTTTTCCCAAAATAAAGATCATGAGTTTGAAAGAAGTGACAACTTTATGTTTTACACCACCAGAAAAGCCTTGCCAAGCCCCACTCCGCGCCTTGGTCATAATCTTCACAGATTACCTGAGATAACATGCTTAAAAGGTAAACAAAAATGTTGAGTGAAATTCATAGGTTTGAATAAAGTTGAACACAAGTATAAGAGCATGATCATTGTAAACTAACAATATCATAAGGAAAATCACAGATTTTTATGCGCTAAGCTCATGCAACCAAGACTCAACTGCATACACCGAATTACCAGTGTACGTAAGTTTTCCCCAAAGGAGGTAATAGCCGATTACCTAATGCAATTCAAATATGGTGCGCCCTGGTTATTTCTCTATAACCAAGATGGGGTCGTTACTCCCCATAGTACTATTCACGATATCGGCGTTCACTCGCGGTGACTAATGGTTCATGATACA
Source organism: Chrysanthemum makinoi (assembly GCA_910596185.1). Lineage (NCBI taxonomy): Eukaryota > Viridiplantae > Streptophyta > Magnoliopsida > Asterales > Asteraceae > Chrysanthemum > Chrysanthemum makinoi. Next base: position 226,279,517 of record OU343223.1, on the reverse strand, counting down.
TGGGACTTATGGCTAAATACTTAGGCAGTTCCAATAATCAAGAAGCGAACATTTATGAAAAACCTTGTGTTCTAGTTTAGAGCATGTATCTCCCTCGCGGGGTTCGCAAAATAAAGTAAAAGCGAGGCTATGAACTCACCTTGATGATATGAACAAGCACAAACAGATCAAGCACAATGTAGCAGAGGTTCCAAACCGAAACCTAAAAATGATGAGATGGCGAGTCTCAGTATGATGAACATTTTGGTTCGCGACCAAAATAATAGGGCAATGAATATTCTTATTCAGTAGATCATTGGATTGTCCAATCCAATAGTGTGCGTGCGTGCTTAACGTTTTAAGTTAATTTACTTGCTACATTGCCTTAGTTAACAATTCAGTAGATCATTGAAATGTTTTCCCCCCGTTGTGATCTCAATAGTGTTGTTGAGTATTTTAGCTTGTTTAGATTCCCCGTGCGTTTTACCAGATTTTATATAGATATAATTATTTTCTCATATATATATATATATATATATATAACAGGAGGCATTTGGCATTAATGCCACCTCAATGCCCAGTAATTGTTTTTCATGCCACATAAGCATTTTTGGTCCAACTAAGCAATTTATTAATCCACCTAAGCACTAATTGTAAATTTTTAATTTTTAATATTTTTTTATATAAATTTCGGATTTTTCTTAAATTTTAATAATTATTTTTATAAATTTCGGATTTTATTTTTATAAATTTCTGATTTTTATGCAATGTTTTTGAAAATTGTTTATAAAAAAGGTGCCTTGCAAGGATTGAACCTTGGTTGTTTTGATAAATAATTTGTGTGTTTACCAACCGGTAAACATAATCTATAAATGACTATAATTTTATTAGAATCTTATACAAAATACAATTTATCTACAAAAATTATATTAAGTAATTATCTCAAACTTATTATACATATCTTTTCTTTAAATATATATTTTTCTTAATTCATTCATTATATATATTTTTTACAGAACCCTAATATACTTATTATACCCTAATATGATTCCCTAAAGGATGTATGTTTACCGGTTGTTTATGTTTACAGGTACCATGCATGATACAATAATGGACTATCAGAATAGAACAGACCAAACAGACCAAACAGCGTCGACAGACAATTCAGGTTTGTAGTTGTTATAAAAAATGACTTATTTGCTGATTATTGTCTACCTAAGTTGCAATAATCAGCTGAAGGTTCTGAAAAATTAAGCGAATTATATTATAGTTATTAACTCCCCTTTTTTGCATAATTTTTTAACTTCCTGCTTACACAATATGGTGGTTTTTGCTAATTATTGGCTGGCAACGGAGCTCTGGTTGGTTAATTTCGTCTTCACAATCATAACTACATGTGTGCTTGCAGTAGTGTACGAAAGGTGCTAATAAGGCATTGAAGGAGGCCAAAAATGGCGATTTGTCAGTTGGCTTCGTTAGTGAATGAATGGGGGGATGGGTGGGGAGAATGTTAGGAGGAAGGTTTATGCGAGTAATGTGGGACCGAGGTGGATTCTGAGAGATTGAGAGTGTTTTTTGAGAGGTTTGTGTGAAGATCGTTGTAAGCTCTTAGACGAGGTCTAATATTATATCTAGGAACACATAATAATAAAGGCGGAATATTCAAACATAGAATCAATATTATTATGAACAAGGTTTTTCATAATCATAAACTAACTATAATAAAGATCAAAGACTTGATCTAACACTAACTAACTAAACCACTAAACCCTAGGCGTTTTCCCTACGCCTAGGTTCCCACACACACACACCTTTAGACGTCTACATCTCGTACGTCCGTACTAAAACTAATGACCCTATGTCTCTTTATATACTAGAGACATCTAGGGTTTACAAGAGGAATCATAATATAATTAGGAAACTAAATATTCTTTTAAGCATATCTTCTAGAATCTTCCAAATCCTCCATCTTTTTGTAGTTTCCCTTCTTGTCACTTTTAGTCCTTCATATTTCATTCTTCTTGTTTTGTATCATCAAATCTATAATAGACCCAACAATCTTCCCCTATTTGATGATGGCAAAACAAATACATTTCTTGTACGAACTTCCCTAGACGAAGTAGCAGAAGTTGAGATAATTAAATCTCACCATGAATGAAACAATCTTCCCCTAGACTTGAACATGTCACTCAAACATCTCTTCCCCTTTTTGTTATTATCCAAATAGGGAACGTATGCAAATAATGATCATGACCACCACGAACCAATATCATACTTCCAGTCTAAGACTTCCAATGCTTCAAATCGCCCACCATTACGCATCATAGGAAAAATGGATCCAAAACAGTAGAAACTCCAACTAGCAATAGGAATAATTATCAACAGTAGTAAAAATCAACACTTCCCCTTGAGTGATGCATGTAGATGGTTACACATTTAACAATAAGCTTCCCCTGAAACCCATATGTTAACCATCTTCTTGATTCTTCAAAATCTGTAGGCTTTATGTAATGATTACTTGTGAAGAAAACCGAGTATAACGAATTTGATGAAGAAGTAGAATTTCCCAAACTTGTATCTTAAATCTGTTACTATCCACGGAACTTCATACTTATACGTATCACAAAATATAAGTAGACCGCAATCCCTTGACAAGAATCCTCAACTAGTATGAGACACTGAGCACTACAATGTAACTCCTTCAAGTGATAGTTTACTAGGTCTTCATCCATCCACCCTCTTGACCTATGAAAACTAGATTTTGCAAGTCTTATATAATAAGAACACAAACCAAGTAATTCCACTTCACCTTCAAATAAGTGATAAATAATCCTCTTCGTAATCAATTATTCAATGAATCAAATACGAGCCTTTTAAATCCTTTAAGAACAAATAACCAAACTCTTTGTGTGTGTGAACAATAACCTGTGTGTGTGTGTCATCCAAAAACTCCATAACAATAATCATGCTCGACTTCCCCTTAAATCGAAAACCATGAAAAGCAGTACTTTTAAATTTAGATCAGCAGTACGTTCAATAATAACAGTACTTTGAGAAGGATCAGTACTTTCATTCAATCAGAGTTACTTTGTATATTCGAGCGGTACTTTCAATTTAGCAGATCGATGCGTTTAAACAAAGCAGTACTTTCGAGTTGAATCTGCGAGTACTTTAAAAAATTCCAACATGATACTTCGTATATAAAGCTGCAGATACTTTCATTAACAAGAGTAGCAGTACCTTCGAGCAAGCAGTACTTTGCGTAATAGCAGTACTTTAACAAACATGCAGTACTTGAAATAAAATTTGCAGTACTTTGAAAATACACAGCAGTACTTTCAGCAGTACTTTCACATAAAAGCTCAGATGGAAGATCCCTTCAATTGAAAGTTAGATTGATATATAGAGAACATCCACCCAAAATTTCGTTACGATCCAACGGTTAACGAAAGAGTTATGATCGTTTCAAAACAGTGCTGTAGTAACCTTACGGATTTTTCTGCAGCAGACTTCGACTGCTTATAACTTTTGATTGAGAGCTCCGATTGACAATACCTTCGGTGAGATTAAATATATATATACCAAGAAGCTCCAGTTCTAATTTTAGCTCGATCCAACGGTTCATTAAAAAGTTATGGCTGTTTGAAAACAGCCCTGCAGAAAGATACGAAAATTCCAGATTCGAATTTTTTTTCTTCTTTTCTCTTCGACAAACCTTGTAGATCCTAGATATCACGAGCCCCAGGCTCTGATACCACATGTGAAGATCGTTGTAACTCTTAGACGAGGTCTAATATTATATCTAGGAACACATAATAATAAAGGCGGAATATTCAAACATAGAATCAATATTATTATCAACAAGGTTTTTCATTCACCATCTCTAACTAAACAATAATAAAGATCAAAGACTTGATCTAACACTAATTAACTAAACCACTAAACCCTAGGCGTTTATACGCTACGCCTAGGTTACACACACACACACCTTTAGACGTCTACATCTCGTACGTCCGTACTAAAACTAATGACCCTATGTCTCTTTATATACTAGAGACATCTAGGGTTTACAAGAGGAATCATAATATAATTAGGAAACTAAATATTCTTTTAAGCATATCTTCTAGAATCTTCCAAATCCTCCATCTTTTTGTAGTTTCCCTTCTTGTCACTTTTAGTCCTTCATATTTCATTCTTCTTGTTTTGTATCATCAAATCTATAATAGACCCAACAGTTTGGTAAGATTGAGATGGGACCGTTGTTGTTTGATAGTAATACGGAAAACAGTAGAGGGTTTGAGTTTTTTGTTTATAGGAATTAGGATGGGTTTAGGTGGGAATACTTTTCGTACCGGTATCTTGGAGGGAGGAGAGCTCCAGCAACCTACAAAAGCAAGCCAAAAGCCAGTAGTCTGGAGAGATATAATGATCCAGAACCTAGAGTATGTCTTATTGTCCTTGACTAAATAAAAAAAAACTACCAAGAATAACCTGATGTAATTTTACTACTGCTGTAGAGACAACACAATCAGATTCACCCTTTGGAATGAGAAAGAAATGGACTTTGACATTGTGAATATGAGAATAAAACCAAGCGTTATGGCGGTGAGTTCATGTTGTTAAAACATACGCGGTATGGTTCTTTACATATATAAATACATACTTAGGCGGCAAAATAAAACTCTCACGCATAATGCATGGAACAGGGTATCGACTTTCAAGCACACCATCTTGCTACTATCTAAATCTAGTCTGAAGCAGATTACATAATCACCATGTAGGCGATAAGTGACTATGTAAACATAAACTCTTAGCGATTCTTATAATCATAAATTAACACTGAAATAGCGCAGTGCGGTGGGTGAAGCCTCGGTGATGAGAATGTTAAATGCGTGCGATGCGAAAACATAGAACAAGTAAAGTTCGGAAGGAACGTGTGATTTGACGATTCTGCGAGAAGATCCAGAAACGGGCGGTATACACTCACCACCTATTTAAACATACTTTGACTAATATTATATAATACATAGCAGAAAGTACAAATACATAGTTTGTTCATTGTGCGAGCCTAAATAAACATTAAGGTACCACGACCACAACAACAAATGTGTTATGGGTTGATTTGTAGATCAATTTATTTGAAAATGATACGTTAAACGATAGTTCTTGATTGAATAAAGTTTTAACAACCTTTAGGGGTTTTTGAGTGCGCTTATTCTATAGTCTTAAAGATTATTGTGCTTTCAAAAATCTTCTAAGCGTTTTATATAAAGATTATTTCCATGAGCTTATTTTATTTTAGGGGCAAAAAAGCCAAGCAATGAATGGTTGACATTTGATTGGATGTGGGGTAATGAAGCGGATCCATATCACTTATTCTGTAAACCTTGATAATCGGCGTTAGATGATAACAAAGACCACAACGCGATTGTTATGTAGAAACACTACTACTTTGGAATTTCAAACCGGTGACTCAAAAAGAGTTGTTGATATTCAAACATGTATTCACCCTGAGATTGGTGATGAGTCTCAGTAGTACAATGAGTGAATGATTATGCGCCTCTCTATCGGCATGTTATATTAGACCAATAATTGAATGTGCACTTCAACCTCATGTTGTCAACTTTCAAGGTCGCGAAACTTTATGTGGTGCGGATAGCGGTATGTTTTACGGGTTTCAATGAAATTAATTGCGTGCATATCCATGGATTGATTGATGCGGTACGTGTAGCGGTAAATGAGCCGTGCTCAGTTTAGGTTATCAAATACCGTTGGACACGCCTCGGATCTCGTACATGCTGGGATCATGGATAGTACCCAAAATAATTCCATACTTGGTGTAGCGTCAGATTCAACATCCTCTTTGGTTTCTAAACATGGTATGTTTTATTTTTTATCCGCTATGGTCAAACATAACTTGATTATCTTACGTTAGCTTACCCCTTTTATTGTTTCCCATCGGTGAGATGTGAACACCTTAAGCGATGATGCTTACGTCAGGAAGGGTTGCACATGTTACCGCATTTGTCTTTGGCTAAATGTCCCTGGGTATAGGTAACTTTTGACATGTTTCCTTTTTTGTTCATCACACATTACGTGTTACACTACGATCTTGATGCTAAACAAGTTTACTACACAAGAAAGTGCGCTGGATATGAAGAAGGATATTGGCAACTTGGCATAAAGAGGAAACGCCGCACTACTGCCAAAGATAACGACGAAGCTTCTTTACAAATCAATTACACCTATTAAACCATGTCTTTTGGCACCTTGATTAACATGTACAAACTAAATTAGTTTGTGATGAAAAGTGGAGTTACACTAAAAGTTAGGATTTGCAACGCCATATATTATCTAAAAGTATCATTCTAGAATGAGTTATATGGAAATAATTATCATCAGTTGTATAGAGGGGAATAACATCGTTTTCGCTACTGTGCTTCATTTTGTAAAAATGAAAAGGGCACTTAATATTTATTTCATATTGTAGGATTACAGGTCATTGGAGTGTGTCAACGGCCTTGGATGTGGATTATGCATTGCACATCAAAACAACTGATGACTTGGTAAACAATGTAAGTTTACTAAACGGTTATGACTTTGTTATTAACCTTTAAGTGTGTGGTTCTTCTTTCGTTAATTTGTGAAGATTGTGGATGGCATAGGTCGTGAATCCGTTGATGGTATAGGAATAGGATCCGAAGATGATTTTGTTTGCCAAAAAATGAAGTTATTGTTCGTTAGCCGCATGCTGTGAGAGGAGTTGCTAGCCTTCTTGATCTTTAGCGGCACTATACTGATAGGAGTAGCCGAGGTTATGCACGAGTAACTAAAGGTATGAATAGGAAAAAGGCAT
>OU343223.1:226217907-226272582 GCA_910596185.1 Chrysanthemum makinoi | reverse complement strand
TTTCTTCTAGATAGTCCTGCACGATCAAAGGAAGAAACTTCTGAACCACCAAAGGACCCGGAGTCTCCTCACATCTCATCATCATTAGATTCTTCTTCTCACTCTTCACCACCACCATCAAAGAAATCAACCAAATCATCATCCGGATCAAGAAGAAGCCAACTCCATCTTGGATCTCTCAATCTAAAAATCGAATCGTTAAAGCTGTCAAACGAGTCAGAAAGAAAGATATTCTCTATAGAAAGTTGACTTTCTCGCGATCAGATAACGTATCTTCATGATGAGAATGACAAGATGCAAGTTGAAAGGGAGTATGTACCGAAGCTTATGAAGGATGATCTTCAAGGAAGCATGGACGAGATGATAAAAGGATACACTCACAAGTTCTTAATGGAGGTCATTCCGAAACAGACAAAGGAGATGTATTCCGACAACTTTATCCGAATCTCTTACATTTAGCCAAGCAAGCCATGAAATCAACTCCGATGAATTTGAGCATCAATCCAGTTGAAACTACAATCTTCTCCGATGATGAATTAGTAAACTGGCTGGTAGCGCAAATGTCAACACGCTCTGCAACGTTTGCCTCCCATAAAGCTAAACTGTTTGAAGCATTGTTGGAATACCAACTCAAGTCATCATTCAGAGAAGAGGCTGTAAGGCCCAAACGTTCAAGAGACGACGAAGACAAAGATCAAGATAAGGATAAGGAGCCTAAACGCACAAAGAAGTCTGGTGAATCATCTTCGATTCAGTACACAATGCCGCCTCTACCACAAAAGACTCCAGCTCAACAAAAATCTCCTCCCCGCTCTTCTGCTGATAAACCTCAGGATTCCGAGACACCACCCCAGACTCAAAAAACCGGTGACCACTTTGAGTATACGGGTGGTGACGATGAAGAATACCATGAGCCCCAACAACAACCCGCCTCTCCCGACAAAGTACAGAAACCAGAACCCTCATCTAGGCCTAAGAAACAGAGGAAGAAGGCGCCCAAGGCTGACGTTCTATCCTGGCTAGATGAAGATACAACAGAGGAATTTGAATGGTTTTCTACACTTGTCAATTCCACTCCCTACCCTGCTGAAGGTCAAGATCTGGTAGACGGTAATACTTTGGAGCATGCTAAAATTCTGCAAGAAAAGTTCAAAGTAAAGAAGATGACGAAATCTGAGTTGCGGCGAATCAAGAATGAAGCTTTTCAATTATGGAAAGATAGCTCAGAAAGTGCCATCGAGGTCGAATATCACCTTGATAACATTGCTCGAGCTATGTCTAATAACATGGATTGGCTCAACCCGGAAGCAAACATCGACTTTACGAAGCGGGACAATCCTCCTTATTACACCGACTGGTCTAAACCACTACCAACGATCGGCCAACCAGATCAGCCTAGGATCCCATTCAGATATTTCTTCAACAAAGACTTGGAATTTCTTCTACACGGTGGCGATGGTTCAAGGAAATACGCTACATCTCTGACACTTCCATTCCCAGCAGCCAAATACTCAAACTGCATAGCTATCGAGGAAAGAGCTAATCACTTGTTCTCCAACAAAGTGGAAGCATACGACCGAGATGCAATGTACGGGATTCATCATTGGCCGGAACGCCGAAGAATCTACTACAGAAGCTGCCATGTTCAGAAGTCTCAACATGGTGTTCAGATTACTAAAAACATCGTTGCCATCAAACACGTTGATCTTTCATCCAAATGGGACTACACTTATCTCAAGAATGTTGTGGTCAAAAGACAAGACGAAAGAGATTATGCATTCTCTGAAGCTGACTTTGAGAATTTGTCTATCAACGACATCGAAGACATGTACCTTGCCAAAGTACAGGGTCGTATGAGACAATTCTCCACTGAAGTACAACGTGAATTCATCAAGTCAGTGCTCATCTTCATCAGACGCATAGTTATCAAAGAACGTGTAGAAGATCTCCAGTTGGCAGTTGAATCTTATCAGACCCGTGTCAACTTCACTCCACCGCAGCTTGATCTTCCCGACATCAACCAGCTCTCACAATTTACACTCATCAGCAAACCATTCGGCGTCGTTTACCGTAGTGAACTTCAAAGAAATTGCTTGATGGCGTGCAGAGATCTTCATAAGTTTGGAGATCACACTTTGAAGATGGTTAGGGATGGATTGGCTTACCGGTTGAAGGATATACACCAAAAGATCGGGTCTCCTAAGCGTTGGAATTCTCAGGATCGAAGGGATGTGAAGAGGATCATCACGATGACTGATGAACGGTTGTATAGAAGGGATCAGTTCAGAAGATTGGAAAGCTATGTTGGTGGTCGACCCAGGAGAAACATCATCGGCTTTCAACGCCCGATTCACACTCCTGGCGACATTTCTGGACTACCTGGTACCCCTTGAACTGCTTCTTTCATTATAAATTTGGATGTATGATTTATTATCACAATGGCTTGTGCACACATTTCAGTGTACAACCCGTACTTGTAAATAAAGGACCCTGTGGTACGCTTCAGTGCCACAATCCTTATAAAAGGAGCGAAAGCTTCTTACTTTTGAGTAAAACCTATCAAACCTTTCACTTTTCAAGGTTTTGCTCAAAAGAACAAGTACTTTCCCTTATGATTTTCAAAACCTCAACCGTTTATATCACTTGTTGAGGGGGAGTACTTGACTAAAATCTTTGTTCACAAATTGTTCACAGTGGTCATTCTTCCCGCAACACTCGAAATGGTCATATTTATTCTCAACTTTTCAAAAATAACATTTTATATGCCATTTTTTAGGGGGAGAAAATATGTGATAAGAAATATGTTGTGTATTGCTAGTTGAATTCTCGTGTGAAAAGACTTAACCAACAAATTGACGAGATCTTAACTGTTAGTAACTCGAAAAGACTTGTCCGGGACGGGTAATAATTTCAAGCTAGTTCGCTAGTGATGTAAACGTGTCTCGCAAAGGACTTGTCCGAGTAGAATGTACCATTCGAGAAACTCTTGGTAGACATGAACCTTGACGGGTTTGACAACCTCTCGGGGTTGTCCACACCTTCAAGATAGTTATTAGAGCTAGTTGTCACCTAAAAGCTGACAATGCAACTCTTTAACTATGCCACGTAACCGTGTCTCGCAGGGGAATGTCTATCTTGAGTCGATCAATTCAAAAGTGCGAGCTCTTTCCTCACTGTGCAGATTTCTGTCTAAACTCTAAAGCACATGTGGAGGGGGAGTATTTCTGCTAAAAGATAAAACTCTCACAGTGGTTCAAACATGTTTTTCATTTACAAACCCTTTGAGAGATTTTCTTCAAAATGGTTTTATGGCAACATAGGTTAGTCATGGAGTTATAAGGTGACTAAGGTTAGGAATAACCGTCCTATGATCCGCCAGAGCCGGAGGGATCTACCCAAGGACACCACAAATAGTTAGTATTTAGAAGTCCTTAGGTATGATTATAAAAAGGAGAAAATGAGAATCGGAGAAAGAAGGAGTTGAAGAATTAAAAAGAAATGCAAAGAAAAGGGTGAAAAGAAATAGCCCTCCAAATTATTCAACTTAGGGCAGACACCGGGTTCAATTCATATGCTACTGGATGTCACTAGATGACACCGGTATTGAAGATTAAAAGTCGTCATGGACCCAGTGACGCATGCACTAAACCTTCTTAACCACTCAAGTTTCTCTCAACAGAAGCTTGTTTCATTCTCACAGGGAACCCTACGTAAACTATCGGCTTTCTCTTAGAGATTGCTGGTATTGAAGAAGGAGACCCTCTCCCTAGTCTCCGCTCAGGAAAACCAAAATGCACTATTGAGTCTAGAGCCACGAGATTCATCAAAAGATCTCTTAGGTACACTTGACATTTCATCACTTGACATTCAACAATAAGAATTTCAGTGGTACATTATCGAGTCCTTCACAGATCTTAGCAATCTGTCGAGAACATTTATGAGAGGTTCACATTTGTGATCCTCGGTGATTGAATGGAAACTCCTGCCAGGGTCAACATCAAACAGCCCTGACAGCAGGTCGCTTCGGCAACTCCCGTGGATTGCGCTTAGTGGTCTCAAAGCGGTCTACAGATCGTGAGGTGATACTTTGGTGTACCTCAGCGACTCATCTGAATCGTAGGTGTACTTCGGTACATCGTGTTATCTCACTTGTGGGACTCCGATTCAGGAACGGCCTTTGTAAGAATTAGAGTTGTGTTTTCACACTATGCTGTCAACACTCTCGAAGTTCAAACTTGTAAGTGCCGGAATCCGCTTATTACTAACCGTTTTTATGTTTTCTTCTTATGGAAGCTCTGGAGCGGAATGATCGTGCAGACTCTTCTCATGCTCACGCCAACATCATCACTAATGGAAGTTCTATCCAAAAGCAACACAACAGTCAGAATGATTCTTCGTCAAATCAAAGAATCTACAAAGTTAAAGACTTAAAGAACTTCATCAGTACTGATTTCCAATGTCAAAAGAGCGTGTGAGCATGTTGAAGAATGACGTGGAGACACTAGAGCAGTGAAGCAGACCTGAGGCAGACTTGATGCAGATAACAACATACTATCACTTTCATCACAAAGAACAATGATCAAAGAACAAAGTTAAAGATGACGTCAAAGCATAACTGTTCAAAGAAAACTATCTCGCTACACTGGGGAGATGGTTCGAATCAAGGCAATTCTTCTCACAAGAAAGAAGAATGTCAGAAGACGTCAAAGCTACTATTACATCAACGCCTTCACCGTTTTTCATCACCAACACTTGAGGGGGAGATTGTTGGAATCACTCCTAAACCATAATCAAGTGTTAGTAATTAATATGTAATAGGTAGCTTAATTATGGCCTTTATGTTTGTTATTAGCCTTAAGCTTATGTAGAAGGCCCATGAGCTTAGGCCCATGTCCAATAAGGTAAAGGGAAGGAGTGGGAGTGTTGCCCTAGCTCCTTGCCTATAAATACCCCTTGTAAACCTTCATTTGAAGGTTGGTTGTTCAATGCATTTCTCTTTCACACTCTACGCCTAACCATCATAGTTTATACGTGTGTGTTTGTGTGTGTATTGTTCATCCGCCACTCTATCTCCTCTCTATCTCTTTCATTGAAGCTTGTGTTGTAAATCTAGTGACCTAACAATGAATGTGTTGTGAATGAGGTGATAAATGTTGATAATACTCCAGTCAAAATTATAAAAAATGTTAAACAGGTTAAGGAGATCTGGAAGCCTAAAAGAAAAAGGGTTAGTCATTATTGGAAGCCAACAGGAAGAAACTTTAGTAATGTGGGTTATCAATGGAAACCTACTGGCCGGAAATTCGAATTGAATGAATTTTGTCTTAAGATGTCTAGATCTATGCCTTCTAAGATATGGAAGAATACTGGTAGAATCATACCTTTAAGAAGTGGTCACACCTTACATAGGTCCACTGCCACTACTAGTCCTGCCTCCACTAGTGAAGTTGTCATAGATTCTAGAAATGTTGTAGGTATATCAATTGCATGTAGTAACCAACAGGAACCCATTCTTCCATGGGGATCCAATGCTTCCAGTTATCCACAATTGTCTGTGTTCAAATGCAGGTCGTACAAATCGTCCTTTGGTATTTGGACTCAGGCTGCTCAAAACATATGACTGGAGATCGCTCGCGGCTCATGAACTTCGTGAGTAAATTTATCGGGACTGTTAGATTCGGAAACAACCATTTTGGAGCAATTATGGGTTATGGAGATTATGTAGTTGGTGACAGTGTAATTTCCCGGGTATATTACGTTGAAGGTCTTGGTCATAATTTGTTCTCTGTCGGTCAATTCTGTGATTCTAATCTAGAAGTGGCCTTTAGAAAACATACTTGCTTCGTTAGAGAGCTTGATGGTGTGGAACTTTTAACAGGAACCCGTGGAACAAACTTATACACCATCTCTATCGAAGATATGATGAAGTCGTCTCCAATCTGCTTGCTGTCAAAGGCCTCTAAAACAAAGTCATGGTTATGGCATCGACGTCTCAATCACTTGAACTTCATAAACATAAATGATCTCTCTAGAAAGGACCTCGTCAGAGGCTTGGCCAGATTGAAGTATGAAAAAGATCATCTTTGTTCAGCATGCCAACTGGGAAAGAGCAAGAAATATACCCACAAACCCAAACCTGCAAACTCTGTTATGGAAGTTCTTCACACCCTTCATATGGATTTGTGCGGACCAATGAGAGTGCAAACGATAAATGGGAAGAAATATGTGTTAGTCGTTGTTGATGACTACTCACGGTTCACTTGGGTTAAGTTTTTGAGGACAAATGATGAAACTCCCGACATCATCATCAAACTTATTAAACAGTTACAGGTCCGGCTTAATAAAATAGTCAGAATCATCCGCACAGATAATGGAACTGAGTTTGTCAACAAAGAACTTAGTCAGTTCTATGAAAGCATTGGGATCAGCCATCAAAGAAGTGTTCCTCGCACTCCTCAACAGAACGGTGTAGTTGAAAGATGAAATCGAACTCTTGTAGAAGCTGCAAGAACTATGCTTATATTTTCAAAGGTTCCAATGTTCCTCTGGGCTGAAGCCATTGCTACTGCATGTTATACCCAAAACCGTTACCTAATTCACACCTCTCATGAAAAAACTCCATACGAACTGGTCCACAATCGAAAACCTGATCTTTCTTTTCTTCGTGTGTTCGGTGCTTTGTGCTATCCAACGAATGATGGTCAAGATTTAGGTAAATTAAGAGCGAAGGCGGACATTGGAGTTTTTGTGGGCTATGCATCAAATAGGAAAGGTTACCGAATCTACAACAAAAGATCCCGAGATATCATGGAAACTATTCACGTCACGTTCGATGAGCTGTCTAAGCATATGGCTCCTGTACAATCTAGTTCTGGACCCGCAGATCAACTTCTATCAAGTAGTCCCATTAGTTCCTCTCTTGTACAAAATCACTCACCAGCAGTTCCATATGTACCTCCATCTGAAGAAGATTTGAAGAAACTGTTTGATCCGATGTTTGATGAATACTATGAACCTTACGAGAACTACACTTCTTCAACATCAATAGTGGTGGCTTCTGAACCAATCATCACAGAGAATCCATCAGTCTCCATGTCTCTATCTCCAGAAGCGCCAGCTGCCGATCACTCATCATCATCCTCAAATCCTCAATCATCTGTTTTACATCATGGAATTGGTAATTTTGATGGAGATAACCCATTTTCTACTCCCGAAGATGCTCCGTTTGAAAACATCTTTGCCCCTGAACCAACACCGGAACCATCTTCATCAGGGGATCCAAACTCTGCTACTTCAGTCCCTCAACAACAACCACATGAGCACCTTCAAAAATGGACACATGACCATCCATTGGACAACATCATTGGGAATCCTTCTCGTCCAGTATCCACTCGATAACAACTTGCAACAGATGCCTTATGGTGCTTCTTTAATTCTGTACTCTCTAAGATCGAACCTAAAGATGTTAAAACGGCAATGTCCGAGGACAGCTGGTTCAATGCAATGCAAGAAGAAATTCATGAGTTCGATCGACTAGATGTATGGGAATTAGTACCTATTCCAGACTGTGCAATGATCATTGCTCTCAAGTAGATCTTCAAAGTAAAGCTTGATGAGCACGGTGACGTTCTGAAAAATAAGGCAAGGCTAGTGGCTAAAGGATATCGTCAAGAAGAAGGTATTGACTTTGAGGAATTTTTTGCTCCTGTTGCACGTATCGAGTCTATCAGAATCTTCTTGGCTAACGCGGCTAGCAAGAACATGGTTGTTTATCAAATGGATGTGAAAACTGCCTTTCTTAATGAAGATCTGAAAGAGGTGGTTTAAGTCAGCCAGCCAGAAGGTTTTGTTAATCCAGAGCATCCTACTCATGTCTATCACTTGAAAAAGGCCCTTTACGGTTTGAAACAAGCTCCTAGAGCATGGTATGATACGCTATCGAAGTTTCTTCTATCCAATGGATTCAGCAAAGGAGCAGTTGATCCGACACTGTTCACCAGAAAGTCAGGCAAACACTTAATCCATGTCCAAATCTATGTTGATGACATTATCTTTGCCTCGACCGACCCTAATGAATGTGACCGATTTTCAAAGGAGATGGGATCCAAATTTCAAATGTCAATGATGGGACAAATGTCATTTTTCTTGGGATTACAAATTTCACAAAGTCCCGGAGGCATTTTTATAAATCAATCTAAATACGCAAATGAAATTTTAAAGAAATTTGGATTTAACACTAGTGACCCTGTTGACACTCCTATGGTGGAGCGTACAAAACTGGATGAGGACCACTCAGGGATCATGGTAGATCAAACGAAATATCGTAGTATGATCGGATCCCTGATGTACCTCACTGCCAGTAGACCAGACATTTTGTTCGCTGTATGCATGTGTGCTAGATACCAGGCTAAGCCTACCAAAAAGCACCTTGAAGCGGTTAAACGGGTCTTTCGGTATCTCCAAGGAACCATTAACATGGGACTTTGGTACCCGAAAGACACCGGTATGTCACTAACGGCCTATGCAGATGCTGACCATGCAGGATGTCAAGATACACGTCGAAGCACGTCAGGAGGTGCGCAATTTTTAGGCGATAAGCTTGTGAGCTGGTCTTCAAAGAAACAAATGAGTACTTCCATATCCTCTACAGAGGCTGAATACATAGCCATGTCATCCTGTTGTGCTCAAATCTTATGGATGAGATCCCAATTATCTGACTATGGCTTTGTATTCAACAAAGTTCCTCTGTATTGTGATAACAAAAGTGCCATTGCTCTCTGCTGCAACAATGTTCAACACTCTAGAGCTAAGCACATTGACATTCAACATCACTTCATCTGGGAACAAGTTGAAAAAGGTGTGGTTGAACTATACTTCGTAAGGATTGAATATCAGTTAGCAGACATCTTCACCAAAGCTCTTTCTCGAGAACGTTTTGAGTTTATTCTTCCGCGACTAGGCTTGAAGAGCCTTCAACCAGAAACTCTCAAACGTCTTCAGGAGGAAGACGAGGAGTAAAGGTTTTCGTCTCTATCTATTCTCTGTATATATTTTTCAAAAACCAAAATACAAAAATATAAAACCAACAAAAATAAAATAGAAAAATATAAAATTTTCAAAATCCATAAAAATTAGAAAATCTTGAAAAATTTCAAAAAATATTGTTAATTCATCATGTTTCTTTGAGTTCGATAACATCTACGGATCTTGATTTGTCACTCAAAGAATGACACGGATCTTTAGATGAAGTTCGATCGGAAATAATTTTTTTTTAAATTTTGATAAAAAAAAAAACGGGATGGAGAAAAATGATGGTTTATTGTCATCTCAGGCAGTAACCCGTGTTAAAAAGAAAGAACAGAGCCATGCTTAATCTTAAATTTTCAAACCTCATGCTCTGATTTTAAAAACAAATGTTTGTCATCAAAAAGACAAATATTTCTTTCCAAATATTTTCTTCTAATAATTCTTCTGAAAAATATTTGTCATCTAATGAAAACAAAATTGCTTTGAAAATATCTCGGACTTAATTTATTGAAAATCATCCGGGCTTATCATTAGTCAGAATATCTATCTTTCAATCAACAACTTATGTCATTTGATTGAGGGGGAGAATGATTTCAATCAAATCAAAAAGAGTATTTTTCAAACAATTGACACTAAACGAGCAAGGTCTACTCTTGAATAATCAAAAATAACAATGTTTTACAATGTTTCATACAATTGGTTAAAGACCTTGGCTAATGTTATGTTTTCAAAAGATATTCATGCATGTTTAAACAATGGAGTCTAAAGTCTCAAAATCTGATACTTATCAGTTGAAATGTTTTTTTTCAAAAGCAAGTCACAATTCTGCTCAAAAGTTTTCAAAATTTAATTTAAATCAATAGAAATCACAAATGTCAAAGGATTTGAAAATTGTGATCGAGGGAGAACTTGTGATTTAAATTGGATATAAACTGATAATTCAACATATGGTTTAGAAATATAACAACAAGCTCTCCTCCCTGCATGTGCCAAACGATTTCAAATTTTCCATGCACATGTTAAGGGGGAGCATTTATCTTAAATCCAAAAGGATTGAAACGTGATTGAATTGTATCAAATGCAAGTTCCTTCTAATATGTGCAAAACTCTTTCAAATCTCGATGCACATATTAAGGGGGAGCAATCTTATGAAAACCTCATCCTTCCCCAATATGCATTTTCTACTTGAATTGATCGGGAAGTGATGATGATCATTTTTAAAAAGGTTAATCAAAAGATTAAATCTTTCTTAATCAATCTAAGATTTCAAAAGTCCTCTTGCCTCCATGTGCTAAAATAATTTCTAATACTTGAAGCACATGTTGAGGGGGAGCATTTCTAAAATATCAAAAAAAAACTAAGATACAAACTGCTTTGATTATATATCATAAGTATCTTGATTGATTCTTTTCAAATGGTTTTCAATTGGTTTCAAGGCGGAAGAACAATACCAAAAGACCGACCAACTTTTCTTTATGAATGGAGTTATAAGGATGGTGAGGTTAGGTATTAGTTTCCACGATCCGCCAGAGCCGGAGGGATCTAACCAGGGACAATCCACTAGATAGTGTAGAGTCCTTAGGTATATTGAAAAAAGGAGAAAATTGAGAATATGGGAAGAGTGTCGACTTAGATAGAGCTAGAACTGGAATAAACCCAACAAGGTTCTAGTAATGAAGTCTCGGTAAGCACTGAAGGGGTTGAAGAATGAAAAAGAAATGAATGTGAAAAGGGTGAAAAGAAATAGCCCTCCAATAATTCAACCTTAGGGCAGAAATCGGGTTCAATACATATGCTACTGGTGGTTACTTAGGTAACACTGGTATTGAAGACAAGACATCATGGACCCAGTGATGCACTGCACTTAACTTCCTAAGCTACTCAAGTTCCTCTTAAAAGGACTTGTTTCTTTCTCACGGGGAACCTACATAATCTATCGACTTTCTCTTAGATATTGTTTATATTGAAGAAGGAGACACTCTCCCTAGTCTCCGGCATAGGAAACCAAATGTGCACAATTGAGTCTAGAGCCAAGAGATCATCAATAAATCTCATTAGGACACTGTCAATGAAGACTCACTGTTTCACACAATGTGGAAAGTGAGAATATATCTTATGAGTCCTACGCATTATCCTTGTGGTATTGCCAGAACATCTGAGTGATATGCAAACATATTCACAATGACGATGGAAAGCCTTCTAGAGCCAACATCAAGCAAGCTCTTGGTAGGTGACATGTGAGATCTTTTATAAGATCGAGCTTGTGACAACTGGATAGAAACGATGGGGCGATTCACTCATGAATCAACCTTGATCCAGGAAATGGATTGACGGATACCTTTGAAAAACTGGTCGTTGTGCTTAAAAATTCTTTTCTGCAGCACATCGACTGTGTATTAATGTTTCAAAATTAAAGGGTATTTATGATTGATTACTGATTTTCCATAAAACATTCGTTGTTCACTCACTCCGTGTTGTCTTCTTTGAGATGTTCCGGTTTGAGAATAGCTAGAGCAGCTGCGAAACCCTGTCAAGGAGATTCCTCGGAATTATACCTGATCACAGGCAGTACTTGTACTGATCAACGGGGAACCGTGGGTCGTGCACCTCAATTCAAAAAAAGTGATCAAAGACACTTTTGTGCGCTTTATTGCTAACTGTTTTATGCAGGGACACCCGACGGTTGCAGCTGATCAGAATTGAGGAGTCAATCCATTGCCGCATGCTCACACATCGCTTTCACTCCTAAAGAAATCATGATAAGTGCATATCTTCATCAACTGGTTCTGATATTGTTCAATCCATGCTTCTGCTACTCTGATACAATTATCATGAATCAACAAAAAGCTTCCGCAACTCTGATGAGAAGATATCATGATCCAAAATGTGAGCATGTCGGTCCGTAAGTCACAACATCATATAATGGCGATACATCAAAAGGATGAGTCAGAGATTTGCTGTGGCTGATGATCTCAAAACTGGCTCAAAACTCAACATCACGTGGATCAGTTAAAGACCTCCACTTGAAAGAACAAAACATGCGGAACATGAAGAATCAAAGACTACAAGCTACAGAACAAAAGATCTTAATCAAAGAAACCAAGAACAACTAAATATTATATCAGTTTTAATCAATGTAAGTTGAGGTGACCTCCCTTAGGGGGAGATTGTTAGGATTTAGTAAATCCATTAGTTAAAGTGTCGGTCACCTCAAGTATATATACTCGTTAAAAATCTCATAGTCGTGGTCATTTAATGATGATTAGTTGTTTACTTAGTAACACCGTGGAGGATGGACGGGTCTTTACCCACTGTATGCCTGATCCACCGCCTAAAGGAGGCGTCCTATGTTTGTACCTATAAATACCCTTTGCTCTCCAAGGCAAGGGGTTGGAGCTTTCATAATTCATTTTTCTTTGTCTCACTAAGGTTCCCATTCTCTCTTACTTTCTCTCTCTAAACCTTTATTCCTACGCATAACTTTGTGCTTATGATGAGTTTGTGATAAACCAAGATGCTACAAAATGGATCACTATTTATAAGCAAAAACATATACTGTTCCCCAGATCCCACGGATCCCTTACTTGAGGGATCCGTCCAGTGTAATCCTGGGGATCCGTGGACGCTCCTCCATATTTGGGTTATGGGTCATGGATCATGGGTTATTGTAACACCCTAGGCAAAGAGGGTGATTGTAAGACCTTAGGCAAATCCCACATCGACAGAGGCCTGGAGAGATTCTGGTGTATAAGAATAACATCCGCATAATCAGACAAAACACGTTTTGTGGTCTACTACGAGTAGGGTTCACAAGGAACTACGCAGTTAAGCGTGCTCGTGTAAGAGTAGCACTGGTATGGGTGACCTACCGGGAAGTCTCACACGAGGGTCACAAAAGCAAGGCCATGAGCCACAAGGGCAAAGCGGACAATATTGTGTAACAGTAGGCAGGATGTTACAAGTGGTATCAGAGCCACTCCAGAGCCGTTCAGGATGGTGGGGGCAAACCTCATCGAGAACGACGAGTCCCTAAAGGGGGGGGGGTGATGGTAACACCCTAGGCAAAGAGGGTGATTGTAACACCTTAGGCAAATCCCACATCGACAGAGGCCTGGAGAGATGCTGGTATATAAGAATAACATCCGCCTAATCAAACACAACGCGTTTTGTGGTCTACTGCGAGTAGGGTTCACAAGGAACTACGTAGTTAAGCGTGCTCGTGTGAGAGTAGCACTGGTATGGGTGACCTACCGGGAAGTCTCACACAAGGGCCACAAAAGCAAAGCCGTGAGCCACAAGGGCAAAGCGGACAATATTGTGTAACAGTAGGCGGGATGTTACAGTTATGGGTTATGGACTTTGGGTTATGGGTACCCAAATAGATACAATGTATCTAGACATTGGATCATGGGTATGGTTTAGGTCCATAGGTCATGGATAATACCCAATATGACTTCATACATGATGTCATGCAATGGGTCATGGGTTATGGATCAAGCTCCATGGGTATGGGTCATGGACTTTGGGTTTTACCCAACTACATTCAATGTATCTAGTCAATGGGTTAAGAACCTAGATTTTTACCCATTACATTACCCATTACAATATATATCAATGTATATATATATATATATATATATATATATATATATATATATATATATATATATATATATATATATATATATATATATATATATATATATATATATATATATACCCATTTCCATATTATGTAAACACTAGTTGTTATACATATGCATTTCTACAAAATGTAAACACTATTACTTGTTTAGTGTTTTATATGAAAATGTAACTGTGTTAGTAAACTATTGGCTCAAACTATTTACGTATTTTATTTGTTTCGTTAAAATAATTTTACGTTTGTTATCGACAAAACATTAGAAGATCGTAAAATATAAATAAACGTTTTTACGGCTTATTTGTATTAACAATCTCCCCTTTTTTGTTGATGACAAAACATGAGATTATTTTAAGGAAAACTAAAATTCGTAAAAGTTTGAATTAGAGTTTTTACTTTCTTCTCCCCCTTTTTGTCGAAACAAAAAGAGTGTCGAAAAGAAACTAACACATTATTTTTATGAAAAACTTGTGAAAAGTAATAATATGAAAAAAATAGAGAGTAAGAGAAGAGACGAATTCTCGTCTTAGCTCCCCCTTAACCGGTGCTCCCCTTTGTGAGGGCGCCAAGTAATTAGGAAGACTAAGCGAGTGTTTTGCAATTTTGTTTGCAAATGGTTTTGTCTTTTTGATGCACATGCTCCCCCTTGATGAGTGCTCCTTTGTGAGGAGGGCGTCAAGTAGTAATGTAATCCTATGTGAAAGTATTGCAAGCGTTTTTGCAATGTTTTGCTTTGACAAGAAGCTCCCCCTTGCCAAGGGTGTCAAAGTCTTCATGTGTATATTGATAATCTACAAAACAAAAGTTAGAAAACAAGTATATGATGTATAATTTCCTGCAAATTATACTCAAATTAGTAATAAAAAAGTATTCTGTTGTACGGATCCCACGGTTCCTCCCTGGGAGGGATCCATCTAGGCAAAAGCAAGGGATCCGTCACCTGCATTCTCAATTCAGCAATGTGGGTGTAAAATGTGTTGTCAACATCAAAATAAGTTATGTATTAAGGCACCAAAACATATTCTCAAGACCATATGGCATATAACATATAATTTCATTCAATAAAAAACACGAGAAATGATATACATATCTCTAAAACTAAGAGAATGATAAAAACATGTAATACATTTTTTTAATAATTCTACGGAGTGTCGAAAACTTAATAAGAAGCATCAATGTGCTTGTAATCTAAGGACAAGTAGACTTGTTGATTTGGTCGAATTCTTCAAGAAGATGATTAAACATGAAATGCAACTCATTTCGTATTTCTTGAACAAGTCCTTGGGTAAGTTGACAATTAGAGCAATTGTTGTCATGAATAGGAAACGGAGGAGGTGGAATGTTTTGAGGAGGCTCCACAAAGGATGATGGGATTTGTGGAGGTGAGTTGAGCGATGTAGGGTGTGGTTCAACTAAGAATGAGGGTGATGATGCACGAGTTGGTGGTGGAGATGGAAAGTCCTCTTTATGGTTGTGTCTTTGGTGATTCCTTGTCTCCAAACATGGACTATTTGATGGTGAAGGTCGTTCCCTATTTAATGAGAAGGTTGGTAAATGAGAAGTCCTTGATGGTGAGTCTTCTAACGAGTAGAGATTTGGATGGGAAAGAGGTGCGGTAAAGGAATGTAGTATTGGTTCTAGAAATAAAGGCTTAGGTGTTTTACCTGAGCTAGGTATGTTTGGTTTAGTGCTTGATGAAGGCCTTTCCAACTCAAAAAGTCGAATGCTAATCCTAGCGGTTCTTCTAGCTTCGGTTGGTTGAGTTTGTTGAGGAGGGATTCTATCATTTGGACTTCTTACGGGTGATGATTCGGTTGATGATATCTCATGAACCATATGAGCATTCTTCTTGGAGGAACCTTTGGTTAAAGAAGATTTACTAGAAGCTTTAGTCATGGTGAAAAGAGAGGATGTAATGGATGTCTTAGCTACTGATTTTTTAGTGCTGGTTTGAATGGTGATTTAGATACATAAGCAAACTTGGTTTATAAAGGATGAAATTGGGTTAATAAATTAAATTCTTGACCACTAAGAATTTTGGCATGCACTAAGGTCAACTATAGTGTTGTTCTATCCTAGGGAGTCATTTAAGGCATGAAAAAATGTTTAGACTACCAAAGAGAGTTTGAATTGGAAAAGCAAAGTGGTCATAAACTGTTCTGGAGACCCGGATCCCACGGATCCCTAACATTGGGGATCCGTCTAGTTATAAACTAGGGATCCGTCTCTCAGACAACAAAGTGGTGGGGTGATTATGTTCTATTAAGGTCTAGTACCTATAAATCCTGAGTGTTTGGGTTCCCTAAGATGTTTTAAATGGCATAGGACTTTAATGTCCAACCATAAGGAGTGAGGATACCTAATGATGGTTTTTGATAAGAAAGTGGACTTTTCATGAGTGCAACTAAGTGTTTATGCATGACACTAATGTTTTTGAGGATGAAAAATGAAGCCAAACGATCCTAGTGATAAGATGGAAGCTTAAGAGAGATTTGGAAAATTCCTAAAAATTCAAAAGAAATGAAAAACTATTTTCCATCCTATTTTGAGGTAAAGATGACTAAAATCAATTTGTCAAAATTAAGAGAAATAACAAACTAAGTGTTTTGAGATGTGAGGAACAATGTGTGAGTATTAGAGCGGAAATATGGTGAGTTTTGGTGAAGTGATAAATCAAAAACACCTTGAATGTGATCCTACGTTAGCTATGAGTGAGAGTGAGATCATCTGATCATGAGGAAGACTTAAGTGATCCTAAAGTATCATGTTTGGCTAGTGTGATAAGGTCTGGAGGATTAAATTGAAGTGAAAGTATAGAAATCCTATGTCTATTTACCTAGATCCCACGGTTCCCTCATCTGAGGGATCCGGCTAGTTATAGCTCAGGGATCGGGCTACTGCTGACAAGTAGCTTCACAACAAATGTGCAGAATTTGCACCTCTTCGCAAATAATCATCCTAATCATTTCTACATTAAATGATCAAATATGCAAGCAATAAATATCACGCATATTAAGTAAGGGCGACTAAAAGGTAAGCGAAAATGAGAGGACCGACTTCTTGATTTCAATCAAGCCGTCGTAAAATTCTCATTTTGGGTTGTCTAAGTTAGGATGTCTTTGTTCATGTCATGCCATCTACTTAGAGCTAAGTCCTAAGCTACAGAAATATTGTTAAAGATGTTTTACGGACCATTGTTCAAATTTTAAGGTCCACGACCTTACCTTCCCTCTCACTCAATCTCATACTCCATCGCCTCCAATCTTCACTCTTCAACCCTTCACCCCTACTTCTTCTTCTTCATAAGGAAGTTAGCAAAACATTTGAACATCCCCTTTGTTTGTTGAAATTCTTGTGATGGGCTCGGGATGTCTGGCAGTTGCTCAATGTATGCTAAGGGGTCAAGTTGAACGTTGCCAATGGGGTTGCTTCCTTCTCCCTCTCTTTCATCTGATGAGTCCGTTGGTGGGTGAGGTCTCTTGCCTTCAACCATAAACCTTGTAGTCTTCTCATCGGACAAGGACACCATGACCTTGTTGCAAAAGATGTGGTCATCGGTGTAGGGAGATGGATCTAGAGCAAAGACGAAATTGGCTAGGCGAGTTAAGAGCATGGCATATGGGAGCACCATCTTGTCCGTCCTTTTCACACTTTCCATCCGTTTGACCATGTAATAAGCGAGGTTGAAATGAGTCCCATTGACAAGGCAATAGATCATGTAGACTAGGCAAGCGTTGGGATGATCCTTATTTCCTACCAAACAAAGGACATTCTCCTTAACACTAGTTCCCATTTCTTGTACATCGGGAACATCTCCGAAAGCTCCATTTGGAAGGGATCTCTATAGATGACCTTTGACTTCCTAGTGATTCATGATGGAGAGGCTCTTTGAATGAAGACGGTATCTCATACTGTAGCCGGTTCCGGGATGGGTGTGAAATAAACCTCGTGATGATCAACCATGTCATGAAAATCGGCTAGTGACCATTCATTTGAGAACATGCATACTCCTTGGCAAGGGATACGAAGTATCCGAGCAAACTCTTCAAGAATGAAGGTAAATTCGTGCTCATTGATGACAAAATCGATAGAAATGGTTCCATCTTCATTTCTTATGATCCTCATGCTCTTGTAGAACTCTAGGACAAACACCGAACAAATTTGTTCATTGATGGTTAAGAGGCATTGGAAGTTGATGAATGAGGGTTCAACTACACGCCCTTCGTGGAATAACCTCTTTTGCAACAATTTGAAGGCCTTTCGGTCCTCAGGGCTTAAACCATCCTTTCTATGATACATAGGAATGTAGTGTGTTGTGTCTTGATAATCTTTTTGTCTATTGCTTGGCATGGTTGATCCTAAACACCAAAACTACAATGTGGTGTCAATTATGTGAATAGTAACCTAATGAGGTTCCTCACAATTTCTGCTCAATACATCTTCTTTGAATTAAAAAATGAGTTTTTAATTTGTATTAACAATGTTGATTCTTTGATTTAGTATATCTTAGAAAACAATGTGATACCAAATTGTGATAAACCCATTTGAACCCAATTTCTTAAGATGAAAATTGTACTTCTAGGAATTAGAAAATGGAAGTAACAATGTTGTGAAGATTATACTTACACAAGTGATTGTTTCCTTTGAAATGACGATGAATGAACTCCTGTGAACAGTAACTTAGGGTTTATGTTCGTGAGTGGGAGAGTAAAGTGAAAAGTAAAACTCCACAGTGATCATCTATCACTTATTCTGTCTTCTGATGTGCCGGTTCCCACGGATCCCTTGAATGAGGGATCCGGCCGGTTCCCACGGATCCCTAGTCCTATTTGACGATGTTCCCTTTTTACGAATGAATCATAATTTTTGGGAAGTTTAAGAATTATGATAAAATACTATTTTATCATGATATGAGGAGTTTCACATTGACACTATTGACATAGATGAAGTGCCAATACCCTTATGTGAGAAATGATGACCAAGGCTCTCGAATAGCCAAGATATCACTAGTGTGTAGTTTTGTATATAGAGATCAACGAAGAATGCTATTCTTGATGATGAGTTCAATATAGATAACAACTTTAGTGATATTTAAGTATACGTATTGAGTCTACCATGTTATACGAATAGATATTATTAATTAAGCTAGGAATTACACATTAATAATTTATTTGTAAGTTATTAAAGAGCATACCTTTGCTATATATATATTCTTTTTATGAAAAAGAAACAACGACACGAAATTCTTCATGATCTTCTAGGATGCCCAAATCCTAGTATAGAGAATTCTCAACAAAGAAAATATTAGAAAGATCTATCATTATCCAACATGATGATTTTTTTTTAATTTTTAAAACGTGACTTTTTGTTTTTAAGAAATTTCCTTCTTTGTAGTTTTCAAACATACACGGATCGTATCAAGTTTTTAAAGTACAGTATACTCTAAGAAACTTGGTAATGAAGCTCTGGTACCAATTGTGGAAAACTAGAAGGGGGGTTGAATAGTTTTACCGATTAAAACTTTGTTTTAAACTATTTAGATCGACTTATGTCAATCTATTAAATGTGTGTGTTGGATATTGATAGATAAGCACATAAATAAGCAATGCAAAGATAAAGAGTAGGAAGCACAAAACCACGAAGCGAGTTTTTATAGTGGTTCGGCTACAAGGACACGTTCCTTGATCTACTCCACTCCCCGAGTCACCTACTCGAGAGTTCGTAATCACTACACAATACAAGCTCTTTGTGGCCGAAAAGCCTTCACAACGTCGCCTACTCTTTATCCGGTACAAGGCTAGACACCGGGTTCTTCCACGAGGTAGAACCTGTTGGAATTGCTCCTAACTCGTAAATGGAATGACCTTGATGGGATTACATTTTCTATCCTAGTTACCTTAAACACATGGGCTTATTATGTCAATTTCCCATTGTTGTATGTGTTTGGGTATATATACTCCTCCATACTTCCATGGAGGGGTGAGATTTCTTAGTGTAAGCTTTCCTTTCATCAATAATAAAACACATAGTTCTCTCCCTTCTCTCTAGTTTTTCTCTCTAACTTGAAGATGGGTTTCTTCCATCTTCCAAGACCTCCCGATTCACCATATCAACCAAACATACGGAACCTAACATTGGTATCAAGAGCCAGGTCGGATTTTTATCATTGGTTGATTTTGGTGATGTTATCTTGTCAAAATCTTGTTTCAAAATCTGTTTTTTTAACAAAGTTCAACCTTTCACATATGTTTTTGTATTTAACAGATTTTCACAAGTTTCATGTATCTTTGTTGGTCAAAAAGTCATGTGTGTTAACAAAGTTTGCAAGATATCTGTTGTGTTACTTTGTCTAGCCAAACAGTTTTTTGTGTTAACTTTTGTACCTTATATGAGTTTTTTCCAATCCGTGAGGTTATTATTGGTCATCTGGTTCTCATGGTCAAAACGGGTAAAACGTGATGTCCTATGCAGTTTTTTTTCTTCTGAGTTTCATGAATCTGGACGGAATCTTTGGTCGGAAAACTTGTCAAAATAAAAAGTCAACAAGTCAATACCCTAGTCTTACGCCTAAGACCCCATCTTCAGATCCGTTTACAAGTAACTGTGAAGTTACTCGTAAGAATGTTCTTTTTACGCATAAGACTACGCGTAAGCTTTAAGCTTACGAGTAAGCTTACTCGTAAAGAACCTCCTTACGCCTAAGGGCTTATGGGTAAGGAACCTCTGTTTACGCATAAGGTTTAAGACCAGGAATGTATTTACGCATAAGGACCCCTTACACGTAACCCTTCTTATGACCAATGTTGTGTTTACGCGTAAGACCAACAGAAAAGTGATGAAGATGAAAATGTAAACGGTTTTTGACCATATACCAGGACCTCAACCTCGACACCAAACCAACATACCAAAAGTCCTTGTGACCTCAGTTTACAAATAAAGTCCAAGAAGTATTAGAACTCAAATTATAATGAAGCAGTATCGACCATCTCGTTCTCAAATAAAAAATAATAACAACCAACAATATATCCTACTCTTTGTCACAACCATATCCATCACCATCATAACAACGACTCAAATCTAATGAAAATGAATCTCAGTTTCGTTTATCTCGTGTGATTCAAAGTCATTAGTTCTTAAACATGAAAAATGATTCATCATAGATTCTTGATTCTATACGAATATAAAGGGAGTATTACAACAATAACTGTTGTTACTCTTCTTTGATTCATTTAATTTGACTCGAAAACAAAACAACATAAATGACGACCCTACCTAAGACCCCGTCCAAAGGATCTTGAATTCGTGACTTTCTTGATTCGTATTGTGCTACAAACGTATTTACAGGATTAGGGTATGGGTTTGATGATATGTTTGTGTTTGATTCGGATTGATAGATTAACAGATGATTTGTCTTAGTTAATTTTGATATTCGATTGGTTTTGTTATGAGTAGAAGATTGGAGGCGTATTTGTTTTTTTTTAGATTAGGGATTTGGATTTGTCTGTAATGTTGAGAGGATGGGGACGCATGTATTTTCTTTTAGGGTTAAGTGATATAAGTGGTATCTTTTATATCCAGTATTTAGGTTGAGGTTTGGATTGGAAGTGGATTTGAACCGGGATATGTTTGGGTTTGCATGGGCCGATCTTTAGTTTGGGCTGAAATATCTATTAATCATAAGTTGGATCGGATACTACTTTTGTACGGGTTACGTGTGTTGAGCTTGAACCATGGATGTTGCTTGGGCCGAACACAGTTTCCAATTTGCTTTGTGATAAACGAAATTTGTTGATTCATTGGGGCATATGTTATATCAAAATACATTAAGCTAAAAGGTCATTACTATCAAATGTATATTTTATATACATGAGAGCAATTTTTTGGTATAACATTTGGTTAAAGAGTAGTATTTTGGTTCACGCAAATTTCACGGGGATACAATTTTTGACAAGATTGGGAACCATTATCAAGTTCATTTTAAACAGTTAACAAAGGCTAGATTTGAGCATGTAACCGTAAGATGTGACTACGGCGTAAATTCAATATTATTTATTTGAGGTTGAAGTTAGATATCACGGGTGCGTGTACTTAGTATCTGAAGATATCAGGGTTGGTTGGATGCATGATTCTTCGAGATCCTTGTTCGAGCTTTAACCGTTACGAATGACAAAGACTTGAGTTGTTTAGTTATACCTGATGTAAGGAGTTACGTTGTTGTGCTCACAGCGTATAACTATCACTTTTAAGGAGTTACGTTGTTGTGCTCAAGTGTCACACTAAAGTGTGGATAATGTGAGAAACTTTAAGTTTACCCTTTTTCCGATGGCCATAAGAAAAAGGGTTCTTCGTCTGACAATAGTGCAAGTTTAAGTCACAAGTTCGGGTTATTTTACTTCAGTCTCAAGTTCGTCATATTGGGTTTTTCTCCATCAGTAGTCACTACAAAAAGCCGTCAGAATGATAATGGGGTCGGTAAAGAGTTAGCTGAGAAGAGTATACACGAGTAGAGAAGTTTTATCAGCAGTTGATTCTCACGAGATATTTATGGTACTTCACAATTGTTCGATTACTTGGACATACATGGTTTCGCTGTCTCCAATTCATCATCAACATACGTGGTGTATGATTCTGATTCATTGAAAACATCGGGGGGAAGAGAGTATAGGTGGTGTCTGCTTCCTTTGATGTTTTTGGATTTTTTTTCGAAAACCCTCTCCTTTCATGAATTTCTTCAATCAGGGGGAAGAAATGAGACGATCAGTGGTTAAAATTTCTTAAGTTGGTGTTATCGTCTCACTTTTACAGAGTCATCGTGTGTGAAGTTACCTAAATATGATGTTATGATGCCTCACACACGGTCATTTTATCGAGTAATTGCAGATTCACAAGTAACTATTATTCCGATAGACCGTAACATTCAGGGGAAGTGGTTTCATTTCGTCTTTCGTGGTTTGTTTGGTGTGAAGCATCTACATACGTGAGAAGATCTTGTTGATTTCTTGCATGTTACCCCCGAACGGATTTTCCGCAACAAGTCAGATTTACCTTGTGTGGTTTACTGCTCATCTACAAATTCCGTTGCGTACTAAAAATTTCAAAAGTCAGAGGAAATGTTCACTACATCAAAGTTTCGAATCTGCTGAAGATGGTTGTCAGTTTGGGGGGAAGCTGATTCAGAAACTTCGCCAAAAAGGAGTGTACGGAGAAGCTGCTAAAGACATGCAACATAAATTGGGGGAAGTTAATCCAATTCATGCATATTACATCATTTGCCTACAAGTGAAGAAAACGGTTCTCAAGTCGAGGTACAAGAAGAAGACAAAGAGCGTAAACTTTCATCATCCTCAGCACTTGAAGAGCTTATGAAGACCTTTCTTTATTTGTTTTCTATATTTGTAGTAAATGTTGTAAGTAATCCCTTATGTCGTCCCATTGGGGGAAGATTGTTGGAATCGCTCCTAACTCGTAAATGGAACGACATTGACGAGATTACATTTTCTATCCTAGTTACCTTAAACACATGGGCTTGTTATGTCAATTTCCCATTGTTGTATGTGTTTGGGTATATATACCCCTCCATACTTCCATGGAGGGGTGAGATTTCTTAGTGTAAGCTTTACTTTCATCAATAATAAAACACATAGTTCTCTTCCTTCTCTCTAGTTTCTCTCTCTAACTTGAAGATGGGTTTCTTCCATCTTCCAAGACCTCCCGATTCACCATATTAACCAAATATACAGAACCTAACATTGGTATCAGAGCTGACGTGATATGGCTTGTGCACACATAACAGTGTACAACTCGTACTTGTATTGAAAGGACCATGTGGTACGCTTCAGTGCCACAATCCTATAAAAGGAGCGAAAGCTTCTTACTTTTGAGTAAAACTAATCAAAACTTTCATTTTTTCAAAGTTTTGCTCAAAAGAACAAGTACTTCCCTTTATGATTTTCAAAACCTCAAAAGTTAATATCACTTATTGAGGGGGAGTATTTGATTAAAACATTGTTCACTAATTGTTTTTCGTGGTAATCTTCCCACAAAACTCGAAATGGACATATTCGATATCAAAATTTCGTCAAAAATACCATTTATATGCTATTTTTGAGGGGGAGAAAAATTATGTGATAAGAAATATGTTGCGAATTGCTATTGAATCGTTGTGTTAAAGACTTAACCAATGAATTGACGAGCTCCTAAATGTTCGTAACTCGAAAAGACTTGTCCGGGACGGGTAATAATTTCAAGCTAGTTCGCTAGTGATGTAAACGTGTCTCGCAAAGGACTTGTCCTAGTAGAATGTATCATTCGAGAAACTCTTGGTAGAAATGAACCTTGACGGGTCAAACCTCTTTTCCAAGGAGTGTTTACAACTTCAAGCTGACCTAGTAAGTGATGTAACCGTGTCTCGCAGAGAATTGTCTATCTTGAGTTGATCAATTCAAAAGTGCGCGCTCTTCTCTCACCATGCAGATTTCTGTCAAAATACTTAAGCACATGTGGAGGGGGAGTATTTCTGCAAAATATAAAACTCTTTCAGTGGTACAAAATGTTTTTAATCATAACCACTTTGAGAGATTTTTCATGAAAATGGTTTTATGGCAACATATGTTAGTCATGGAGTTATAAGGTGACTAAGGTTAGGAATAACCGTCCTATGATCCGCTAGAGCCGGAGGGATCTACCCAAGGACACCACCAATAGTTAGAATTTAGAAGTCCTTAGGTATGATTATAAAAAGGAGAAAATGAGAAACGGAGAAAGAAGGAGTTGAAGAATTAAAAAGAAAAGTAAAGAAAAGGGTGAAAACAAATAGCCCTCCAGATTATTCAACTTAGGGCAGACACCGGGTTCAATTAGACACCGGGTTCAATTCATATGCTACTGGTTGTCACTTGATGACACCGGTATTGAAGATTAAAGTCATCATGGACCCAGTGACGCATGCACTAAACCTTCTTAGCCACTCAAGTTTCCCTCAACGGAAGCTTGTTTCATTCTCACAGGGAACCCTACGTAAACTATCAGCTTTCTCTTAGAGATTGCTGGTATTGAAGAAGGAGATCCTCTCCCTAGTGTCCGCTCAGGAAAACCAAAGCGCACCATCGAGTCTAGAGCCACGAGATTCATCAAAAGATGTCATAGGTACACTTGACAATTCATCGCTTGTCGTTCAACAATAAGAACACAAGTGATACATTATCGAGTCCTTCACAGATCCTAGCAATCTGTCGAGAACATTTATGAGGGGTTCACAACTGTGATCCTCAGTGATTAAATGGAAACTCCGGCCAGAGTCAACATCAAACAGCCCTGACAGCAGGTCACTTCGGTAACTCTTTGTGGGTTACGTTTAGTGTGTCTCAAACGGTCTACAGTCGTGTGGTGATGCTTCAGTGTACCTTAGCGACTCACATGAACTGTAGGTGTACTTTGGTACATCGCATTATCTCACTTGTGGGACTCCAGTTCAGGAAACAGCCTTTGTGAGAATTAGAGACGTGTTTTCACACTATGCTGTTAACACACTCGAATTTCAAACTTGTAAGCGCTGGATTATTTCTAACCCATGTTTTATGTTTTCTTCTTATGGATGCTCGCGGGTGGAAAAGATCGTGTAGATTCTTCACATGCTCATACCCACAACAACACTAATTGAAGTTCTCTCAAAAGGCAACACAAAGTCAAAATGATTCTTCGTCAAAGTCAAAGAATCTACAAAGTTTAAAGACTAAGAGAACTACATCAGTACTGAAAATTCAACGTTAAAGAGCGTGTGAGCATGTTGGAGAAAGACGTGGAGACACTGGAGCAACGAAGCAGACCTGATGCAGATAACCACAACATACTATCACTACCACCACAAAGAGCAAAGATCAAAGAACAAAGATAATGACGACGTCAAAGCTGAAAAACTTCAAAATAAACAAGATCCCTACACTGGGGAGATTGTTGAAATCAAGACACTTCTTTTCACAAGAAAGAAGAATGTCAGAAGACGTCGAAGCAACTATTACATCAACACCTACAACGTTTTTCACTCTAATCATTAATCACCAACACTTAGGGGGAGATTGTTGGAATCACTCCTAAACTAGATTACAAGTGTTAGTAATTAATATTGTAATAGTTAGCTTAATTAGGCTTTTATGTTAGTACTTAAGGCAAGGCTTATGTAGAAAGCCCATAAGCCTTGGCCCAAGCCCAATAAGTAAAGGAAGGGAGCTTGAGTGGTCCCCTAGTTCCTTCCCTATAAATACCTTTGTAACTCTCATTTGAGAGTTGTTTGTTCATTTCTATACAAAACCTACGCCTAAACTCTTATCATATTCGTGTGTGTTTGTGTGATTTGTTCAACCGATCTTTCTCTTCTATATTTCTTCATATTGATGCTTGTGTTACATAAATGGGAACCTAACAGTGGTGAACCTGACGTGAATTGGACTAGATGTGGCTTACGTGAATTGGACTAGATGTGTTGTATACTTTGCCCATAGGGACTAGTATTGTTTAAGTGGCAAAGTAATGGCTTGTTGAGCCTATAAATACCCCTCATGACTCTCCATGAGGGGTGAGGTGAATCATTTGGTTTCTTGTATTGTGTGTTTATCAATAAAGTTATCTTTGTTTCTCCTCCCTCTCTCTAGTTTCTCTCACTAAAAGGATGAAGATGTTCATCTTCTTCCACCAACCTAGACCTCCAAATCACATAAATCTATACTTCATCGGTCCAAAAAAGTGGTATAGAGCCATGGTTGCATGTTGATGATTTATTGTGGTTTGAATCTTGTTTTTAAACTATTTTAGTGTCATTTTTTATAGTCGGAATTTTTTTTCCTTATATCGTGCTAAACAGTTTTTAAGAACAGATTTTATGTATCCTTATTGGTCAAATACAAAAAGTCTATTGGGTCATTCATAGCTGTACATCTGTTTTTGTGTCCACTTTTGCTGGTCCAAACAAAGGTAAAATATGTGACTTTTTTATACCAAAGCGTGAAATACCATGTGGTCAAGGTCATTTTCCTAGTCAAACCTTGGTCAAACTGGGCAAACAAGAACATTCATACTAGTTTTTCTGGGTTTATAAGAGACTGAATGGTTTTTTGGTCGGAAAATCTCGCCAGAAAAATGGTCAAAGGGTCAAAACCCTATTTATACGCATAAGGAGCCATCTTCAGAGATATTTACGCATAACTGTGAAGTTATGCGTAAGGAATTTTACGTGTATGCTTTTACGCATAAGCCTAATTTCTACGCCTAAGAATCATGTTTACGCATAAGCAAAAGTTACGTGTATGTTTACGCATATGCTAGGTGTGTTACGCATAAGGATGCTTACGCTTAAGGTTGATATGCGTTACGCGTAAGAATGTATGTACGAGCTAGAAAAGAAAAAACTTATGCGTAAACAACATGAAGACTTGACCACGACCACTATACCATATACCAAACGACTCATGAGACCTCAATACCATTACCATCATCAGTCCACGGATTCAACTCAAATCACAACTGACTCCAATCCTCCACAATCAAATCCCAATCTATACTAACTCATTCTCCATCTCCTACCACACCTATTCGAGACTCAAAGATCAAAACGAAAACAGAAAATTAAAAGATCTCAGAATAAATTCAATTTTTTTGCAATCTTTTCAAGATTGTTTCAATTGAATCATCTATCATCATAGATCCATGCCTTATGATACTATCCGAATTATAAAATTAAGTAGAATAACAAGTGTGTTACTCTCTTATTTCAATTCGTTGCTATACTCAAACCATTAAAAACACATCAAATAATTAAACCTACCCGAGACCCACCATTAGGATCTTGAAGCCTTTATGCTTTCTTGATTTGGTTGGAGAAGAAATCGAGTACATCAAGTAGGGTTCGTTTGTGTTTGTGTGGTGATGTATGATGATGAGATTAGATCGATTAATGATAACTTTGTGTTATGAGATCTGCTGAGTTCATAAGTCTTGATGGGAGTGAAAAAATTTAGGTGTGTGGCGCATTCTTTGAGATGCAGATGTGAGGAGTTTAAGTGGGAGAGATATATTGGTAGGCATTTTTATCGAAGTGACTTTTTGGTTTAGGTCAAAAGTGGGATAAGTTGTCTATATCCGGTTATCACATGCTCAGTTGGTTCGTGGGCTTCAGATGACTAATGTGACTGGATTTGGATCAAATGGGTCTATGAACCAAATATTTCTCATACTTGCTGAATTGGTTTTTGAGATTGGATTCGTGGAATGGGTTATTTGGACTACACGGCTATATATTGTCTTGATAGACTATGGTTACTTTGAATTTGAATGAAATGGTAACAAAATATTTGTCATCCGAATTTATTTTGTGATGGATACATATTTTTGTTATACATTAAAGAGTGGTATTTTTGTTATGGTAAATTTTCACAAGAGGATACATAATTCACGGCTTGAGCGAAGATCTGAAAAAATGACTACGGGTTTTTGTACGATATTACTTACGAGGAACTGAAGTAACTTTTCATGGGTGAACTTCTTTATCTATGAGAAGTTTGTTCGTTGGATGCATGTCTCAAGATAACTTGTTGGGGTATTACCGTCACTTTAAGTGATTATGAATTGACAATCTGGTTATAACTGATGTAAGGAGTTACGTTGTACTGCTCACAGTGTGTAACCATCACTTTAAGGAGTTACGCTGTAGTGCTCAGTGTCACACGGCGTTGTGGATTGTTCAAGAATTTAGAACAAGTAGTAACTCACAAAGTTAGAATGTTTACTTCCTTTTCAAGTTGGTCGTATCGGGTTTTCTCCATATGTGGTCATTAAAATCAGCCGGTGAATTCAAAAGAGGTTCGATTTAAGGTTGGTTTGAGAGAATTATTGAGAGTATTTTTGCGACATATTCTCATAGAATTTTGATCAAGCTATGATGTTAATATTGCATCAAGAAAAAGGTAATATGGCATGTACGCAACATTATGATGATTCCGATAGCTCGCAGCCATCAGGAGGGAGAAGTTGGTATTTCATCTTCTGTAATTGGATTGTCGAAGGGATTTGTGCTTAAGACTGAAGAAGGAGAAGTAGTGTGTATACATCGGGGCTTTTTACCAACTTGGATGCAATACTAAGTGAGTTATGTTGTTACGATGTTCCTAGAATGACAACCATTGTGCTAGAGTAGTCTACTTTCTCCGTTGCGTGTTGGAAGAGTGTTGTCGGTTCAGGAGGGAGCATAGAAAGAAAAAGGCTCACTAGTTAGGAGGGAGTAATAACCTAACTAGACCGTTACAATTGAAGTTCAGAGCTACAAGGATTTGTGCCGTCAGCGCCAAAGATCAAATGCCGAGATCGTCGGAAGGGAGAACTTCAAGTTTGCCTCAGTATCTAGACTACAGGGACTCTGCACTTCAACAATGTCAACATTGTTCATTACTTTTGTAATTTACTTTGTTTTGTATTTATAGGTCTCATTGTAACCATTCACGTGTGACGATATCTTGGAGGGATATTGTTAGCCTTGCTTTTTTATAAAGATAACGTCACTTACGTGAATTGGACTAGATGTGTAGTATACTTTGCCCATAGGGACTAGTATTGTTTAAGTGGCAAAGTAATGGCTTATTGAGCCTATAAATACCCCTCATGACTCTCCATGAGGGGTGAGGTGAATCATTTGGTTTCTTGTATTGTGTGTTTATCAATAAAGTTATCTTTGTTTCTCCCCCATCTCTCTAGTTTCTCTCACTAAAAGGATGAAGATGTTCATCTTCTTCCACCAACCTAGACCTCCAAATCACATAAATCTATACTTCATCGGTCCTAACAAGAAACCAACTTACCACTAAAGCCCTTTCACTAAAACATTAATCACATCTACAAACTGAACAAGGCTCTCTACGGTCTCAAACAAGCCCCTCGGGCGTGGTATGATAAGTTATCATCCTTTCTTATTGCCAATAATTTCACTAAAGGAAGCAGACACCACCTATACTCTTGAGAGTATAGGTGGTGTCTGCTTCCTTTGATGTTTTTGGATTCAGATTGACAATCGGTAAGTGCATAAATGCAATGTTCACCGTCAGTCTGAAGGCGTTGTCTAGTTACGACTGGTTGATTCGGGTTTCCAATGATGTTTGCAAGAGGATGGTCTTTAGTCCAATGATGTGTGGAGGGTTGATGTTGATATACATTGTGCAGATTTGGAGGATTCAAATGGCTTGTAGATGATTCCGCAACATCAGAAGTGGCAGTTTCATTAGCAAACGGATTGAAGAACGCATTTGGATCAAAATATGCAGGTTGTGGTACTTCTTGGTTCAAAAGATCATCAGCTGGATCAGCGTCATTGGATGCGGTTTGTTCGAACGTTGTTGTAGAGTCAATTGGTGGTGCTTCTTCAACAGTTGTTGTTTCAGATGTATCAGGTATAGGATTATTATCAGGTTGCGCAGCGGAAACAGTTGATACATTGATAACGCTACACGCGTCGTTCGGGGTCAAAGGAACTTCCTTTTCGTCGAGCAAGTTTTTCAACACCCTAGGCAGTGAACCTAATCGTTGTAGTGTAGTATTAGGGTAAGCCACGGGAATTGATATCGTTCTCTAGGGGAATAGGAATGCTAGTGAGAAGTTACTACGCTAAGGTTGGGGTTGAGGAAGATTATTTTTTATCTTTTTATATTTTTTAGGAAATGGAAAGGTACGAATCTCGGGGTTTGGATTTGGGGGTTGGTATTTCTACCGATTACTTCTACTTATCTAATAATCTAAACTAAGGTGTATGTATTCTATGTCTAATTATTGTGTGCTCGTATGATGATTTAAAGATGTGTTTACTTAGGTTTTATTACTCCTTAATTATCTCCTATTGATGGTTGAATTGTCACGTCCTTATTCTTAATCGCGTTGTGTGTCTAAGGTCGTAGGGTATGCGTTTATCTCTATCACTTTGAAACTACCAAAGGTTATCGCCTACAAAATCTCTAGGATTTATAAACTCAACTCTAAGGTACTCTTCGGATGGTTTAGCCTACAATGACTCTAGGTATTATAAGCTAAGGTTCACAAAGATTAATCAAGCATTAACTACACAACGAATGACCTATCACAATACTAGATCATTAACAATTAAGATAAGAGACAACCAATCAATATTCAATAATCAAGTTTCATATTCCCTAAGCAAACACACAAGTAAATTAGCCGGACACGGAGAACATGCAAGCATACACACAAGTAATTGAAGACATAATTGAATTAATGAAGTAAAACACTTATCTTGATGTAAGATAGGGTATGGAACCCTAAAATACTATACAAGACAACCTTGGTT
Organism: Chrysanthemum makinoi; assembly: GCA_910596185.1. Taxonomy (NCBI): domain Eukaryota; kingdom Viridiplantae; phylum Streptophyta; class Magnoliopsida; order Asterales; family Asteraceae; genus Chrysanthemum; species Chrysanthemum makinoi. The sequence goes on along the minus strand of OU343223.1, from coordinate 226,241,578 downwards.
CGATTTAGGTTTTTACTCCAAAATACTACACACTGAAAACTAAAAAATTTGGATTCTATATATAGGATTACAAATGCGACAGCATCACCTTATGATTTGTGACGCCATCAGGTCGCCGTCATTAGGGTTTCGTCTTGGCCACGTTAGTCTTGCGACGGCGTCACCTTATGCTTGTGACGCCATCCCCTTCAGTCTCTGACGTCGTATGGATCAAATCTAGGCCTTCTGAGTTGCGACGACCTACTCTTTTAAAACCTGAAGCCGTCACCTGAAAATAAGCAATTTGGCTACTGACGCCGTCACCTTCAGTTTTAGCAGCCTGAGTGTCTCGATTCTTGACTTTGGCCATTTTCTTCGTGTAATCGCGCCTTTTCGTCCGAATAAGTGTCATTCCAGCATTTTGCATTCAAGATACCTAAAAAGTGAAAAGGAACGATATTAAGTAATAACGGATACAAAAGTGATCAAATAAGGGCTTAAACGACCCCTCAAAAAGGTACATTTTAAAACCTTATCAAATATCCCTACACTTGGTATTTGCTTGTCCTCAAGCAAATGTGCTTTTAGCCAATTAATTTATAAGTTAGGGGTCATGAAGCATTGGTTTAGAACAATCCACAACACATATAAGCCCCACAAAAGTCATAACAAGCACGGAAATTACATACTAGCACCTCACATGGGGTGTTTGGATACTCACATCTCTCGGGTGTATATGAAATATAACAAGTTGGAAATGGAAGATAAACACTCATTAACCGGTCCTAGTACATAGATTACCATAGGCTTGAGACTAGATCAAACCTTCATCGCTTTGGCGTAAGCACCTAGGAAAGACTATCCAAGAGGTCTTTTAAAGGGTTGTAATGTTAGGCTTACGGTAGGGAAACAAAGGGTTTGGTGGGATAGGCTATTTAGTGGTGGCAAGTCAAAAATCTTTATGTTACAAGCATGCGAAGAATGGCGTTGCTAAGCCAAGACTCGACACTCTAGTCTCTAGATAACTGAAAACAAACAAACATAAATTTAAAGATAGATGTAGGATGGTAGCCCGTATGTTTTTTTTTCTTTTTTTTTACACTATTTTTTTTTTTCTTTTCTCATTTTTCTATTTTTTTTTCTTTTTTTTTTCATACACTTTCCTTTACCATCCTCTACGATAACATCAAAATGATAGGTATTTATAGGCACATCCCTACACTTGAGTTTTTATTACTCTAACACTAATTTGACCCGAATTGAAAAGATCAAAACACTTGGAGTACATTATTACGCAAATAAAGGGAATTTGAATTTAACGTTCCCTTCCCGTCATTTCATAAACTTTAACTTTTCCCCTGAGTCCCAATCGTCCCAAAACTGTGTACAAAGGATATGACTCGACTTAGCAACTTATGCAAGCAACTAGATAATTGAACTAAGGGTTTAGTGTGATAACAATAATGCACTAAAAGTGAGTGCATACAAGGTAGGCTAAGGCGATTTGGGTGTACATTTAGGGGTGGGGTGTAAACAATGCTCTTCATTGATATTCCGGAAAACCAGAAAATCATGAGAACCGCGAAAAGGATAGGCTCTGAGGGGTTAACTAGGGGTATCGTGTACTAAAGATGAGTACAACGCAAAGCTGTAGGGGAATTACTCAACCGATGTGGAAGAAGTAATTATATTACGGGTATCAAACAAGGGTTATCCTAATGCCTCTTATCATTTAGTTATTCCTAACTACACAAGTGTAGTCTTACTAGCGATCTCGGGATGCATCACAAAACAAGTTCTAGAATCTATTATACTACCGGTTCACACACTAAGCATTAAAGATGAATGCTTTAATTCCTACTAATCTAAGGGCGATCCTCACATTTTGGGTGGAATTTAAGTGATAAAGGGTTTTTTGTGCTAGTCATGCAATTTCCTATCCATGAGACGCTTTTGTTAAGACTAATGGCCCACTCCTATATGTCATGAAAAATTTTAAATTTGGTGCCAAAATTACCCTAACTGACATTTTCTCATGGTTTATTACACAAATGCAATTGGACAAAGCAAATAATCAAGGATAAGCATAGTTTCAAAGTTCCCGTTTAATTTCCCTCCCTACACTTAAACTGAACATTGTCCCCAATGTTCCCCGAAAGTATCAAAGTTATGATAATGGAAGGTAATAAAAGATGAAAGAAACTAGTACTCCCCTGATTAGCTCAGTAGGATCCGTGTAAAGTGGTGGTTACATTTTTCTTCAAGAAGAACGTTTGCGTGAAAAGCTCCTTCTCATCTTATGTATCTTCTTCTTGGTAAATTAAACCTGCACACTTGAAGAAAACAAACGAAACCTTCGCGTAAAATCGGCGGTAATAATACATATAGGACTCTACTAAACTAGGATATAATGCTTGTGGAATAGATGTTTACAGAATTTCTTGAAAATTAAGACCTGGAAAATTCCAAAAAATTATAAGCAGCTCAGAAAACGAGAAAAAGTAATCAGTTGTTTTTGCTCCTTCCTGACGCCGTTAGGTTGCGATCCTGACGCCGTCAGGTTATCCTGACAAAAACTGGTCTGCGATTTTCTGGAAAAAATTCTGGAAAATTTACATCATTAGAATCTGGAAAAATTTCCTGCAAAACATCCATTATGACTCGATACAAGCATTTGACTCGAACAAACACACATATATATCTTCTAATTAATTGAAATTCTCATGTTTATGTTTCTTTTGAAAACGTGTGTAATCCTCCCTACACTTATCCCTTATGTAAAATACCTTTATATGTAATTAAGACGAGGTTAAAAACAAAATAAAGCATTTTTACAAATTTAAACATGAGAATAAACAATCAATAAAAGATATATGACACAAACAAGCAAACAATTAAGCATGGGTTGCCTCCCACGAAGCGCTTTTCTTTATTTATGGGTCTTGTAGCTAGACTCGAAGTCGTGCCCCTATGTGGTCTCGTTTTGTATCCTCAATGAGAATTCTATCATGTTGACAAAATTTTCATTGACTCTATACCTAGGCCCTAGGGTCAAGAAATCCTTATAATAAAGCCTCCTTCTTTCCCACATGAATTTAAAACCTTTTTCAAAATCTTCCTTGCTTTTGTCCTCAAAAGCTCTAATGTTGTCTCGTTGAAAAAGGGATAGATGGCCATATTCATTCGTCTTCCAAGGCATCCTATAAGTGATCTCATCATTTCTTTCCTTAAACCTAACCGTTCCATCATACTTGTTATGGCTCATTTTAGATGTTTCAACAAACGGTTTTCCTAGCACCACTTAGGATAAGCTATAGTCAATGACACACCCAATGTCTTCTAGGACTACAAAATCAACTAGGTAGGTGAAATTTCCTATAAAGACATGTACATCCTTGACTCTTCCCACAAAGTTGCAAACTCTACCTGGATACTTAGGGTCTCACCTAATCTTAAGTCGCTCATTCATAATGTCATTGTAAACAGCAGATTACATCACATTAATGGGAGATTACGTATCTATGTAAGCATGTTCGACATTCCTATATTCGATCATACAAGGAATTTTGAGGTTCCAAGGATTTCCTCTCCTAATCTTTGGACATATCCTAATGATGGGTGATCGGGGATTATCGATTATGTATTGATGGTAGGCAACCTCTTCCTTAGTGGGGTAGAGATTAAAATAAGCACTATCCTCCTCATTCACATTTTTATTTACTAAGCCATCTTCCGAATTACTGTTGATCATGGAGCCAACTACAGAGGCGCTGACCACTTTCTCAACAGCTTCCCTAATTGTGCTATCGAATACCTTCTACAAATCTTGAAGGTCGGTGTTTCTACTCACATAGCGGCCTCGGCGGTTGTGTTGGTCATTGGTTTGGGTTTTGAGTGAAAGTGATTTATTTGGTGGTGGGTTGTTGAGTGGTGGTTGATTATCACCTTCCATGATGAAAAGTGATGGGGTTACGAACAAAAGTCACGAAGAAGGGGGTAGACTACGAGAAAGCTAATAATGAAAAAAAAGCTTACTTGATAAGAATCAAGCACGGAAACCTAAATGAGGTGGACTCCTAACTAGCTATTCTATTCCCCGGCAGCGGCGCCAAAAACTTGATAACGCTACACGCATCGTTCGGGGTCAAAGGAACTTCCTTTTCGTCAAGCAAGTTTTTCAACACCCTAGGCAGTGAACCTAATCGTTGTAGTGTAGTATTAGGGTAAGCCACGGGAATTGATATCGCTCTCTTGGGGAATAGGAATGCTAGTTAGAAGTTACTACGCTAAGGTTGGGGTTGAGGAAGATTATTTTTTATCTTTTTATATTTTTTAGGAAATGGAAAGGTACGAATCTCGGGGTTTGGATTTGGGGGTTGGTATTTCTACCGATTACTTCTACTTATCTAATTATCTAAACTAAGGTGTATGTAGTCTATGTCTAATTATTGTGTGCTCGTATGATGATTTAAATATGTGTTTACTTAGGTTTTATTACTCCTTAATTATCTCCTATTGATGGTTTAATTGTCACGTCCTTATTCTTAATCGCGTTGTGTGTCTAAGGTCGTAGGGTATGGGTTTATCCCTATCTCTTTGAAACTACCAAAGTTTATCACCTACAAAATCTCTAGGATTTATAAACTCAACTCTAAGGTACTCTTCGGATGGTTTAGCCTACAATGACTCTAGGTATTATAAGCTAAGGTTCACAAAGATTAATCAAGCATTAACTACACAACGAATGACCTATCGCAATACTAGATCATTAACAATTAAGATAAGAGACAACCAATCAATATTCAATAATCAAGTTTCATATTCCCTAAGCAAACACACAAGTAAATTAGCAGGACATGGAGAACATGCAAGAATACACACAAGTAATTGAAGACATAATTGAATTAATGAAGTAAAACACTTATCTTGATGTAAGATAGGGTATGGAACCCTAAAATACTATACAAGACAGCCTTGGTTCGGTTTAGGTTTTTACTCCAAAAGACTACACACTGAAAACTAAAAAATTTGGATTCTATATATAGGATTACAAATGCGACGGCGTCACCTTATGATTTGTGACGCCGTCGGGTCGCCGTCATTAGGGTTTCGTCTTGGCCACGTTAGTCTTGCGACGGCGTCACCTTATGCTTGTGACGCCGTCCCCTTCAGTCTCTGACGTCGTCTGGATCAAATCTAGGTCGTCTGAGTTGCGACGACCTACTCTTTTAAAACCTGAAGCCGTCACTTGAAAATAAGCAATTTGGCTATTGAGTCGTCACAAAAGTGGTCCGACGGCGTCGCAGATAACACCTGATGCCGTCACCTTCAGTTTTAGCAGCCTGAGTGTCTCGATTCTTGACTTTGGCCATTTTCTTCGTCACACCCCCAAATTACCTGTTTTGCAGCGGAATGGAATTCCTGGGGATTGACTGTCATAGCATTACAATCACAGTTATATTGAACGACCTAAAGTGTCGTTTGGAAAATACATCGTTTGATTTAATAAAATAATCAGAGTTTACAAAGTGTAGGTCCCAAATGAAAATCAATTTGTGCGGAAATAAATTTGTTACAATCCAAACGATGTTTCAATGTTCATAAAACCCATGTGAGACGCGTCGTCACCGCGACTCTATGATAATGCCTTATGCATGCCATGATGAATATGCCTTAGATATCTGAGATAAAACATGCTAAAAAGTGTCAACACAAAGGTTGAGTGAGTTCATAGAGTTTGCGTTGAAATGAAAAACCTTTCCAAATCGTTTATGCAGCAAAGGCATTGCAAATCCACTCAGTTCCAAGTTCCGCCCATACAAAACTTGCAACCTGTGTGTTTACAACCCATTGCCAAAATATATATAGTTTATGTTCAAATGCATGATGTCAAATGAATTCACATAACAGTACATTACTTAATGTATCAATATTCAATTGATATAACATATATGAGTGTTGTTTCAAATAATTCCAAGACCATTAGTTCATGATTATACCAAGACATTTAGTTCAATGATTATACCAAGACATTTAGCTCAATGATAATCCCAAGACATTTAGCTCAATAATAATCCCAAGACATTTAGCTCAATGATAATCCCAAGACATTTAGCTCAATGATTTATGATATAGAATATGACTAAACATTCAGTTCAGATAAACATATAGTTGCAAATAATCATGAATGTCATAAAAGTTGATGAGCATGTATCTCCCCCAAAAGTAGTATAAAAACAATTGAAAATGGGGCTATGGAACTCACTTGTTGCAATGATTATGATGACAAAAGTGGATACACCGAAATGTAGCGTGAATCTCTAAACTTGACCTATTATGAATGATATGATATGTAATAAGTCATGATGTAATGTTATGCATGCAATTCGGATGATATCTATACCACTTATGAATTTTTGAAAATAATATTTCTCGTCGAGAAATAATCTTTTAACGTCTTGACCATTTTTAAATTACTTCACTTGTATTTACATTGAAATGATATCCAACGATAATCATTTAGTGATTTATTATGAAATTATAACTTTTCGTCGTAAAATAATGTCGTTTGACAATTTCATGAAAGTGACAAAACGGCCTCTAAAAGCTAGTCGTAAAATGGTGTACGTCGAGTGTTAAGAAACGAACTCAACGGTTTTAGGAAGCTTGTATCATTGTCTCAAAGTTTTAGCATTTAAGTTTTTGTCATAGAGGTTCCGATCATAGAGAAAAATATAACTAAAGTATGGTACTTGTGTCCAAAATATTGTTTAAGGATGGTTTTCGGCAAAATTTAAGTGACCGTATCTTATTCGTTACAACTCCGCTTGACAAGTGCTTTGACATTTTGAAAAATATGCTTGGCGAACTTACTTTTACTAGAAGACATCACTTTATAAAAAGTACTTCGTCATTGTTAAAAACGACCCTCAACATGGTCCTTGGTGGCCGTTATATTTGTCTATTAGAAAATATATATGTTATACTTGTACTAAAAATTACGGCAACTTGTTTAAAATGTGAATAACTTAGTCGTTATAAGTCTGTTTTCTATGTTCTTTATATCCACGGAATCGTGATAACATATACTAATATATTTTTGATAAGTCGACACATTTAACAACGCTTAAGACTCATTTTTGACTCGTAAAAAGTCGAGACAGCATGCTGAATTTTCTGGAATTAATAGTTTTCGTCGTCAAACTTCAAAATAGCATAACTTTTTCGTTATAGCTCCGTTTTAACCCGTTCAAGCAGCCACGTTTTCGTTTTAAAGTATATTTTCCAAATATCTAGCCCAAAATATTTTGCTTACTGTCGAAAATTCCAGAATTTCAAAATAAGGACAGACCCTTTAGAAAACTTGTCGAAATGAGTTTTTCTCGCGCCAAACCTATTCCAACCAATTCGAAACAACTCCGAAGCTATTCTAATCCTACCATACACCTTCTTAGGGTGTCATGGGTTCCTAGACATCACCAAGAGTGATTTATAACAAGGAGTAATTATAGGATGACAAATATATATATAACTCTTAAAATCAATGAAAAAGTGGTATAAACATCATATGACTTGCATGTTTTCTCAAATATGATGAAATGAATATATCAATGAATATGAAATATGATGATGGATATGGATGCTTACTAGTAACTTGATGAGGTTTATGGACAAAGGATTTCTCCTAATCACCCAATGTTTTTATTGCAAAACCTTAATCAAGAGTGAAACTAGAGTGTTAAAATCTTGTCTAGAAAATATTTGGATGATCCTCTCCTTGGTCCTTGTGGTTGCCGGTTTTGGAGAGAAGAGAGGAAGGAAAATGATCTTCTGCCTTGTGAAAATAATGAAGTGAATGTTTTAAGTATAATATGATATACATGAGTAGAGATATTTTTCATCTAAACGACTCACCCCTTGTGGTGGTCGACATGTATGAAAGAAAAAAAATGAATCACTTACTTGTATAATATGATGTATAAGTATAATTATATGTAAGTTACTTGAAGACATGTGGTAAATTGTATACACATTTGAATATTTAGGGTAGCGTTAGATAAAAATAAATTTTAACGGGTCAAGATAAAATATATTGAAGTCATAAAAGTTATAAAAATACATTTCTTGCAAGAATTGAGTGAATAAATATTTATCGGGTTGAATTTACGAAAACCGTCGTAATTATATAAACATAACAATTTATATACGAAATAAATTGAAAACATCGGGTAAATTAATAATATAATTTTTATAATCTTAATATGAGTATAAAAATATATCGGGATAATTTTTGGAAGTGTCGGATCAAATGTTCAAAATAATGTTTACGCGATAACGTTTATTTAATAGGAAAATAAACATTGAATGAAAAATGCAAAACCATGCATGAACTAATATGATGATAATGATGCTAATGATATGTAGACTAAACCTAGTCTATATGAAATGTCCTTGAATGATGGTTCATTAATTCGCAGCTAAACCATTAAGGTTACGCGAATTTGATATTCGTAAACATAGTTTACGATAAATGATGAAATAGTGAAACTTTTAAAGTTTGTAAAATGACCTGAAATTACGAGTTGTCACATCGTGTATTCGCACCTTTTCGTCTGAATAAGTGTCATTCCAGCATTTTGCCTTCAAGATACCTAAAAAGTGAAAAGGAACGATATTAAGTAATAACGGATACAAAAGTGATCAAATAAGGGCTTAAACGACCCCTCAAAAAGGTACATTTTAAAAGCTTATCATACATCTGGAGCACGTTGATCAATATCATCACTAAACAGAGGAGCAAATAGCTGTTCCATTTGTTGACGAGTAAGCTGGAGGCTTGGTTCAGCTGATGATGGGCTTTGGGGGAAGTTTAGACGGTTATGTCCGGGTTCCAAGCTGTTGTGCTCAGAAGCCATTTCAGTAAGCTCATCGAAATTTGCATGAATCGTTTCCATAATCTCCCTTGTACGACGATTCCATAGCCGGTAACCCTTAGAATTTTCACAATATCCAACAATGACTCCAATGTCAGCTTTGGCTTTGAGCTTACCAAAGTCATCACGATCATTATTCGGGTAACAAAAGGATCCAAATACATGAAAGTGTTTGAGATTCGGTTTACGGTTGTGGATAAGCTCATAAGGTGTTTTGTTGTGGCGTTAGGTAATCATTGAACGATTCTGAGTGTAGCATGCAGTTGACATGGCTTCAGCCCACAAATAATCTGGAAGTTTTGCATTTATTAACATCGTTCTTGCAGCTTCCACTAACGTACGGTTTCGTCTTTCAACAACCCCGTTTTGTTCCGGTGTTCGTGCAATGGATGTTTGATGCTCAATTCCCACTTTCTCATAATATGCACGAAGAGTTTGATTCACAAATTCAGTTCCTTTGTCTTTTCTGATTTGTCTGACTGTGTTCCGGAGCTGAATTTGAATTTTCATGAGAAAGGTGATGATCATCTGTGGAGCTTGATCTTTACTTCGAAGAAAATAAACCCAAGTCCGTCTTGAGTATTCATCTACAATTACCAATATGTAGCGTTTGCCATTAATCGTATGCACACGCATCGGGCAACACAAATCCATGTGAAGAAGATGAAGCACATGCTGTGAGCTGTGTTCCACCTTTGAAGGAAAGTGAGCACGAGTGCTTTTCCCTTGTTCACAAGCTGAGCATAGGTGATCTTTAGAATACCGAAATCTTGGGAGACCTTCAACAAGTTTGTATCGTGCAAGATTGGTTATGGTTTGAAAGTTTAAATGTGAGAGACGACGGTGCCATAGCCAAGATTTTGTAGATGTTGCCTTTGAAAGTAGACAGATGGGAGATGAAGCAATCATGTCTTGCATTGAGATTGTATAAAGACTTGAATTGCCGGTACCAGACATAAGATCGTTTCCATGTAGATCACGAATGAAACAAGTTTTCTCCCGTAAAGCAACTTCCAAATCTCCATCACAGAAATGACCAACTGAGAAGAGATTGTGACCGAGGCCTTCCACATAATAAACCCTGCTAATTTTGATGTTACCATTGATGTAATCTCCGTAGCCCATGATAGCTACCAAGTGATCATTCCCGAACCTGACAGTGCCAATGAACTTTGAAACAAAGTTTGATAACAGTTTGAGATTGCCTATCATGTGCCGGGAACATCCACTATCAACAATCCATAGGATGATCTATATCACCTGCATTACACACAGACGACACAGATGGAATAGAAGTAGATGTGGAACCCGAAGAGTTAGAGGGTTCCTAAGAAGTTATAGTTGAAACACACATGTTTATGATTTTAGGTATCCATTGAAAGCCAAGTGTATTATGTAACGATTTCTGCCATCTCCAACTAGTCTTAGCTTTGGTCTTAGTAAATGCGCTAGGTGATAAGTTCTTCCTAGGAGGTGAAGGGGATTCTTTGGGTACATCAATGAGCGTAGTCGGAACACTAGAGGGTGGTTTACCTAGCACAGACTTAGAAGCATTAGTGGGCCTAGAGGTATTCCGGTTTCTATTATTCCGCTTACGATTCAAGATAGCCTTAGCAACACATTTATCATGACAACCAGAAAACATGCTTTTACGACAACCAACACAAGAAGCTTCAAACATAACATTTAAAGTACTTAAAGATTCAACATTCGTTACATCACTTTTTCCATTACATTTTTCAGACGCAATATCTAAAGTGGGTGCAACTTGAGCTTTATTCAAAGACCTAAGGTGTTCTTCTACTTCAGCATTCTTTATTGCTCTTTTCTTACGTCACAACTTCCTATTCTTCCTTGTATTGCTCCTAGGCGGTGAAGTGCGGACGTTGGGAAAAGAGGCAAGTATTCCTGTTTCAGTAGAGGGAATTACATTAGTTTCTTGTGGTTTGTCATTAGATGTTCTAGAGTCATTAGGTGCAGTTACTACAGTGTTACTATCCCTATTTTGCTTAAGTTTCACCAACTCTGCTTTTAGATCATGGATTTTGTGTAACAAATCTAGATTTTTAGAACGAGTGAGTCCATCTCGTCGTAAAACATCTCTGGTGTATGCAAGATGATCATCAAGGTCTTTTGATGCTTTAGCACGAGTCTTGTTGAGTAAATCAAATATGACACCATATTCCTTTTTGTTAGATATAAGTTTTCACATACACATCAAACCATAACAACAAGGTGGCGTATAAGTGGAATTCTAGAGAGAGAAAGTTAGAGGTTTAGGGAACTTTAGTGAGAGAAAGAAAAATTCTTATTATTAGCTCCAACTCTCTACCTTGGGAGGTAGAGAGTATTTATAGTCTTACATAAATCGCCACACAACGGGCTGTGGATCAGGCATACAGTGGGTAAAGACCCGTCCGTCCTCCACGGTGTTACTAAACAAAATACTACTTAACTAAATATAACTATGACTACGAGCATTCTAACGATTACATATACTTGAGGTGACCGACTCTTTAATACCGGGAATTTCTAATTCCTAACAATCTCCCCCTAAGGGAGGTCACCTCAACCATATACTAAAATGACATTGAATACAATCAGATATTACATTAACAATTGATCTTGCATTCTTGATGTAGTACTTTGCTCCGAAGTTCGTAGTCATTGATTCCACTCATTGCATGTTTGGTTAATCTAAGTGGAGGTCTTTTTCTGATCCACGTGATAATAATGTTGAGCCAGCTTTTGAGATCATCAGCTAATAGAAAATCTCTGATACATCCATTGTGGTGTTGGTATTATGTGATGATGTGACTTTCGGACTGACATGCTCACATTCTGGATCAAGATATCTTTTCATCAGAGTAGCGGAAGTATTAGTTGATTCATGATATTGGCAGCAGCGTAGCAGAAGCATGGAGTTAGAATATCCGAGTCATTGATGCACCAATCATGATATCTTTTGATATGAATGTGTTGTGTGAGCATGCGGCTATGAATTGACCGCTTCATTACGATCACGCAAACGTCGGGGTGTACCTGCATAAGACAGTTAGCAATAAAGCACATGAAAGTGTCTTTGATCACTTTCGATGAATTGAGGTACACGGCCCACGGTTCCCCGTTGATCAGTACAAGTACTGCCTGTGATCAGGTATAATTCCGAAGAATTTCCTTGACAGGGTTTCGCAACTGCTCTAGCTGTTCTCAAACCGGAACGTCTCAAAGAAGACAACACGGAGTGAGTGAACCAGCGAATTTACGTCCACTGATTGATGAAAAGAGATTTGAAAAACAATCGTGTATTGCTCAATAGAAATTGTTTTTGCAATATAACGAAGGTTTTAATGAAAATCAATGATCAATCATAAAACACCTTTTGATTTGAAAAGTTAGTACACGGTCGATGTGCTAATGAAAAGAATTTTAAAGCACAAAAACCGGTTTTTCAAAGGTATCCGTCAATCCATAACCTAAACCAGGATTGATTCAAAAGATTGAATCGCCCCATTGTTTCTGTTCAGTTGTCACATGGTTGATCTGTATAATAGATCTCACATGCCACCTACCAGGAGCTTGTTAGATGTTGGCTCCAGAAGGCTTTCCATCTTCACTGTGAATATGTAAACACATCACTCAGATGTTCTCGCAATACCACAAGGATAATGCGTAGGACTCAAGATATAATCTCTCTTTCCACATTGTGTGAAACAGAGAGTCTTCATTGAAAGTGTCCTAATGAGATTTATTGATGATCTCGTGGCTCTAGACTCAATTTGTGCATATTTGGATCCTATATCGGAGACTAGGGAGAGGGTCTCCTCCTTCAATATCAACAATCTCTAAGAGAAAGTCGATAGATAATGTCGGTTCCCGTGAGAATGAAACAAGTCCTTTTAAGAGGAACTTGAGTGGTTTGGGAAGATGTAGTGCAGTGTGTCACCTGGGTCCATGACGTCTTGTCTTCAATACCGATGTTACCATCAGTAGCATATGAATTGAACCCGGTTTCTGGCCTAAGGTTGAATAAATGGAGGGCTATTTGTTTTCACCCTTTTCTCATTCAATTCTTTTTAATTCTTCAACCCCTTCAGTGCTTACCGAGACTTCATAGCAAGAACCTTGTTGGGTTTATTCCAGTACTAGCTCAGTCTTAGTCCGCACTCTTCCCATATCTCATTTTTCTCCTTTTATCATCATACCTAAGAACTCTACACTAACTAGTGGATAGTCCCTGGGTAGATCCCTCCGGTTCTGGCGGATCATGGGAACACATACCTAACCTTATCGTCCTTATATCACCGTACATAACGTAAAGTTGGTCGGTCTATTAGGTATTGTTCATCTTCCATATGGAACCAATTGAAAACCATTTGAAAATCAATCCAGATACTTGTGAAATATTATCAAAACATTTTGTACCTGAATTGTTTTTGATATTTTTAGAACAAGTGCTCCCCTCAACATGTGCATCAAATGTTTGAAATCGTTTTGCACACGGAGGCAAGATGAAGAATTAACTTCTTTGATTACCATTTTCTAAAAGATATCAACATCACTTCCCTGATCAAATCAAGTAGATAAAGCATTTTGGGGAAGGATGAGGTTTTCATAAGTTTGCTCCCCCTCAATATGTGCCTCGAGGTTTGAAAAGAGTTTTGCACATACTAGAGGGAACCTGCACATTGAGATAAGTGATCACGTTTCAAATCATTGGTTTAAGATAGATGCTCCCCCTCAACATGTGCATTGAAAAAATTGAAATCGTTTGTCACATGTGGGAAGGACAGCATGTACGTCCTCATAAAACCATTTACCGAATAATCAGTTTAAATCCAATTTAAATCACACATTCTCCCCCGATCACAATTATCAAATCATTTGAGATTTGTGATCTCTTATAGATTTAAATTGATTTTGAAAGCTTTTAAGGAGAATTGTGACTTGATTATGAAAGCGTTTTAACTGATAAGGATCGGATTTTAAGACTTTAAACTCCATTGAAAAAACATGTATGTACATCTTTTGAAAAACAATTTAATGCCAAATAACTTTTTAATTTAATTGAAATCATTCTCCCCCTCAATCAATGACATAGGTTGTTGATTGAGAGATAGAGATTTTGACAAATAAGTCCTGATGATTATCAAAAATAGAGACCGAGTTATTTTTCAAAGCATTTAGTTTTCAGCAGATAAATGTTTATAGAATCAGAGCATGGAATTTGAAAACATGGTAAAACATGGCTCTGTTCTTTCTTTTAAAACCGGGTAAAACAATAAGCCATTTCTTTCTCTTTCTCCCAAAAATATTTTTTTTTGATTTTTTTTTTTTTTTTTTTTAAATTCGAACAACATCTAAAGTCCCGTGTCATTCTTCGAATGACAACATCAAAGACCGTAGATATTATCGAACCGAGAAAAACATGACAAATTAACAATATTTTTTGAAGATTTTTCGAATTTTTCAGATTTTTATGGATTTTGAAAGTTTTATAATTTTCTATTTGATTTTTGAAGGTTTTATAATTTTGTATTTTGTTTTTTGGATAGATATATACAAGAGATAGATGAAGATAGACCTTTACTCTTCGACTTCCTCCTGAAGACGTTTGAGTGTTTTTGGTTGAAGGCTTTTCAAGGCGTGGAAGAATAAACTCAAAACGTTCTCTTGGAAGAGCTTTGGTGAAGATGTCTGCTAACGATATTCAGACCTCACAAAATAGAGTTCCACCACACCTTTTTCAACTTGTTCCCGATGAAATGATGTCGAATGTCGATATGCTTTGCTCTTGAGTGTTGAACATTCTTGCATGAGAGAGCAATAGCACTTTTATTATCACAGTACAGAGGGATTTTGTTGAATACAAAGCCATAGTCAGATAATTGAGATCTCATCCATAAGATTTGAGCACAACAGGATGACATGGCTATGTATTCAGCCTCTGTAGAGGAAATAGAAGTACTCATTTGCTTCTTTGAAGACCAGCTCACAAGCTTATCACCCAAAAACTGAGCACCTCCGGATGTACTTCGACGAGTATCTTGACAACCCGCATGATCGCATCTGTATAGGCCGTTAGTGACATACCGGTGTCCTTCTGGTACCAAAGACCCATATTGATGGTTCCTTGGAGATACCGAAAGACCCGTTTAACCGCTTCAAGGTGCTTTTAGTAGGCTTAGCCTGGTATCTAGCACACATGCATACAGCGAACAAGATGTCGGTCTACTAGCGTGAGGTACATCAGGGATCCAATCATACTACGATATTTCGTTTGGTCAATCATGATCCCTGAGTGGTCCTCATCTAGTTTGGTTCGATCAATCATGGGGGTGTCAACAGGGTCACTTGAATCAAATCCAAATTTCTTTAAAATCTCAGTTGCATATTTAGATTGATTTATGAAAATGCCTCCGGGACTTTGAACTCATTTCATTTGAAATTTGTAATCCCAAGAAAAATGACATTTGTCCCATCATTGACATTTGAAACTTTGAACTCATTTCATTTGAAAAACGATCACATTCCATTGGGTCTGTCGAGGCAAAAATAATATCATCAACATAAATTTGAACATGAGTTAAATGTTTGCCTGACTTCCTGGTGAACAATGTAGGATCAATTGCTCCTTTGCTAAATCCGGTAGATAGAAGAAACTTTGACAGTATCATACCATGCCCTTGGAGCTTGCTTTAAACCATAAAGAGCCTTCTTCAGACGATAAACGTGAGTAGGATGCTCTTGATTCACAATTCCTTCAGGTTGGCTGCGTAGCGACTTCTTTAAGATCTCCGTTCGAAATGCCGTTTTCACATCCATCTGATAGACTACCATGTTCTTACTAGCAGCATTAGCCGAAAGATTCGATTGCCTCGATTCGAGAAACAGGGAGCAAAAGATTCTTCAAAGTCAATACCCTCCTCTTGACGGTATCCTTTAGCAACTAATTGAGCCTTGTTCTTCAACACATCACCATGCTCATCAAGTTTCACTTTGAAGATCCATTTTAGATCAATAATCATAGCACAATCACAGCGGTACTAACTCCCATACATCAAGTCGATCAAACTCATGAATTTCATCTTGCATGGCATTGAACCAGCTATCTTCATTCATGGCGGTTTTAACATCTTTTGGTTCGATCTTAGATAGTACGGAGTTGAAGAAGCACCATAAGGCATCGGTTGCAAGTTGTGTCCGGGTTGATACAGGCGAGAGGGATTTCCAATGATGTTGTCTAATGGATGATCGTGAGTCCATTTTCTGAGGTGTTCATGTGGCAGTTGTTGAGGGACTGAAGTAGCAGAGTCGATGTCTCCTGAAGAAGATGGTTTCGATGATGATTCAGGAGCAAATATGTTTTCAAATGGAGCATCTTCAGGAGTAGCAAAGGGATTAACTTCATCATTGATGCCCGAAACATTTCCATGATGTACATTTGAAGAATGATGATTTGTTGATGAGACTGAAGGATCAGCAGCAGGTGCTTCTTGACTTAAAGATATTGAGACTGAAGGATTGACTTCATTCACAGGAATATGAGCATCCTCTGTTGTAGGGATCAACACCTCATGAGTAATTGAATCATAAGTTCATCAAACATAGGATCAAACAATTTCTTTAAATCATCTTCAGATGGAGGTACATATGGAGTTTCTTGAGAAGAGTTTGGAACAAGGGATGAACCAATGGGACTGTTATGAAGTGCGGGTCCTGAGCTGGAGTGTCCAGGAGCCATTTGACGGTCACTCATCAAACGTAAGCGTGAATTGTTTCCATGATATTTCGGGTTCTTTTGTTGTAGATTCGGTATCCCTTTTTGTTTGGTGCATATCCTACAAATACTCCAATGTCAACTTTAGCCCTAAGTTTGCCTAAGTCTTGACCCTCATTAGTTGGATAACACAATGCACCAAACACACGAAGGGAAGAGAGATTAGGTTTTCTGTTGTGGACAAGTTCATATGGAGTTTTTCCATGAGAGTGTGAATCGGGAGATTTTGTGTGTAGCATGCAGTGGCAATTGCTTCAGCCCCGAGAAACATTGGAACCTTTGAGTAAATCAGCATTGTTCTAGCGGCTTCTACAAGAGTTCGATTTAGTCTTTCAACTACACCGTTCCGTTGAGGAGTTCGTGGAACACTTCTTTGATGGCTGATTCCAACGCTTTCATAGAATTCACTAAGTTGTTTGTTGACAAAATCAGTTCCATTGTCTGTTCGATAATTCGACGGTTTTGTTAAGTCGAACCTGCAGCTGTTTGATGAGTTTGATGATGATATTCGGAGTTTCATCCTTTGTCCTTAAGAACTTGACCCAGGTGAATCTAGAGTAATCATCAACCACAACTAACACATATTTCTTCCCAAAGATATTTTGCACCCTCATTGGTCCACATAAATCCATATGAATCATATGAAGAACTTCTGTGACAGAGTTAGTAGGTTTGGGTTTATGGGCATACTTTTTGCTTTTTCCCAATTGACATGCTGAACAAAGATGATCCTTTTCATACTTTAGTCTAGGTAAACCTACAACTAAGTCCTTTCTGGAAAGATCATTGATGGTGCCGAAGTTCAAGTGATTGAGACGACGATGCCATAACCATGACTTTGTTTTCGAAGCCTTTGATAACAAGCAAATTGGAGAAGACTTCATCATATCATCGATAGAGATGGTGTAAAGATTTGAACCACGAGTTCCTTTTAACAGTTCCTTGCAATTAAGATCTCTAACAAACAAGTATGTTTAGAAGGCTACTTCTAGATCGAATCCGCGTGAATTGACCAACGAGAGGCACGATTATGACCAAACCTTCCACATAGTATACTCTAGAGATAACACTATCACCAACAACATAATCTCCATAACCCATAATTGCACCGAAATGATCATTACCAAATCTAACTAGCGATGAATTTGCTCACGAAGTTCATGAGCGCGACCGGTCTCGGTCATATGCTTGGAACGGCCTGAGTCCGGTACCACGAGCGATTTGAACGATCTGCAGTTGAACACAGACAAGAATGGATAAGCGGATAATTGGGATCCCCATGCAAGAATGGGTTCCATTTGGTTAGTAACAATGATTGGAACACCCACATCGAAATAGAAACATCCATATCGAAGTAGAAGCAATGGAATCATTGGGAATAGATGCAATGTTAGTGTCTCAGATATTTGACCTATTCAAAGTATGTTCACTTCTTAAGGGAATAGTTCTACCAATAGGCATCCATTTTCTAGTGGGCATTATCTGATTAGTCTTATGACCAAAGGTATCCAATAATAACCTATTTTATAAAATGTTCTTCCTGTGGTTTCCACTGTTTTCTAACTTTCTTTCGCTTTTGCCTTTTAGCCTTCTTTGCATGAATTATTGCATTAACAATTTTAACGGGCATTTGACATCATTAGACAAACATTCACACCACATTCATGATTAGAAACATAAATCAAGCGGACATCATTACAAGGTTTGCAAATAGTATCGGAATTCAATTAATTACTGATGCCTTAAGGCTAATACTAGAATCAACACGATTCGTTTTATTCAACTCAAGCTTAAAGTTCCTAGATTGGTCTTCTACTCTCTTCCAATGCACATTCTTAGCTTGCAAGGTCCTATCATTCCTTGTATTGTCTTGAGACTTTGACCTGCTTGCTTTAATGTCACCGATTACTCTCAGAGGGAATGGAAACATTAGTTGGTTGATCTAGTTTTTGCATTCCTGAACTTGATGTGCAAGGATCTCAAGTACTAGAAGGCACATTAGTGTATACTTTCTTAAGACTGTGATTTGAGCTTTTTGTAGGCACACTAAAGTTCACTTTCTTAGCACTAACATATCTGGAATCTGAACTACTTGAAGGCTCATTAGTGTTTCCTTTCTTAAGACTGGGCATAGAACGGATTTCTGCTTGGCACTAGGCATAGAACAAGGCATCACGGCTTTGCCTTTTGCACCTAAGGTTAAGGATTTGGGACATGTTGCAATTACACATTCTAGCAACTCTTGAGATCGTTTGGCTGGAGGCAAGCAAACCTAATTTCACTATCAAGAGGTTTGTTAATGAAATCCTCTTCGACAATCTCACGGAGACATTCTAGACTATCCTTAAGGTGAGCACAGGATTCATGAAAAGCATGTTCATTATTCCTAAGATGAGGAGGAATATATTTAGCTGTCACAGTGTATTTGCAGTCTAAGGGTGACTTTGAGACAACATTCTTATTGAAAACAAGGGGTAGTTTCCCATTTCACGACTTCTCGATTCTCAATTTCTTTTTGTAAAGACGTTATTTTTTCGTTGTTTTGGTCACGGGTGACTTTATTGAATCATATAACTCTTTAAAGTGTCGTTTAACCTTTTCATTTTCTTCTAGAAAACTCTCGTCTTCCTTTTGTAAGGCATCAACTAAGTTTTGAAGATGAAAAGTTTGAGAATTTCGAGAATCTAAAGGAGGAGGCATTTGGGAGCCTGTCATATTGTTCGTTTGACCCTTTAATTGAGAGATTTGGGCTTTCAACTTTCTGATCGTGTTGCAATGAGCTTGAATCTTCATCACGTTTGTTAATTTGAAAACTGATCAAACTCGGAGCATCGAGGATGTCTTGATATTTGAAGTTTTGACATTTTCTTTAAGATGTTGATATTTTAGTTGTAAATTAAAATGCTCAACTTCTAGTTTAGAAAAATGTTTAACCAAATTGTCGTGATCATCCCGTTCAATTTTCTCGTTTAGTTTAGAATTAGTTTTTTCAAGCTCAATGACACGATCATGGGAGACTTTCAGGCCACAGATAGTTCATGAAATTTGGAAGCATTAATAGAGCAATTTGAAGCGATGAAAAGATATCTTGAGCAACACATTCAGGAATAAGAGTCTCATTTAAGGTATGCAAGTTCTTCCTCTCAATCTCATTATATTTTAGTGCTGCGCCATAATCACTAACTTCAACTACCATTGCATCAAATTCCTTTTCCATTCCCTTAATATCAGTTTCTATCCCCTTTTAAGACTCTCAAAGTGATCTTTTAGAAGTTTAAAGAAAGGCATGACCTCAGTTAAATAACATTCTTTCATTTGCTCAAAACCCCTTTCTCCTTCCGTTATACCAATGGGTGTGATCCTTTTCTTGCAAGTTTTCTCAAAATCAACAAATAGTTGAAATATAACATATTGGCTAATTAAGGTCTTGCTTTTAGTGGCAATTGTTCTAGGAACAAGATGCATTGGTGAATTAGGAGGATACACACGCTTCTAGGCATTTTCCATAGGGAGGGTTTGTTTCAACAATATTTTCGACTTTCGCTTATCTAAATCCATTTTCCGAGAAAACTTGTTCGGGAGTCAACAATGTCTGAGGCTTAAACATGTTCAAGGAAATCCAGTTTTCCTTCTTGTAGTCATGGGGAGTGATAATTATTATTTTTTCTTTGCATTTAGGATTATCTAATTTTTTATTCATCCTTTCCCTAGTGACTTCATCCGATTTCTTATCTTCCTCAGTGCACTCAACGCAACTAGGTTTCTGTCTAGGTTTAAGAATCTCATTGCCATCATTGATCACACTTTGAGCATTTTAGCTATCTTTTTTCCGACTCGTGGTTGGGTTTATCAATAATGGGAACACTATGCTTATCGCTTAGAACTCTATGCTTAGTGACCATGTGAGCAATCTGAATGGTGTTTCCTTGTATGTACAACTTGTTTTCAAGTTTGTTTTTCAAAGTTTTCCGATTAGAAAAATCTCTCAAGAGTTTTGATTCCTTTGCATTAAATTCTTGCTTAAGCATTTTCACATTTTCTTGAAGTTCTTGTTTTTGCTTAGCTGTTTTAGAAAGTTTTTCTTGCAAGGAATTTAATTCTTGTTTCAATACTTCTTCTCTAAAATTACTTTTCTAATAGTATGCGCTTGGTCATCCATTTCCCGCTCACGAGTGGTCAACTCAAATTTAGCACGTTGTTCATAAATAGCAACCCGTTCTTTATAGGCATTTAGTTAGAAATACGAATCATCGAGGGGCACATGCGGTGTATTCATCAAAAACATAGTCATTGTTGACTGCGGAAGATGCATCACTTGGTACAACTTCACTTTCACTTTGTTTCACATATTGATCATATGGGACAATATTGATATTACCCATATTTTCAATATTTGATTCAATAGTTTCAGTTGATTGTACTTTTGTCATGCATCTTTGCACATCAGGCATCATCATATAGTTTTAATACCTGAGATGAGTTTGTCTTGGGATGGGCCAGCTAGTGGTGAAGAAGAGACCTTGGGAGAAACCATTGGAGAAATGCTAGCCATAAAAATTGTGTGTGCGGTAGGTCCATCATCCACATCAGTCGTATGCATCTGTCAGTGACTTGAAAGGCATTCGATGATTGTGACCTATCTGAATAGGCTGCTCATCCATCGCATCATAGGTCTTGGCATTGCCCTCGCTAAGCAACAATTCCTCTTCATCGGCACCATTGTCACGAGCTTGTACGGCGGCATCTTATCTCGGTAATGTCGGCATGCGTGGGCGCTTTGGAGATGTGCAGTTTCTTGCAATGTGTCCCTCACCACCACAGTTATAACATTTGATCGGCTTAGCTTGACCTTGGTTACCATTCCTTCCTCGATTCTGGTTGCCAACATAACCTCTACCTCCACCTCTTCCCACGATCATCTTTTTCTCTGACTGGTTGCACCGATCCTTCCATCTTTAACGTGGCTTGATTGTGTGGGTTAGATCTTTGTTGAGGTTGTTGTTGGTTTGTGGGAGAATTCATGTTTTGACTAATCAGAAGAGCTAGTTGATTAATGAAGTTACCACGTGTGATCGGCATCGGCTTGTTTGAACATAGGATCGGGAATGAGTTTGTGATTACCATTACCCAAGGGTATGACTTGTGATGCTTTGGTTGTGATTCCGATGTTTGAGTAGAAGGCGGTTGAGTCATTAGACGAGCTTGTCTCTCCACGGTTGGTTTTAGGCCGATTGAAATCAATTTTCAAACATAGCATGTCTCTCATTCCGAAGGAGGAAGGCATAGAGTTGCTCATAGTTTGTATTCTTCAATCCCTTAGTGAGCTTCACAGGTGCAACAAACTTGCCATTCGGGATTCATGTTGTTCACAAATTTTGAGTTAATTTGAATGTTAGGCATAGTCATTCCGATGTTCCTCATGTCATTCACTAACTTATGAAATCTCACATAGTACTCATAGACACTCTCATCTGGTTTCATCTTGAAGTGTTCAAATTAGTCATAGAGTTGGGATTCTCTGTCTTCCATAGTTAATTGAACTGAGAGAGCATCTTAACATTATCCCAATCTGCCTTTGCATCGGTGTTGTGATTGATCAGCTTGTAGATGTCTTTAGGAAGACCTTGAAGTACAATGTTTGAAGCCACGATATCATCGAATCTCTTTTTCTCCTTATCATCAAGCTCATCATACATTTTAGTCTGTCCATTCGTAAATCGAGTTACCATCTTCATTAGTATCAAGTATGTCTCTAGTCGTCTCTCAACTTCGATATGGTCCTTCATCAATGGATTTGAGAATGTTGACACCATTTTCCTTTCAAAGCGTTACAATCGATTCGTTGAGCCCAAGAATGCGTAGTGATTCTGTCAAGCATGGGTGGATGAGTATCGACCCATTTGCTTGAACATCCTCACACCTGATGGAGATGATAGTAGGAGCGTTGGTAGACATGTTAACAGATATACGAGATTTTATAACTCTATGATTAAACAGAAATAGATTCTTTCACGGTTTTACTAAATCAAGAAAACGTAGCAATCACTCAAGTCGCTAGAAGATAATGCACCAAGTCGCTAACACTTAATTCGCTACACCACTAAGTCGCTAGAGTCCCAAGTCGCTAGACAAATGCAAGTCGCTAAGTAGTAACTCGCTAAGGCTCAAGTCGCTAGCAAAATTTGGCACATTGCCACTGTCGCTAAAGATAACAAGTCGCTAAAGAGCAACTCGCTACCACCAAGTCAAGCTACCGTAGTGGAGAGTCCACTACTTGTATTAGAATCGCTAGATCTAAGTCGCTAGTCTAAAACCGTAATCGCTACAAATTTGTAAAGCAAGTCGCTACGAAGAAAGTATTCCGTGTGTTAAGTCGCTAGCAAGAAAAAACCACATAAACATCACTTTTCAATCCAAAAACAACCCAACCAAGATGATTCAAGCTTACCAAATGAAAACCTAAACACTTGTGATGATTCTAAACATAAAAGTACTAACAAAATCCAAACTTTAACACAAGAAATCAACCAAATGATGCCAAAACCACTAAACTTTTTCAAACTCAAAAACCACCTAAAACCACTAGAAATCCAAAGATGTGCAAGATATGATCTAACCATGGCTCTTGATACCAATTGTTAGATATTGGATTTCACATACACATCAAACCATAACACAAAGTGGCATATAAGTGGAATTCTAGAGAGAGAAAGTTAGAGGTTTAGGGAACTTAGTGAGAGAAAGAAAAATATTATTATGAGCTCCAACTCTCTACCTTGGGAGGTAGAGAGTATTTATAGTCTTACATCAAAAGCCACACAACGGGCTGTGGATCGGCATACAAGGTAAAGACCCGTTCCTCCACGGTGTTACTTAACTAAATACTACTTAACTAAATATAACTATGACTACGAGCATTCTAACGATTACATATACTTGAGGTGACCGACTCTTAATACGGAATTTCTAATTCCTAACA